>CM027873.1:77131994-77464285 GCA_016097615.1 Eucalyptus dawsonii | reverse complement strand
CCATATTCTCCCCTAGCATGTGTTCTCATCGCTGTATATTCAATGTGTGGCCCCCTCTTTTCGCCATGAATGAACGGCCAATTTATAGGCGAGAACTAAGCTATTTCTTTTTCAAATCAACATCCACTAAGATCTACCTCCCAATGCATTATATCTCTTTATTCTCCAACGATTTTATCACATATTGCTAAAGATTCAAGATTGGTAATATGATTTTTCTCAAATTTCAAATATTGCAAAATATGAGAGCTCTTAATATCTCCTTGTCACACTTGTTCTTTCCAAGAGATATTGAAAAATCCACCGCCATATCACCGACAATATCAAATCTCCGTATCTCATAAGATAATTTTCAATCATCAAAAAATAATGGGCTCGGGCTAATTTGCTCTCTTTATGGGCTTAGTCCAACCTTTCAAATTAAATCACAAGAACTACTAATTCAAACCCATCTGCATCGGCCCATGCAAATGCAATAAAAAAATGCTCATAAACTATATGCTATGCAATTTAATTCTAATATTTTTGTTAGGGGTTAAAGATTAATCCTTAATTTTTTATGCAATAAATAAATTACTGAGTTGCCAAAATTTAGGTGTCAATAGCTAACTCTCTTTGAAGGTAAGCTCGAGAGTTGCTTTCAAAGATAAATTGAGACTCCACTTTTGATCAATACGCATTGAATGATTTTTTGTGGAAAATGAATTCCATTTTGGAATGCAATTTATATGATGCACGAAATGCTAATGTAAATGATAAGGAACCTACTTGGAATAATTTACCTTTAAGGAGGGTAGAGTAATTCAAGATTGTTTGTGTTACATGTCCATGACCCTACCTTTCTCTGATCATTATAATAATAACGATGTTTTGTAAGGAGATTAACTTTTAAGGACCGTCTTTTTCTACGGGCTTAGTATGGTAGTATTTGGTTGCCTAGGACCCAAACCTTTCTTTGGTCGCCTTGATGGAAAAAAAAATTGATTTTTCAGAATCCATACCTTTCTATGGTTGCTTGAATGAGAAACGGATATTGTCTAGGACCCATATTATTCACGGTCGCCCAAATGGGAAATCACTTTAAGATCTTGCATTTCGGTCATTGGAATGAGAAAGCTTTTCTATGACCTATACCTTTCTACGATCGAAGCAACAAATATTGTCTAGAACTTGTATCATTCTATGGTTGCCTAGCATTGCAGACATAGATCATTTGACAGGACTCGGACCTTTCTTTGGTCACCTTAATTAGGCTGAATTTGGAGAAAATCTTTGCGGGATAGTTTGATCGAGTGGAATCTCGATGCACTTTGAGAGAGAATGCCTCGTAAGCACGCCGATTTGATAGGGGACTTGGACTACGGAAGCACGACAGTCAGAACTCCAGGCTATAGAAGCACGCCAGTCAGGAACTACGAGCTACGAGAGCAAGCCATGTCAATTAAGAGGACATTAGGCTATGGAAAGCATGCGAGTCAATAAAAAAGGATTCTCGGCTATGAAAGCACGTTAGGTCAATATAAAAAACACCGGGCTATGGAAGCACGTTGGTTCGATATAGAGGACTCTGGCTACAAAAACGTCTCGTCGATATAAAAGGACATCGGGCTATAAAAGCATGCCGAATCGATGAAAATGACACCGAGCTGCGGAAGTACACCAAGTCGATAAAGAGGGACATTAGGCTATGACAGCACGCGAGTCGATGAAAAGGACAGCGAGCTACGAAGCACATCGAGGTCAGTGAAAAGGGCTTCAAGTTCTGAAGCACGCCGAATCTCGAGGCTTCAAGGGCAACTTGAATGTCAAGTATTAGTCGGTCTTCAAAGAAATATTATTTGTCAAACACAATTAGAGCAAAAACTAGTATGCATTCATTAAAGAGGTAGACAATCTGAGCTACTTTAAAATGCACATTTCAAAATTCAATGAAGTTTTCATCAATTCAATCAATGTTTATGCATAACAACTTTACCATATTTGCATCACCCAAATTTTCACGGGGAGAGAATTGTCGTTCAAGACAAATGACATGGATTTATTAAGAATACTAAATAGAGACTTTAGGTTAGAAAAGATTTTCACTCACTCTCATTTTAGAGTGGCTATTTTAGGAGAATCACTACATCTCTTGTCATCGTACCAATAAGGGTTTGAGTATTCTCACAAGCAGTACGACCTTACCAATGCGAGAGGTCTTTCATAGGGATCGTAATGTGGAGCAGTCAACGGTTTAACAAATGGACTATTTGAATCATGGCAATTGAAAGAACAATTATGTAATCATCTTAGGTTACAAGTCAAGAACCCTACAAAATGAGAAAAAAATAATCTTGCTTGCACTTCTTGACGATGCTTAAGACATGTGAACCTCTACTTTAATTCAAGTGCCATAATCAAAAGAAACTTTTGCAAGGGATGCAACGTAGGCTGGGTTCTTAGGTTGAGAAATGAAAGGATCATTAGGCTCAAAATATGTGTAAAGGGTGAGAGTCAATGATTGTGACGTCCTGGAATTTCAAACCTGTCCCGAATATATGAAATGAGCATTTTGCCGCGCGCCTATGGTCTTTTTCTTTAAGCTGATCACTCGAGTTAATCAATCTATTAGTGAAGCCATTAAGGGATATAACCGCGGTAAAATCTCTAAAAGCTGCCGATAGGTCGGATCGATCGCGTTCGATCGATTTTTAACCCACGAAGAAATTGAATTTTGTTTTGGGGAATCGGACGTTCGAGCATATCACAATTCATTTATAGGATGTCATCTTGTCTTTTAAAGAAATTCCATCGAGTTCGGGATTTCCTAGGAAAATCAATTCAGACGTACAAAAAATAGCGGAAATTCGGATGGGCTCAATTGAAGAGAATTTGGACTTAAAGCCAAGCTATTTGACGTTGGGAATTTATAGAAACTTTGTAGACTCTCTCTTCATCAATCTAGACCATGATTTGGAGAGATTGGAAGTGAAATTTGAGTTCGAACATTAGTGAAATTCGGAGTCTAGGGTGGAGGGCGCAACACTTACATAAAGGTGTTTAATTAGTGGTAATTGATGTTGGAAAGTAATAGGAGACAAGGCCATCGATGGAGGAGATAAAATTTCTGACTTTGGGGCCCCCTCCTTAGCTTCACGAGCACGCTTAGCTGGTCTCTTCTTCTTTCGCGCATCTGCTTCTGCTTTCATTGATCTTTTTCTTCAGCCGAAGCACCCTCACGATTTCAGCTCTTGCTTTCATTTCCCTGGCCATTTCTTTTCCCCCACATGCCCGAAGCTTTCCCTAGAATTCAACCGAGCTGCCTCCGCGAGTCTGCCGCCCACCGAAGTCTTCACCGAGCGGCCCATCCAGCATCTTCATTTTCGCTTCTCTACCCTCTCTTACGCTTGCAGTCTTCAGTCCACATTTCCACCGCCATCTCCTTCTCACTGCTTGGTCAACCAAACGTCTTCAAAGCTCGTGGATTTCATCCGCTCGAAGACTCTACCGAGTTGCCACGTTCGTTCCCCATGAAGTTGCCGAGTCAAGCCAACAAAGGCCCTTCGTTGACCACAGAAATCCCACCGTCTGTCGGCGAAGCCCCGCGTGCGAACCCAGCAGCTGCTCCGAGTCAACCAGTAGCTCCATTGTTGACCACCAAGCCACCGATCAAGCTGCCACTTGCCGTTCATCCTTCAACCTAGCGACTTCTTCGTGCAAGCCAGCTTCATTTGGTCAGCGAGTCCCATGCCAGCGAAGCAGCTCCACGCCAACACTTCCACAGAAAGTCCAGCAATCTGCTACGGCCCAAACTTGAAGCCCACGTGAATTTCCAGCAGCCCAAGCAAGTCTAGCCGTGAATCTCAGCCCATCCACAGTAGCAGCCCCAGTGAAATTCAGATTATTTCAGCCCGGTTCACCAATTGTTTTCAGCAGCCCATCATTAGAAGCCTGCGAAGACAGCCCATTCAAGGCCTGTTCAGTCTAGCGAAGCTCCATTTGAATTCAAAAGCAAATCTCAGATTTGGGTTGAGATTTGTTTGGCCCGTTCTAGGCCCGGCCCAAGTGATCGTCGACGTCGCCGAAAATTCAGATTTCGGCCGTTGTCGCGCCGTCGCGGTGCTCCGATCTTCACTTTGCCAAGTGAGTAATCTCACTAATCCTTGCTTAGTAGACTAATGATGCTTAAGGATAATTAGATTTAATTAATTGCGAATTAGTGGTTAGATTAGAATGGATTAGTGATTATTAGTCAATTGCATTACATATTAGTAGGTGGTTAGTGTACTTAGCTAGAGAAACTACATATATCTTATTTATTGAATGCATCTTGGGATTTTTCTACGACCTCTATCGGGCTTCAATTAGGCATTACGGGCCTAAATTGGGTTTTTAGTATTTATTTATTAATTTTCGAAATTAACTATTTAATTATTTATTTTTCGAAAATTAGGCAAGGATAGTCGACGGCCGGAATTTTATGTTGATTGTCGTGGCGTAGTTCGTTTATTTAATTGAGCTTTATTTTATGTTGAATT
Source organism: Eucalyptus dawsonii (assembly GCA_016097615.1). Taxonomy (NCBI): domain Eukaryota; kingdom Viridiplantae; phylum Streptophyta; class Magnoliopsida; order Myrtales; family Myrtaceae; genus Eucalyptus; species Eucalyptus dawsonii. The sequence continues at coordinate 77,459,768 of CM027873.1, read as the reverse complement.
GAATTATTTGTGAAATTAGGAATTATTCTTTTAATTGAATAATCTTTGGTTTATTAATTGAAAAATAACCAGGCATTGGTTTATAATGCCAAAGGATTTTAAGTAGACTACAGAAAATGGTGGGATTTATAAAAGGAAATTATTATATTTTGTAGGCGATCGAGTACCCACACATGACATTTTATTGAAAGGATAAAATTGGTTATTTGATTGTTTGCTTGGAATGGCATGCATATTGGCTCGACAACTCCACGGAGCATCTTGAGACAAGATTTTACGGTATGATAAATTATATGATCTACCGGCTCGATGACTCCAAGAGCATCTGAAGACAGTACGGTATGATAAATTGTATGATCTAGCTCGATGAATTTACGGAGCATCTTGAGATAGTACGATATGATAAATTATATGATCTACCGGATGACTCTGAGCATCTGGAGACAGTACGGTATGATAAATTGTGTGTATACTGGCTTGGTGACTTTATATGTCATCTTGAGATAGGATGGAATTGAGGCCAAGGTAAGTTCTCTGACCCGTGCGTGCATAGGCAGCCCGGTTAGTATATTGGTTTCCTAATCGAGTCTTAGTGGGGTAGAACTTGTTGAGACGTAGTCATCACTAGTTAATAGGACAACATTTCAGGCTTGTAGATGAGCCTGAAGAAGGAACTGAAGAGGACGATGCCCTAGTAAAAGATGAAGAGCTTGAATGATGTGAGCTTAGTGAAGAAGAGTTAGAAGAGGATTAGGATGATCCTAACTACGACCCAGATTAGGACTGAGATCCCATCCTCTTTTGTGACTCTTGTCTAAATGTGAATAGTGTGAAATTGGAATGTTATGAATAGTCTTGTGAATAGACTTTGAGTTATGTCATGTATAAATGTTTGGTTGTGGATTTCAAAATGAAAAAATATAGCCTTGCTTTTCTATCCCATTGCGTTGTTGTCCGGGAATTTATAATCTCTTTTCGCATGTGCTTAATAAACGAAAGGGTCGGCGTACTTAGTTTTGGGATATCGCATTATAAAATTGACTAAGTAGAAGGATGTGCGTGCCCGAGAATTGGGGTGTGACAATGATCATCTTGGTATTGTTGCCGATCTTCTTCTTCACTAGAGATCATTGGCAATGTGCTCCACTAATTGTAAAAACTGAGTATTTATGTTCTTTGAATACTGCTCCCTTAGGGATATAACCTTTTACAAGCTGACAATCACCTATCTTGACTCTTTTTTTTTTTTTTTTTTTTTTCGCATTTATGGGCATCAACCTTGCTTTTACCAAACACATCACTTTTTCATGCCCCTAGTTCTCATTCATTTCTTTCTTTACTTCTTTTTTCATGGGCATTGTCCTTACTTTTACCAGGCACACCGTTTTTTCATCTCCCTTAATTCTATTTTGATTTCAATTCTCATGCATAATGCATATGTCAAGCAATTACACTTTGAATGACTCAGGGTCTTCATCTGCCTTTTGCCTTGCCTAATATAGGGGATGATCACCAATTAGGTTTGAAGAAATGAAATTGCAGGCTCAAGTGGGCTGCTCAAGTGGGTTGCTCAAGTGGGTTGTGTAAAGGATATAAGTGTGTAGGATAGAGAAAGAAATGCTCTTCATCATTCTAAAACATTTAAATTACTATGTGAATTTAATGTAATAGCATGACTTGAAGATTGATGCAAGTGAGAGTAAGAAAATTTCTTTTCATTTTCCTCATCTCATGATGCCATCTTATCTCTCTTTTGCCTTGATGTGGGGTGGTTTTTTAGGGGGGTAATTTGAAAAGAATCTCCATAAGTGTATGGGACTCAAATGGATTAAGTAATGGATTACCTATAGTGTTTGGGATAGAGAAACGAATTGCCCATCGTCATTTCAGTCATTGTACCGTTTGTGAAAGAACTCTTTACCTTACGAGATATGAAACTTTTACACTCATCTCACAAGTATATAGGTAGAGGACTGTGTATAGGATAAGGCTTGCCTTTCATCATCCTGATACGTCTCATTCAGCATTCTTAGGCATTGATATCACTCCATTAAATTGTATAGTTTGACAAATGTCTACATGAAATTGATGAGTTAAATACGCAAAACCACTATTGAAATTCTCTTTTCAAAAGAGTCCAACAATTTAAGCATGAGAAGCTTTGTGACTTCAAAACAGACAATTTACCACACTCAAAATATGGTTTTAAGCATTCATTCAGGAGATTGTCCCACAAAAGGACTGCCTCCTTGGATTGCCCCTATCAATCAAGATAAATATTCCCTTCTTGCTTTTGCCCTTGCACAAGAGAATGTGCATGAATAGGATATTATGCAACATCAAAGTAAATTCAAATTGCACCTCCATTTTGGCTTGAATCGAGATTTTATCTCAATCATGTCACTACTAGAATTTGTAGTTCCCCCTTAATTCGTCATCTCTTTCACCAAAGATGGATGGTCCTCTTTTTACTTGCCCCTACTGTCTCATCAATGCACACGGAAAATAGCTTCATCAAGCATGGAGTTGAGAAGGGTCGAGCACTCCTTTTACCCCTTTGGGGTTAATATCTCACACAAGTAGTAATGAGAATTACCCCACATCTGTTTTTTATTGAAAGTGCGCTCTAAGCCAATTGATCATGAGTCAAGTTTATCATCATTGAAACTTGATATGCTATTTTCAGATGTCCCTTGTCATAACAAGTCATAAAATTATGCTTTGAGACAATACGTAAATGAGTTAGATAAACAAACATGTTTAATTTGTTACAAGCTTTAGGAAAATGTTTTTAGTAATGAAATGCTTTTGTTTTCGGAAAGGTTTTTGGGAGGAAGTATGAGAAAGTCCAGTCCTCAAGGTTTCTCTGTGGATGATATTTTGTTTTCATGGTTATATATCATTGTAGGACTGGTTTGGTGTACCCCATCATGCCCTCAAAATTGGAAATAAACTTGTAATTTCATTGAATAGAATCAAATGAATTACATTACCGGGATGGAAAATGCAAACAAGCAAACCCTAGAAACAAAGCGATAATTGAAATTTCATAAAGCAGGATTTGGTCGCTTTGGCTTAGTAGAGAGTAATCCCTTCTTTTGGAGAATAAGTAAAATTACGGATAGCGGTCTAGGAAGAGGTGTGAACTGTCTTCTAACATTACGTCGTCGACCAGAGAATTGATGGCCTCTGCCTTGTTGCTCAATAGAAATCTTAATTGCTGGAGTGCGATTAAATGTGTCACGATTTGGTTGAGAATAGGCCATATTAATTTCAGCTTCAAGGTCCTTCTCTTTCTTTGGGGTAAATCTTTTACTTGTAGAGATTGGCTCATTAAACCATAGATCTCTCAATCCTATCTCAATCTGCTCACCCACTGGGATGAGTTGATTAAAATTCTCAGCATATGTGCTAACCATCTTATTGCAGAACTCAAATGGGAGGGTCTTGATAAACAATTTCATCAACTCTTTATCAGTAGGCTCAGGAGTGATTTGAGCCACCAAATTTCTCCATCTCACAACATACTCCTTAAATGACTCGCTTCTCTTCTTCTCCATACGCTCAAGATCTTCCCGGGAATGTGCGATGTCCATATTGAACTTATATTGCTTGAGAAATGCGTCGGCCACTTCATTCCAAGTGTCGAGGAGGTTCACATTCTTCATGACGTACCAATTTAGTGCAAGTTCAGTCAAACTCACATGAAATGATTGGATCGTGAGGGACTCATTTTTGACATGTTGGGCTATGTGTACGCGGTACATCTGCAAATGAGCTTTTGGGTAGGAAGTATCATCGTATATCTCAAACGCCAGCATTTTAAACTTTTTTGGCATCTTGACCTTCTCATAAATTGACAAGTTGAATGGGAGTGAACTCTGCAACTCTTGCAATTGCTTCACTTTCTCTTCAAGCTTTTAAGCGTTCATCTTGCTCCATCTTAGGGACGTTGTCAAACTTAGCCTTTTCCATAGTGACTAACAAGGGTCATCTTCTAGCTCGGGCATATCATCATCACTCATTTAGGCCTTGTTTGTATGCTTTGGGGCTACTAACTCGAGGAGAGTGGGTGCGGGAGTTGAATTCACTTGGAGGGATTGGATTTGAGCTGACATATGTTGCATAGAAGTGAGCAACCTGTTTAAGTTGATCTTCCATAGTGACAATATGATTGCGCATCTCGGTTTGGTAGGCCATTTTAGCTCTTGATCGTGTAATAATGGGCAAACGTGGAGGATCCGTTATCACCTAATTCAAATGGATGAAAATATGTAAGCATGAGGTGTAAATAGAGAGCCAATCCATGACAATGATCGATCGATTTTTCATTTTTTTTTTTTTCATTTATTCATGACAATTTTGTACAAGAATGGAATTTCCTAAAAAAGAGCTAGAAAAATAGACACCCTAGCAAGACCAAATTTCCTAGACATAAATTGAAAACAAAATCTTCAAAGTTTTTTGTTATTTTCCAAATGATTTATTGCATGGCAATTTCCTCATTTCATTTCTAATTGACAAAGGAATTAAATCAATGATTGACCTAGATTGTCATGGACCGATTAAAAGCACAATTAAGTAAGTAAAGTGCGAAGCAAAGGATATATTACTTACTCCACCAAGGAAAATCAACGGCAATCACAAAGACATGCACATGAGATGTGAGGTTCGATTTTTACTCTAGACAGGCTTAGCAAAGTGAAGCCACAAGGATGATTAGACTAGTCGTGAGCGTGCAAACTAAGTCGGATCCTCATAATTTCGACTTGGTGAAAGAGCCGACTTGGATCGCAAGCAAGCATGCGAATCGAGGTGGGTACTCTTGACACCAAAAAGAAATTTCGGGATTGAGACGGATGACTTATACTGCAGGCATGCGATCGAGTGGTATCCATTTCAATACCATCCTAAATGATCTGTGTGGCCTAGGTCCAAAGGCAAGTTATGTGTACAATAGTATAATGCTAAATGCAGGACATGCACGACAGTTTATATCAAGCAACACTTCATAAATGAAAATAAACCAAACATCCCTACACCTCCTTGCAAAACAAAGGTCAGCAAATACTTCTCTTTATACCTCCCATCCCCGTAAGAACATTTAACACCTTAAACATTATGGTCATACCTAGGATCCTCGCTGTCAAACAAAATATTTTTTCAAATAGAACAGAAAATTGGCCTACATCCACTAAAAGCTTTAACTCAAGTCCTAGTGAAGTCGCCAAGCTGTCACGACCCAACTTCTAGGGAATCACCTAGGATTTGGCTAATGGACTACTTAGCTTAAACTTAGCTCGGACTCTAAAGCTTATACCAATTTGCGACTTATGTTCAAGTTCTTAACATACAATTGATTTTTAATTAGGAGTCGCCACTAATCTATTTTTGTTGGGTCAATTAGAAATCCAAGTAAAGTAACGAGATTTAATAACGCATTTTCGGTACTTGATTATGAATTTGGGGACTTGATTATGCTAGTTTTCACTAACGCCTTTTCGGTACATTTCTATTTTTATTTCAAAAAATGCTTTGCGAGGCAACTTGAATTAATTTTTAATTTACTTTCCTAATATGTGAAGTGATCATGTAGGCACGCAAACCACCAATTTAACACATAAGAGAGCAATAAGTAAATTGCGGGACTTACCTCAGAAACGAAAGCATTTGTAATGTTAGCTCAAAATTCACATCAAAAGCCCTAAGTTTTTCTTAATTAACACGTAGTTACTCAATCTTTTTTTAAGGATTTTCTCTTCTTTAATAAAATTTAAACTATATGCAAAGCAATCTAACTAAATGACCTAATTCTAATGACGGACAATTTCTTATTAAATGGACCTAGCAACTATTACTGAATGACGTGAACCTAATTCTATATGACATGTGCTTGATATTTTGTTTTTCTTTTTTTTATAAAAATTCGTAATTAAAAATTGCTAAAAAAATAAAAATATAACTAAAGTGAGATATTATCTATTTTAAGTTAGGAAATAGACCAATCTAAATCCTATCTTAGCATAGAAATTTATCTCGACATGCAATTTAATTCAAAGATATTATCTAACCTAGATACCATCTAAACATGCATTTTAATATAATTAGAAAAGAATCTAACTATTCTATCATGCAATTCTATCTAAGAAATGAATTCTAATCTACATGATATGCAAATGCAATCTTTTTTGTATTTTTGGGATAAATAAAACAATTAAAAGATAAACACCAGATCATTTGCGGTCATCAAAGATATTATCCATTGTTCGAATTTGGAAAACGATATCTAATCAAATTGATTATTTCGCTAATAAAATCAATAAATTGATCTTAAATCTTAAAGATCAAGATATCAATTTTATTCTTGGGTGATTTATTATTCCATCTAAAACCTTATAGATGAAATAAAATAAAAAAACTGACGTGTGGTTGGATTAGGCAATAAATCATAATTGGGAATGTGCTTATCATTCAAATATGCACGTAAGATATTGAAAAGCATATATTAGGTAATAAAATATCCAAACCAAATTGAGATGAGACCTTTACCTAAGTTCAAAGATTATATTGCCAAATTTGGACTTCGATGGAATCGACTTGACGGATGACTGACGTACGTCCTAGCATGGCAACAAGTTGTTACGGGTCACGGACGGTGCAACGAAGGGACGGTCGGGAAAGAATGTCCCGGTGGTGCTCGGCTCGTGGTTGATGCTTTCTGGGAAAGGCCCGGAAGGACTAGCCAGGCAACGACAGAGAGAATTGTTGGACAATTGTTGCAAATCTAGCGATGAAGGCTCGATGGTACTATAGAGTCCTACGCCCGTGATGAGCGGTAGTGCTTCTCGGCAAGGTAATAGAGGACGCTAGGGAGACTTTGATCAATGACAAACTTGGCCAATTTCCAAGTTCTTTGCGAATTCCTTAAGTCTTGTAATAAACCTCCTTGATTATCAAACTTTGACCATGAGGGTGTGTTGTTGAAGTGAACACCACCATGCACATATCACTCACGAACAGTTGCGACAGAAAGTGCTCGGAGATCTTCAGCGAGGCAGCAACTTCTCAGCTTTGGAAGGCAGCAGTGAGTGACAGCGAGGATTCTAATGACAGTGGGGAGGATCGATGGAGGCATAGCCTTGAGATTTTTGGCCGTGAAGTAATCGGCCGTGGACTCTCTCTCTCTCTCTCTCTTCTTACATGTATCGCTCACTAGAATTGCCGACCCCTACAATTTCTCCCTTCTATTCTCTCTAGCGTGTGTTCTCTCCTGTGACTGTATATTCAACGTGTGGCCCCCTCTTTCCGTGAATGAACTGGCCAATTTATAGGCGAGGGGACTGAAGCTTTTATTTTTTTCTCAAATCAACATCCACAAAGATCACCTCTCGAATGCAATATATATTTTTATTTTCCTCATCTCTTTGAATATTCTTCACCGATTTTATCACATATTGCCAAAGATTCAAGATTGTAATAGGATTTTTTCTCAAATTTCAAATCTTGCAAAAATGAGTTAAGTAATATTTCTGTGTCACACTTGCCCTTTCTGAGGATATCGAAAAATCTACCGTCATATAACCGAAAATATCAAATCTTTATTTCTCACAAGATAATTTTCAATCATAAAAAAAAAAAAGCGGGCTCAAGCTAATTTGCTCTATTCGTGAGGCTTAGTCAACTCGTCAAATTAAAGCTCGGAACTACCAATTCAAACTTATCCATCACTAGTCCGATGCAAACCTAAAACTATATGCTACGCAATTTAATTCTAATACTTTTATTTAAGGGTTAAAGATTAATTCCTAATTTTTTATGCAATAAATAAATGATTGGACTGTCAAAATTTAGACGTCAACAATAATTATAACTAAGCACAGTTATTAAACAGATGAAAAGGAAGATGCGTACCTCATACCATTGGAGCTCTCTCTGCATTTGAAAAGCTACTCCACCACGTTAGTTACAGCCTCGGAACTAGGGCTGTACGAGGCTACTACTTGCATCATCGCCATTTGAATCTTCCCATGTAGGCCCTGGGACTAACGGCAATTCAGCGGTCGAGCTTAATTTCAAAAAGAGTCCGAGAATCCTTTGTTGACGAAGATCCACCGCGTGTCATCAAACTGTTATCATAATAAGGCCTAATCCGAATAAGTTCCGGGAAAAACTGAAAACGAAAGTTCATGATTTCACTGATTCCCTTGGCTGTAGCTTGAAAGAGCAGGTCCCCGTTTCCCAAAAAAAGTGTGATCTCAGTGGTATTCATGTAAGAGATCGCCATGCAAACTCGTTTTTGCCAACTCGACTGCTGTCATGTGTCTCACCTTCACCTCATGAACTCTCTTGGTTGTAGGAACTACATAATGTCAACAAAAAAGAAAGAAAAAGAATATGAAAAACGAAGGGGCAACAATTGGATTAAGAAAGAAGTTCCCCGGCTCTGGGTCCCAAATGTTTTTAAGACAAATTGCATCTAACAACAGTTTACTAATTGTCATAATGTCCCACATTTAGAGCTTGGATTGGCGGCTGATTGGGAAACCGATCTCATTCTTTTTTTAATTTTTAATGTTTTAGGAAAGCTATTTTGATTTTTTTCCCTCCTTTGGGATTCAGTCCTCAATTTCAAAGTGAGTTTTAGTAATTGCTGATGCAAAGTACAAACAAAGTTATAAAATCATTTTTGGCATTTTCCAAGAAAAAGGTTTATATCTTATGTCTAGATGAAAAAAAAATTATTGGATGTGAAGATAGTAGGAGTGATTAGAAAGTAACTGAAGAAAGTGATCTTCCTTGAAGTTCAAACAAGGCTTTATAATGTTAATCATAATTAAAAATCATAATTAAAAGAATACAATTATAAGACTTAATATGATAGAACACCTCTGAAAATAACCATGCTAATGATGTCTGTCTAGCTAAAGTAAATCATAGTACTCTTTACATATGTCAGATTATAATATTATTCAAATATGCATAGCAACTAGTAATAAAAATATCATATTCAGTGTACAATCCCTTGAATTGTTATTTAAGCAGCAAAGTTTTTTCTTTTTCCATTCTATCTATCTCTAACAGTATCAAAACTTCCACATGAGGTCACATAATGGTATGTGAGCTTGGACTTTACTTGTAACACCTAAATGACAGTGAGTAAACTTGACTCTATCATAAAATAACTTTTGATTTGAAAAACAATACGCAATGGCACTATACTTCTGTTTCCTTTTCGTTCTTTGGCAAAAGAAAAGAAGAATTGGGGACAAGATTAAGGGTAATTGGGTACATATAAAAGTTGGGTGAGATGACAATTTCAACCACGGGCTAAAGTTGTGATTAAGTTTTGGGAGCTATAGGATTTTTTTAGCGGTTAGGTGGTGTTTAGACTAATTTTCACACATTTGGAGTGGGCCATCTTTTTGGGTAATCTTAGGAGCGTGTTCTCCTACTTTCAGGATCTCATTTTCTTGAGTATTTCCAGTCAATCTGAAATATGGGATTATAAGAAGAGGAGAAAAAATTCCTTTATTATCTAACTACCAGCTTGTTTGTATAGGATTTATAACTTGGGGTGGAATTGTGGATGCACGATTTTGTTGGGACCCATGAAATTAATCCCAACTGAACAATAAACAATCATTTTTAGGAAAATATTTTTCAAATCATTCATTTTTTGTGAAACAAATGAAGCCTTAGGCCTTAAGTATTTCATCCATAATGGAAGAAACAAAGAGATATATGGGTTCATTGTTCTTATTTTTCCAAAAATATTAACATGCTTCATAGAGATGATCAAGCGAACATGATTTCACCAATCAAGATTGAAGGAGAAGAGTCAGGTTTACGTAACTCTTATTCCATATCTTCTGCTTAGATCATTTAGCCATAAGCAAGAAATTCCTAAATTAACATCAAATGTTGCCTCAATTTGCAGTTTTCGTGTAATTCTTTTCAATTTAGCAACTCTTTTTATTAGAATTTGGTGAATATCTGAAATCTTTCAAAATATAAAAATATTAACACAGAAATCATATATAAGTTTGTTTGACTTTGAATAATTTTTTGAAGGATTTTTATTAGATCTATTGACGGTGTAAAGAATAAGTCACATATTTACTATTGGATGGTTGATATGTGGAAACATTAAATTACACAAGTAACTTCAAATATACATGTCACTCATCCAATGTTGAATGTGTAACACATGCAATAGATGGGAAAAGTACCAACAAAGTTATAAGCCTATTTCGTTAGTACCAATTCAATCATAAACATTTTAATTGAACTACTAAAAATTTTTCATATTAGTACAAATTTAGTCAATTTGACTAATTTAGGCCAAAAATTGCCTATGTAGATGCTGGCTCTTACATGGCACGGTCTATAAATGCTAGTATGAGCACCTAAATGGGGTGAATAGGTGCACAAACAAACTTTTGAGAAGTATAGTGTAAAACTTTACTTTTAACTTGAATCTGTTTAACAGCAGACTTTAAAAGAGAATAAAGACACTAACAATTAAATAAAGTTACGAACAAAGTAAAAGAGTTTAGAGAAGAGAATAAGAACATAAGGTTTATAATGGTTTGGCTTAATTCAAGCCTATGTCCACTCTCCCATACTGACAGCCCACCAGCTGGATTTCACTATGAATCAAAAGAGTCGTTACAGTATCACATCCTTGATTCCACAGTGTAGAGACTCTGCTACACTTCCTCAAGGTCTCACAAATATATAAACTCTCTTTTGAGTACAAGTTTACGCTCAACAATTGAATTGGCAAAGAACAAGGAGCTTCATGCTTTGAAATTTTTCTATCGCGCACACACTCGAATAACTAGGGCGTCTTCCTTTTATACTATTCCATGCGTTCATAACCGTTGGCACTTTCCAAAAGAGTTCTTCCAATCTATCGTTGGACAAAATCAATTAAGGAGATCTCGAGTTATTTAAGGAATATGACGATAGCCCACCAATCATATTCGTCCATACAATCAAGATATAGGTTTTCATAAGTAGAACCTTCCAAGTATGCTTCGCCATTCAACGGATCCAAATTACCCGAGTTAAATTCAAGAATAATAGATTCCGAGATGCTATATCTAGCCATGAGATCTTCTTTAGTCGATCAAATCAAATTCTTAAAGAAATAATTAATTCTTGATAAGGCTTGTTCGATGGTCTAGAACCGTCAATGAGGGCAGACTTTGAGTCTTGAGTTTGGTGGTCCGTTGGTCTTGACTTTGATGAAAGAGTCTGCAAATCTTGATTAGACTGCTGGAAACGTTTTGTCAGCTTCAAAACAAATAAGGAAGTTTTCTCCAACACGGTCAACATTAACATAAACATTTTAAAATAATTTTTGATAATTTTTTTTGATTTTTTTACTTTTTTAAAAAAAAAAATTCCCTTTTTTCCTTTGGACTATGGTCGGTACTGATCGTGGTTGGTGATAAGCCACAAGCAAGGGTCGCAAAGAAAAGGAAAAAAAGGAAAAAAAAATTATTTAAATGCCCATTAGGGCCGACCATGCCACGTAGGACTCCAGCATCCACATCAGCAATTTATGGTCAAAATTGGCCGAATGAACTGAATTGATACCAATATAAAAATGTTTAGAACTAAATTGTACCGTTAAAAAGCTTTAAAGCTGAATTGGTACTAATGTAATAGATTTAGAACTTTTTGGTACTTTTCCTTATGATAGACCTAACACAAATTATTTTCCAAATTGGGGCAAGGAACTAAGTAGGAGCTTTTTTTCTACTTATAAAAAAGTCAAAAACAAAGAAGCCATAGACTTTTAATAGGAGAGAGAGGACAAAGATAGAGATGGTATCTTGATTGGAAGCATACTTATAGTTTTGGCGACATTCCAAAGTAACCTTAAAGGATATTGAAGCACTACTACAATCAAATTGCAAAGAAAACCTAGTCATTGAATATGAAATCATTGTAAGACCTTGTAATTCATTTGTTACATTGTCTAAAATCAATTAAGTTATATGGTACTTGTGCACTTGGTTGAATCATATGTGGTTCCCAAGGGATAGCCAACCCAAGAAGTAGTTCGATTTCGGGTCGTGATTCAAGTAAAACTAGGTCAAGGAACCAGCATATATCTTATGAAGAAACAATCATTTCCCGTATCTTTTGCTAGTATGGAAGGAATCAATTTAAGAAAATTGACTAAAGCCGTGTTTGATAACACTTCAAATAGTGCATGATTATATTATTTTATTCTCCAAAAAAAAAAGAGTATAATAAATCTATTTGGTAAAATTTTTGTTCTCTGGAATAAAAATCAGTCTTTTTTTTGTTCCTAGGAATAAATCTATAACATAATCAAGAAATAGAAAAAAGTTACATTTTTTTTTTTCTGGAAATAATTCTAGAATCAAGCCTAATTTTTCTTCTTTTCTCTTCTCTTTCCCTTTCTTCTTCTTCTTCTTCTTCTTCTTCTTCTTCTTCTTCTTCTTCTTCTTCCTTTTGGCCATTCTTTGGCCTCTGCCTTCGCTGTTGATTGACCAAACAAGGGCCGGTGACCTAGTTGGAGCATCGTCGGCCCTTGGCAATGTTGAGCCACAATGAGGCTCATCAGCCCGAGCCTCACTTTGTGGCTAGGCGAGGCTCAATCTCACCGAATTTGGGGAGGTCAATCTTACCCAACCAAGGTAGGCCGAGCCTCACCCAACCACCAACAAGGCTCGGCCTCGCCCAGCTCATGATGAGGCTTGGGTCACCAACTCTCGTCTAGCTGATGACCTAAGGAAGGAGGAGTTGATAAGGGAAAAAAAGAAAAGAAAAAAAAAATTTTAAGAAAATTATTAAAATAAAATGGTTTGGAATAGAAATTTTAAGAGACGTATCAAATACATTTCTAGCCTTGGAATATAAGTTCTGGGTAGTATATCAAGGGCATTCAAATGCTAAAAAATTGTTCTCGAGAAAAAAAAAAAAAAAAAAAACATTTATGAACAAAAATTCTTCTCGGAACGTAATCATTACCAAATGCACCATAAAAGTTCAAAATCATGGTAGATCCAAAGATAATGCCCAAACAACAAAAATATATACCTATTTGGATCCGAATTTTTATTTGTTGGTTTGTAGCTCAAGTTCACCGGTATACCTTTAGTTCAAAACAAAAAGAGTAGGCAACAAGCTAGGTATGATCATCTGAAGGAAATCAGTAACGAAGAGACGCGAGTGCAAGAAGTACGGTATTTGTATATCAATGCTTCCAAAACATTGAGCCCAATTCCACTGGGAAAGTGAGATTCCATCATCGCCAACACCCACAGTATAGATCTACTTTCATGCTTTGTGTGTGTGTGTGTGTGTTTTTTTTTTCTTTTTGAGTTCGAGAAACTATAATCTTTCTTGGGTTTCTTCTCCTTCTCGTATTCTCTCTTTGCCACTGACCTTGACCTAGACACTTGTCATTTGTTTGATCATTTGCCTAAGTGAAACCTATTATAATTATGGTTATAATTATGGTTAATGGATCAACGAAAGCTAATAGATTAAGATACGTTTTTTCTATTCACGTATCTCTTTTGGATTCATGAATTTCCTTAACTTTTATGTTCACATATCTATTAAATTCATGAATTTCCTAGATTCATGTATCTTTTAGTTCATGTATTTATAGAGTTTACGAATCTCTTGAATTCACGTGTCTCTAGATTCATGAATCTCTTGAATTCACGTTTCTCTTGATTCATGAATTTTGTGAATATATGAGTCTATTTAATTCATGCATCTATTTAATTCATGCATCTCTTTAATACATGAACTAAAAAACTCCATAAATAGATATGAGCATAGAGCTTCATTATAGTGTTGGTTTTTGGTCTTTCGACTCGATTCTAAAAAGGTTTGATATACTTTTCTACTCTCTAGTTTTACTTGGGTGTGCTAATTCAGTTGAATTGTTCGACTGAATCCTATTTGCATAGTGCTAATCTAAACAGTTCGAGGTGTTGCATTTTAGGAGGCATAGTTCGTCAATCTGCAGAGCACCATTGGCGGAACTAATCGCCTTAAGGAGATTTGGATATTCGTACATCACCTCCAATTTTATGTTATTTTTCAGTGATATCTTATTTTAATCTTCTCCAAGATTTGTAAGTCTACATAAAAAGAAGGATATTGTATAGTTGTTTTCTTCTTCTTTATATTGATGTTCTAATTACAACAAATAGTGTGTTTTCCCTGGATTAATTTCCAATAATCTTAAGGTGATTATATTGTCATGCCGATCCTCGGGGACGCATCTTTCTACTTGGTTGATTTTAAAGTGCGATATCCAGACAATAAAACAATAGGATATAAAAGCAGACCATATTTTTCATATTGAAATTCACAACCACACTTTTATTAATAGCACAACTCATAGTATATTCACAATACTATTTACAGCAACAAGTCTCACACCTATCTACACTAAGACAGGGTTCACAAAAGGGATGGGATCTCAATCTACATCCGAGTTGTACTCAAGATCCCTCTGCGGGTCATCTTTTTCTTCTTCAAAAATCTTTCTCCTCCTCAGGTTTCTCTTCCTTGGCTCCTCCTTAGGGTCCTAAATGGTTATTTAATAACCAATGAGACCATGTCTCGGCGAGTCCTACCCCTAAAACCTTATTAGTAAGCCAATACACTATGGGTTGCCTAAACATGCATAGATCAAAGGACTTACCTTGGCCTCAGATTACAACCTGCAATTCAAGGTTAAACACAAATATTCAAACAATTCCGCGACATATGATCAAGCAAGTTAATCGACTTTGTCAATTACATGTCATTCAATCACCTTTAGGTCATTCCCACTCATACCATGATTCCCTAATGATATACTCCTTCATCAAATCACATGTGTTTCGGTGTCGCTTTTTTACCAATGACATACCAATCACCGACACCATGCGTTCTTTAAGGTGCCGTTTTCACCAAGTAATATTCTCGATCACCGAACCACGTGTCCTTCAAGGCGTCGTTTTCACCAGTGATATTTCCTTAATCACCTAACCATGTTTGTCTATAAGTCATTCATAAATTCTTTAAAGCGCAGATTTTTGCCACGATACTTTCAATCACCTTAACCACGTTTGTCCAATAATATTGTACACGATTGGTCTTAGCCAATAACATTCTCGATTAGCTCTCACCAATCTCTACTATATAGCCTATCAACGTCTTGCGCTATATACCTATACTTTCGCCATCTACCAATCAAATATTCAATAACAAACAATTTAGGACAATTCCTCAAATTTCACAATTTAAATCAATTCCATAAAAATTGAAGCTCAATTAAATAAACGAACGCACCACGACAATCGCACGAAATTCCGATCACGCCATCCCGGTTGAATTTCCAAAAATAAATAATTAAATAATTAATTTCGAAAAATAAATAAATAAATATTAAAAATCCAATTTAGGCCAGTATTCTTGATTGGAACCCGAAAATGGGTTGGGAAAAATCCTGAGATGCATTCAATAATTAATAGAGCACTTCTACTCCCTAATGGCTATAGCTAACCACCTAACATGCATCCTTAAGTCACTAATTTATTTGTTCTAACCTAATCTAACCACCTAATTGCATTTAATTAAATCTAACCAACCCTAAGTATAATTAGCAAACTAAGAAAGCATTACTGAAAAAACTCACTGTGCACCAAACGGGCCGGACACCAGACGACGACGAATGTCGGCGAACTTGGGCCGGGCCAAGAACTTCGCAAAGGCAAGAAACTTTGGACTTTAAGATTGGGCTGACTTCTTTAATCACTTGGGCTTGAAAATACTGAATTGTGGGCTGCTTGCTGGGCCAGAATTAAACTGAAAATGGGCTCTCTTTGGGCTGAAAATTGCTGAAAGTGCTGGGCTGAAGACACGTGACTAGGCTTCTTCGAGAAGGCTCGCTGGAATCACAGACGAGCTGGGCTGCTGACTGGCCGAAGGTGCTGAAATTCACGGGCCGAGGACACGCGGAGAGGAAGCAACATCGAGCTAGGAAGACGTGTGCAGCTCCGACTTCGTTGGCTTCTCGGTTGCTGGATCCAAGAGCTTCGATCTTCAGCGGAATAGCGGCAGCTGGAAGTCAACTCATTCTGCTGGACGAAGAAGCTTGACCGAAGGGGACAGGGGCTAGTGGACGCTGGCGCACGCGGCAGAGGAGAGAGGAGTGATGTGGGATTTCGGTGGGGTCTTCGTTGGTTAGGAAACCTTGACCGAGTGGGGGCGTTGGTTTCTTGGCAGCAACTAGGGCAGGAGGTGGAGCTGTGTCATTGCTGCAGTGGAGCGATCATAAAGCAGTTTCAGCGGCAGCATGAGAAGAACCCGATGGAAACGTTGGCGCACGAAGATAGTGGAGAAACAGGTGGTCTTGACTCCGTGCGGTGAGGATCTTCAGTCAACGATGGGGCTTCTTCTGGTTTCGTTGTTGACCGAGCGTGAGCTAGCTGAAGACACGAAGCAGTGGAGAATCCGATGGATGCTGAGCTTCTCGGGTAGTTTGGTGGACGCCTAGCAGAAGACACGGATGGAGAAGCAGCTTCAGTTTCTCTCTTCCGCTGGCTGAGGTCGTCGAATGGAGGGGTACAGGAGAGAGAGAGTGACCGGTTGGTGGGGTGAGAGAGAGATGGATAAGAATGAGAAGTGAGGCTCACAAAGCCTCGATTTTCCACAACAAATATCTTTCAAGCCTATCTGGCAAGATAATCCCATGGCCTCCAATGATCCACCAAGACCCTCTCCAAGACTTTCCAATTGGTCCAAAATGGCTAGGAGGGAGGGGGCTACGAATTTTAAAATTTCTACTTCAATTGGAGGTTCATCCCATCCAAATTTCATCTCAATTGACCCTCACAAAATCAATTGGTCATCCATCAATTACCCCGGCATTTTTCCTCACCCAAGTATCCTTCATGTTTCTCAATTTCGAATCGAAACCATCTTCGACATTTTCTGTACAAACATGACTTCGTGACGACTTTTTTAAAAAGTGTTGAGTGTCAAAAAAAAAATCTTCAGACCCGATCCCGATACTCCTAGAATTTATTGTGACATGATAGAAACTTCGATTTCCGAAATCGGACTTGAATTCACTGTTAATTTCAACTTAGTGCGTTTTTAGCGTGACCTAGACTATTGAGTAACTTTCCTATATTTTTAAGTGCAAATGATCCGTGGTCAATTTTCTTGAACCACTATGAACCCACTCGACTCATTGGTGACTCTCACTTGTCGTGGAAAATCTCGAGGATCCAAATACAGGACCTGAAGTGTACCAAAAACGATGAAAAAAATCAGATCTAAGACGGTTGACGAGCATTTTCCAATTTAGTGGTGTCACCACGATTAGCCACACATCTCTCGTTAAACCAGTCTATCTCGATTTCAAATTAATTTTTAACTATGCTCTTAATGACCTCAAAGATGGACACGGCCTGAGAAGCGATTCTTGATCTAATTCTCGTTTCATTGCCTTAAAATTCCTTAATAATTTCCCCAAATAGTCAGTTATCTAGAGTGATCGCCTCGAGAATAACCCATAAAGCGTGTCAATGAAATGCTGATTTATTGATAGAAAACGGTTGAAAAATGCTGGATGTCACAATTCTTCCTTTTATAAAAATTTCGTCTCGAAATTTAAACCTTACAAGACTTGATAAAAAAGGTGGGGATACAATTCTCTCATTGACTCCTCAGTCTCCCATGTCGCTTCTTCTGTACCATGGTGTTGCCAAACCACTTTAATCAACGGGATGGTCTTTAACATGCGCGAACTTGCTTTTCCAATCGACAAATCTGGACCTGTCTTTCGACGTATGACACATGGTCATCCACGTCCAATTCCTCAAAATTGAGCACGTGGGTTGGGTCAAGCTCGTACTTCCTTAACATCGACACGGGAAAGACGTCATGCATTTGTGCCAATCTTGGTGGCAACACAAGACAATACGCTAAGGTCCCGATTGTTTCAAGAATATCAAATGGACCTACGTACCTCGGACTCAATTTGCCTTTCTTACCAAAGCGTGAAGTTCTCCTCATTAGTGATACTTTTAGAAAAATGTGATTACCAACTTGGAATTCCAAAGACCTCCGGCACTTATCTGCATAACTTTTCGATCATTTCCTGCGCTGTCTTTAATCTGTCTCTGATCACTACCACGGCATCTACTGATTGCTGAACCAACTCTGGGCCTGTGATTTTTCTTTCCCCAACCTCATCCCAACACACTGGTGTTCTGCATGCTCTACCATACAACGCTTCGAATGGAGCAATCTGAATACTCTGCTGATAACTATTGTTGTAGGCGAATTCTACCAGATGAAGCTGATCTTCCCAACTTCCTTTGAAGTCTATTATACAAGCTCTCAGCAAGTCTTCGAGGGTTTGAATTGTCCTCTCAAACTGGCCATCCGTTTGAGGATGATACGCCATACTGTACTGAAGCGTTGTACCAAGAGCACTCTGCAAGCTCTTCCAAAAAGCAGCTGTAAATCTCAAGTCTCTATCAGATGTTATCGTAACCGACACTCCATGCATTCGAACCACTTGGCACAAATATAGGTCCACGTGCCTATCCAAACTAAGGTCCCTTCGAATCGCAATGAAGTGAGCTGACTTTGTCAATCGTCAACTACCACCGGATCGAATCATTCCCTTTCGACTTCTTGGTAGCCTAGTCATGAAGTCCATCGTGATATGTTCCCATTTCCACTATGGGATCGCAAGAGGTTGCGAGAAGTCCTCCCGGCTTGGAATGCTAAGCTTTTACGTGTTGACATGTCAAACACTTGGCCACATGTTTGGCGATATCCGCCTTCATACACGATCACCAAAAGTGTTGACGCAGATTTTGATACATCTTAGTGCTTCCAAAATAAATGTTGTAACTGCTACAATGTGCTTCGAGATAAAATTTCTTCTCTAAGCTCTACATCGTCGGTACAACCAATCTTCATTGGAATCTTAGTGTCCCGTCATCGCCGATTTGAATATCAACCTTTCTTTTCTTTGTGTCTTCCTGAAGAATTCTCGTACATTTGGGTGCGTCGGTTGGAGTTATTTGATTCTAACCCGGACATCTCGGTTCAATTCCGAGGGTGGTCATAAAACTCGAGAGGTGACCTACCTCAATTTAAATTCCGAGTCCCGAGCTCTCTCGATTAAGTTCCACTCCTTAATCGGTATTTGAGCCACTGAAGACTTTCGACTTAAAGCATCGGCGACCTTGTTCGCCTTCCCTGGGTGATATAAATTATCATAGTCATAGTCTTTTAGCAATTCCATCCATCGGCGCTGTCTCATGTTCAACTCCTTTTGAGAGAACAAATACTTGAGACTTTGATGGTCCGTGAAAATCTGGAACTTTTCCCCGCACAAGTAATGTCTCCAAATCTTCTGGGCAAATATAATGGTTGCGAGCTCTAAGTCATGCGTTGGATAGTTCAACTCATGAGGTCTCAATCGACGGGAGGCGTATGTAACAACTCCGCCATGTTGCTTCGTACATAACCCAATCCTTTCAATGACGATCACTATAGATCTCGAATCCTCCGGGGGCGAGATGGACTTGTCGGCACGGGTGCAATAGTCGGCTTTTCCTTTAGCTCTTGAAAACTACGCTCGCACTTGTCTGTCCATATGAACTTCTCATTTTTCTTCGTGAGCTTAGTTAGAGGCGATGTTAACGCTAAGAAACCTTCTACAAACCATCTGTAATAACCTGCCAATCCCGAGAAAACTTCGATTTACGTCACTAATGTCGATCTCGCCAATTGATCACGGCTTCTATCTTGCTTGGGTCGACGGAGATTCCTTCTCCAGAAATCACATGACTTAAGAACGCAACACAAGTCAACCAAAACTCGCATTTGCTAAACTTAGCATACAACTGATGCATCCTTAAAGTCTGGAGCACTAATCCCAGATGATTCTCATGCTCTTCATCACTCCTCGTATACACCAAGATATCATCAATGAACACGATCACAAATTGATCTAGATATTCCTTGAATATTCGGTTCATCATATCCATGAAGGTAGTTGGAGCATTCATCGACCTGAATGGCATCACTGTGAACTCGTAATGACTATACCGAGTATGAAATGCTGACTTAGGAATATCCTTCTTCTTAATTCTCAGCTAATGATATCCGTCCTCAAATCAATCTTCGAGAATATTGACACTCCTTGCAGCTGATCGAACAGATCATCAATCCTTGGGAAGGGATATTTGCTCTTAATGGTTACCTGGTCGAGCTGTCGGTAGTCAATGCACAGGCGCAACGATCCATCTTTCTTTTTAACAAATAGAACTGGTACTCCCCAAGGCGATGCACTAGGACGAATAAATCCTTTGTCCAATAATTCTTGCATCTGCACTTTCAGTTTTTTCAACTTTGATAATGCCATTCGGTAAGGTGCCCTTGAGATCGGTTCCGTCCCTGGTACTAGTTCGATTACAAATTCAATCTCCCTTTCTGGCAGTAACCCTGGCAATTCCTTTGGGAAGACATCTTGGAATTCCTGAACAACTGAAATGTCCTCCACTTTCAGTTCCTCAACTGTCGTATCCACGACAGTTGCCAAGTACCCTTGACAACCCTCGTCTAACAAATGAGCTGTCTCAAGCGACGAGATTAGGACAATCGAGGTCCTCCTCGACTTCTTTCAAACTCGAAGCTTTCACCATCTATCGAGTCAAGGCGAATCGCTTTACGATAACAGTGCATTTTAGCTCTTTGCTTGGTGAGCCAATCCATGCCAATTATTATATCAAAGTCATACATGGCTAGGACTAAAAGATCTATTTTCCCCTCTCGCTCACCAATCACTAACTTGCACCTCGAACAACCCAAAGCAGTAATAACTTTATCTTTCAACGGTGTAGATATGCACATCATCAGCTCCAATAATATAGGACTCACTCCTATCAACTTAACATACTGCTTAGCAATAAATGAGTGGGTTGCTCCCGGATCAAACAAAGCATAAGCAAGTTGGTTGTTGAGCGAAACCATACTTGTTATCACGTTAGGCGCAGCTTCCGCCTGACCTTGTGTGATTGCATAAATCGTGCCTTGAGCTGGAGGTCTCTGCTGTCCTCCTCGCAGCACGTTCTGAGGGGCATACCCTCTTATCTGTCCTCTCGGTGGTGGCGGTGGCAATTGAGGTTGTCCTCTCTGCTTCTTTGGACAATACCTTGCGATGTGGCCCTGCTAGCCACACTCAAAAAAGGCTCCTATCCTTGCTAGGCACGGAGCTGTCCCGTGTCGCCTTCCACAAAAGCGACATATACCCATGTTATTGGACATATGCCTATTGAATCCATTTCTTTTGAAGGGTGGGGCGTGGGATTTAACTCCGGACATGGGTCTTTTTCCTTGGCGAATATTCTCTCGATGAGAGTTAAATCTCGACCCGATGAGGCAACTCGTCATTCGATCTCTCTCGATCATTTGGGCTCTCTCATAAAGATCATTATAAGTCCTTAGGTTCAGGGAAATCAATGTACTTCTTAAGTTTGGCTTGAATCCTTCTCTGAACCTCCTCGCTCGGTTCTTGGATTTGCAATTAATTTAGGAGCATATTGCGAAAGCACGCGAACTTCGCCTCATATTGATCGATGGTTAGGGAACCACACAGCGAAGCGTTGAAATTCTGCCATCTTCACCTCTACGCGGTTTCTCGAGAAATATTTGACATTAAAATCCTCTAGAAAGGCATTCCACTTTGGAACAACACCTTTTGGGAATATGGTTCCTTGAGTTGCCTTCCACCAAGTATCCGCAACTCCATCCAAATTGGTAAGTTGCAAGTACTACCTTTTCGATCTCATTGCACATTAACAAAGTGCAAAAGCTTTCTCCAATTTCTAGATCCATGAAGTAGCAAACAGGTCTCCGGTCCCGATAAACGAGGCGATTTAGCTTCAGGAATTGTTCTACCAACTGATGAATAAATTGTCCGCGACCACTATTTCGGGTGGACCTTCAGCTTGAGCCGCAAAGGGTGCAATGACGGAGTGCGGCAGAGGCAACGGCAGCAATAGGAACATTGGCAGCAGAGTGGCGGCGGCTTCAATAGCAGCAATAAAGGCGGTAGCTTGATCTCGAGCCCCGCCCCATCATCTCTCACATAGCATCTAGAGCTTGGTTGATTCCGACGCCCCTTGCTCACCCGAGGCACTACCCTAGCACCAACAGAGGTGGTGCTACTCTAGAATCTATAATGTGGAACCATTCCACTCGCACTAGCCTTTGTGGCCGGCACTCGACCACGGCCTCCTCGGTACCGATTCTAGTCGGCGCTTTACCTCGAGTCATAGGCCTACTGACCCTTTTTGCAGGAGTCCTCGGCTCCTGATCGCTCATAGTGTCACTTTAAACAACTGACACCTATTTCCAATTCAACACCGAATTAGAAACAGAGCGATTCAAACAACAAACACTTTTAGCACTCAGCTAACACAAACATGCATCAGCATGAATTTAAAGGCCTTTTCTACCAACTATCGCATGGTCAATGCTCCTTATCACTCCAATCTTGAATTAAGCTCTAATACCACAAAAAGGGCATGTCACGCCTCGGTCCTTGGGGACGCACACATCTTTCTACTTGGTCGATTTTAAAGTGCGATATCCCAAGACTAAGTATCGCTGACCCTTTCTCTTTATTCACATGCGGAAGGAGTTTTAAATCCCCGAGACAATAAAACAATGAGATAGAAAAGAGGCCATATTTTTCATATTGAAATTCACAACCACACTTTTATTAACAGCATAACTCATAGTATATTTACAATACTATTTACAGCAACAAGTCTCACACCTATGTGCACTAAGACAAGGTTCACAAAAGGGGTGGGATCTCAATTCACATCCGAGTTGTACTCAAGATCCCTCTCTGGATCATCTTCTTCTTCTTCAAAAATCTTTCTCCTCCTCAGGTTCCTCTTCCTTGGCTCCTCCTCAGGGTCCTGAAATGGTTATTCAATAACCAATGAGACCACGTCTCAGTGAGTCCTACCCCTTAAAACCTGATTGGTAAGCCAATACACTATAGGTTGCCTAAACATGCATAGACCAAAGGACTTACCTTGGCCTCAGATTCCAACCTGCAATTCAAGGTTAAACACGAGATATTCAAACAATTCACGACATCCGATCAAGCACTAGTCAATCAACTTAGTCGATTACATGTCATTCGAATCACCTCTAGGTCATTCCCACTCATACCATGATTCCCCAATGATATACTCCTTCACCAAATCACATGTGTTTCTCGGGCGTCGTTTTTGCCAATGACATACCGATCATAGACACTATGCGTTCTTTGAGGCCCGTTTTCACCAATATTCTCGATCACCTAATCATGTGTCTTTTCTAGGGCGCCGTTTTTGCCAAGGTGACATCGGCAATAGACAACATCGTGAGTTCTTTAAGGCGTTGTTTTCACCAGTGATATTTCCTTAATCACCAAACCACGTTTGTCTATAAGTCATTCACGTGCGTTTTTTAAGGCGTCGTTTTGGCTAATGATACTTCCAATCATCGAACCATGTTTGTCCAAAATATCGTACCTGATTGGTCTCAACCAATAACATTCTTAGTTAGCTCTCACCATTCTCTCTACTATATAGCCCATCAACGATCGGGCGCTATATACCCATACTTTTGCCATCTACCAATCAAATATTCAATAACAAACAATTTAGGACAATTCCTCAAATTTCACAATTTAAATCAATTCCATAAAAATTGAAGTTCAATTAAATAAACGAACCGTACCACGAAAATTGGCACGAAATTCCGGTCACCAGCCATCCCGGTTAAATTTCCGGAAAATAAATAATTAAATAATTAATTTCGAAAATTAAATAAATAAATATTAAAAATCCAATTTAGGCTCGTATTGCCGATTGGAACTCGAAACGGGTAGGGAAAAATCCTGAGATGCATTCAATAAATAATAGAGCATTTCTACTCCCTAATGGCTATAGCTAACCACCTAAGATGCATCCTTAAGTCACTAATTTATTTGTTCTAACCTAATCAACCACCTAATTGCATTTAATTAAATCTAACCAACCCTAAGTATAATTAGCAAATTAAGAAAGCATTATTGAGTAAAACTCACTTGCACCAAACGAAGGCCGGGACACCGACGACGACGCAATTACGAACTTGGGTTGGGCCAAGTGATATAGCTAGTATAAGTATCTAGAGGGGGGGTGAATAGGTATATAAAAGATTTTTCTTGACAATTGCACAATACTAGACAATTGATAGATTTGCGACAAACAATAATCAAAGTAAAATTGAGAGAAGGAAAGAGAGAATTGAACACGCGGTTTATAGTGGTTCGGCTTATTTTAAGCCTACGTCCACTCTTCTGCACTGATAGCCTATTGGCTGGATTCCACTATGAACAAAGAGTTGTTACATCGTTGTTCTTCCTTGATTTCTCGGTGTAGGTGATCTACCACACTCGCTCAAGGTATCACTAAGTATAAACACTCTTTGTGTATACAATTTCGCTCAAAATGTATCGACTAATAATCAATGAGCTTCAGACTCAAATTTCTCTATCGATCATGCACTAAAGCAACTAGAACGTCTTCCTTTATACTCCTTTATGCCATCATACCGTTGGCACTTACCAAAGGAATTCCTCCAATCTACCCGTTGGACGGAATCAATCAAGAAGATCATTCGAGCTATTAAAGGAACCTGACGATAGCCCATCAATCCTCTTCGCCCATACAATCAGGATCTTGGTTGCCAAGAATAGAACCTTCCAAGAATATTTCGTCGATCATCGGATCTTCAAACGATCTTGATAAAAGAATCAGTTATATTTATCCAGCCAAGAGATCTTCTCCAGAGGATAGGATTAAATCCTCAACCAAATACTTCGGCTTTGGATTGCCTTCATCACTGGATTAGAAAAACTGTCAATGAGAATAGTCTTAAGTCTTGAGTCTTGAGTCTTGAGATTTGAAAGTCTTCAGACTCTAAACAGAAGGTCTGAAATTATCCAGACTAGACTGATAGAAACGTTTTGTCAGCTTCAAAATATTCTGGAAAGATTTCTCCAACAATCTCCCCCTTTTTGATGGTGACAAAACTTTCCTGTAGATTTGAACAACTTTGACCTGCAAAACATTTATCAAGTAATATGGCTATCTCATAAAGATTAATAAGGCAACTAGACTCTGCATCCACAGAAAATCGGTTAGTCCTTCATGAGTAATACCATACAACACTAATCAATATAAATGCAAACGGTCAAGCATCAATCAAAATCCACACTTAAGTCAGTCAAATTCAAGTTCATACTCAAAACAAACATATTCAAACACAAAAGAAATTTGAAGTCAAAGTTTAAAGTTCAAATTGCAATTCTCCCCCTTTTTGTCATCATTAAAAAGGTGAGAAAAAAGCCAAGTCTTCTTGGGAACGCGCACAATCTGGAAATCATCCATCGATTGTACAATCCCTTCCAGCCTCTTCAAGTCTTCTTGTAGTTGAGCCACCTCTTCTCCTTTGGCAATGGCTTGAATTTGAAGAGCGAGGTCTTTCATTTGATCCGCCAGGGTAGCAGAAGATGCTTGTCCAGCATTCTTCATGACTTGAAGTTCACAGTCCAGAGCATAGATTTGACCCTTCATTTCCAGAAGAACATCAAGAATACGACGAAAATCTGCTGTATTGTCCGTCTGTGTGCTCGCATTTGCTCTCTCGGATGGAGTGAAGGCAGACGATGGAACTTTTGTATAATCTTGCAGATTTGGTGTTGACGTATCATGTCCCTCCTCAGGCATTTGAGAAACCTGAAAATCTTCTGGATTTGCTGGCGAGCGACTTATACCTTCACTGTTGATAGTATGTGGTGAAGTCCTTCCTTGCTCGCCATCTCCCCCTGTCTCTAGGACCTCAAATGGGGAAGAGTGATGGTCAGGCTCTTCAGCATCTGTAGACTTTTCTTTTTCTGCTTCTCTTTCTTCTTCAGCTTCTTTCTCTATCTCTTTCTCTTGCTGCTCTTCTGCTTCTCTGTCCTTTGCTTGCTCCTCTTCATCTCTCTGTTCTGTTTCCTCTGCTTCTTTCCCTTTCTTTTGATGTTCCGTTGATTGAGGTACAGAACGTCTAGTTCTTATCAATGCACAGATAGTGGGATCTTCCTCTTCATCTTCATCATCCAAGATGAGAGTTCTTTTCTTCTTGGGTGGAACACCAATGAGCTCCTTCCCTTTTCTCTTTGATGCAGAAGATGCTAGAGTCTTCACTTTGAACTTCTCCATTGCCTTATCAAGTTCTTTCAAACGCATTTTTGTCAGCATTTTCAGACCTACCACCATTTTGTCGCATGGTCGAACACAAAGAGTATGTGGAGGTTCAATGTTTAAGTGTCTGAAGATATTGGTCACAAGACCTGGGTAAGGCAATTGGCCCTTGTCCTTCACCATTGCTCTGTACATGTGAAAGAGAATGGTGTGAGGGAGAGAGAACTTCTTCCCTTTATTGATCGCGTACATCAATTTGGCTTCGGAGTTAGACACGTCAGTCTTGGATGTAGACTTTGGCCCGATACGGTTGATCACAATTTTGTGAAGCAAGATATTGATGGCACGCATTCTTGAGTAGGTAAGGGTGTGCATGGAAACACTCCAAAAAAGTGTTTCCGGCACACTTCTGTACGGAAAGTGTGCCCGGGAACAAAAAAGGAACAGAAACGCGTTTGGTTGCGTTTCTGTTCCTTTTTTGTTTTTTTGTTTCTGGAGCGAAATAAGAACAGAAAAAAGAAACAAAAAAAAGTTTTTTCTTTGGAAAAGAAACACTTCTTCGACGGAACAAAAGAACAAAAACGAAAGAAACAAAAGAATAAAATCGGAACAAAGTGAAGAACTCTTCGTGCGTGCTCGTCGCTCCTCTCGGGTGAAGCTTCGTTCTTCCGTTTCCGGCGTCTCTTCCATCTCTCCGGTGGCTCCCACTAGGCTGACTCTCCGGCGACTCCAGGTACGTTTCCGGTCAGCGTTGCTCCCCGTTCGGCCCTCCTCCTCCGGTCAGTGTCGCTTCCCGTTCGGCCCTCCTCCTCCGGTCAGCGTCGCTCCCCCTTCGGCGCTCCTTCTCCGGTCCGCACTGCTCCCCCTTCGGCGCGGCGAGCCGTCCCTCGAGCGAGCGTTGCTCGCCCAGATCTGCGGCAGATCTGGGCGAGCAAAGATCTGGGCGAGCAATGCTCGCTCAGATCTGCCGCGCCGAAGGGGAGCAACGCTCGCTCGAGAGCGAGCTCGATCTGCAGCTGCTCGAGCTCCCCCTTCGCTCGAGCAGCAGCTCCAGTGATGCGGCGGCGCAGCTCGGAGACGGATCGAGGCGGCGGCGCGGGATCGAGGAGGGAAGTGGGAGCGGCGGGAGTGATGCGCGGAAGGCGGAAACTTGGGCGGCGCAGAAAAGCCGGCGCGGTCCGGTGTGGAAGAGGAGGAGGTGCTCGTAAGCGGCGACGGCGGTGATGCCGGCGTCGCGTTGAGGAGCGAAGAGGAATCGGAGAGTAAATTGAGGGCGAGGGTGGGCGACGGGTGATGGCGATCGAGCATGGTGGCGAAGCAAGTGATCGGCATCGAATCTGCTCTTGGCTTGGGGTTCGTCTCTCGGCTCGGGTGGATACCCTCTCGGTAAGTGACGGAATTCTTCATCTTGGTTCGTGTAGCAAAACCTCGCGTGCTGCGAAGATTGTCCATTGAAAAATTTAGGTGGGTTGTCTTTGTGCGGTGACTTTGAACGGTAACGAAGGCTTAAAAGTGTTGTCCTTATAACAACTCCTGGAGTTTACTAGTATTTGTCTTGGTTCTTGTAGTTTTCTGTTGTCTGTTGTGGGAAGCAAAAGTCGAAGTTATATCTAGAAGTGTCGACGCTTTCTGGGTAAGGTTCCGTCCGACCACCCCATCTGTCTCGATTGCGCTCGACACTTGGCCGTCCTTCTTCGTTTGGTTCTCTCGTCGTTGCTGCGTGCTGTTTCCGTTTTAGTTTGATTCCCTGGTCAATTTGGTCGTTGCGCTGCGGGCTCTTGTTGTGAACTTGATCATGCTTGCGCGCGTTGACTTCAGCGGGTCTTGAGTTGGGGTTGGAGTGTTGGAGCGGGGGCGTGGCGGTTTTGGTTCTGCATGTCATCCGGTCAGTCGAACCTCTTTCGACCGTGTGGTCTAGACCGTTCTTGATCGCCTCGTGAAGTTCTTCGTTGGAATTCCTTGCTGTATTGATGGCTGAATTAGAAGTGGCGGGACCCGTTTTGCCCCTTTCTTGAACCGTCAATACTGTTCTAAGCACGACAGGAGTTGGTGTGAGTTCGTTGTGTGTATTTGTTAACGAATCGGGAATACTTCCTTTATTCTAATCGAGACTTCTTGATGAAATTGAGGACGGTTTGAGCAAGACTTATATTGCGGGGAAGAGTTCAGCATGGCGAGACGGGTTGAGCAAGACGGCTTATATTGCGGGGAAGAGTTCGGCATGGCGGGACGTAATGTTCATTCCGGTGCTAGCTCGTTTGGCACTCTTGAATTTGGAAGACGAGTATATAAACAGCGAGGCCAAACATGGCCAAATCGGGTTTGGTTCAGCAAAGGCCTTCCTACAAAAAGTGATAGGAAGATACTTTGGCGGGCGAGGAAGTACAGGGACCCGGCTAAAACTTGGTGCTTCATTCGGCTGAGGAACACGCTGAAGAAGTATTAACTTCTTGACGCTCGTAGGAATATCTCAAAACTGTAAAAGGAGGGTGGGGAAAGTTTTGGCTGTGAAAAGTCTTTAGGCAAAATTTACCTTTTGAATTGTCTGTAAATAGGTTCGTAGTGTTTCCTCTCTTAGTGTTGAAAGAGCGGCGGTTGAATTTTTCATGTCTTGGACTGCTTTCACTTTCGTATTCCTTTAAGGTTGAAATAATTATGTAGAAAACAAGCATGTTATGAAAATAAAAAATTGTAAAGGTTCGATTATTTTGATTGCAAGCGGTGAACTTCATTGAGTTTGCGGTCTTAGAGCACGGTTCATCCGTATTCTAGATCTTTAAGATTCCCGATCTTTAGTAAAAGTTGGTGCAAGTTAGTATATCATAAGGCGAGTAATGCTGCTGTGATTAGATGTCAAGAGTTATGAGCAAAAGAGAGTTGATTGAAGCACTCCCTTGGCAAACCGCAACGATTCCATATCTGAGTCCCGGATGAGGGACCAGGCCACACATCTTGTGAATAGCTTGGACCGACAGACAGGCAAGGATTGGAGAGACAGAGCACTTCCTCTAGCGTCTCTATAAAGTGGCTCTACTTCCTGAAAGCTTTTCAGATAGCAGTCCGCATCAGCTGCCCCGGCATAATTTTGGGAAGCAAGGTCTTCGCACATGGCCAGTGAACAACATTTCGTTGGAGGGATCTGCCATTCTTTCCCTAACCTGAACGCCTAACCCTTGTTCTGGCATTACTTTCTAGATTACAATGAATTGCACAAGTGAATAATTCCATATTGTTGCTAATTGCTGTCGCAACAGCCACATTGCGCATCTCGCGAAGCAACTCAAGGCGGCGTATGTTTCAAGAACAATTTCATGATTAAAGAAAATAATTTTTTTCGAAATAATTTTCCAAGAAAATGTCCATTTTCAAGTTAGAAAATTTATTTTTTTAACTTTGAGTATACATGTATCTTTGACCATAATCATTTTTAGCCAACTAAACAAATGAAATTTCAGAAAACTAGTTGGCAGCGAATATTTTTACTTGAGTAAAAGCAAAAAAGAACAATTATTCGATTGGCTGCGTTGCCTAGAAAAATAAAAAAAGGTAACTAGTTCATGTTGAGATGTATGAAATTTTCGTTTAAAGGCGCACATATGAGTATGTTGAAAAAATTTGATACAAACTTTAATTACAACATTTTCTACGAAATATGTTATATGATCATGCTAAAAATTTTTGTCTTCACTAACCATGAACAAAATAAAATTAATGAGCATTTCATAAGAATTAGAATTCAATATCAATTTTAAACTTTATTAAAAATAAAAAATAAAAATAAAAAATAAAAAATAAAACAGAAATTTTTTTATCGTTTACCAAACGTGTTTCTGTTCTTTTTTTCTATTCTAGGAACAGAAATTGATCGCGATACCAAACATGTTTCGTTCCTTTTTTATTTCAAGAACAGTTTTTTTTTACACTTACCAAACGCGTTCTTTTGTTCGAAACGTTCCCAGAGCAAAACACTTTTTTTATTTCTTCCCAGAACAAAAAGCAAATGTGTGTTTCCATGCGCACCCTAATTCTTCTCTCTGCATCCCTGTCTTTGACAAGTTCCAGTGTGGCACGAGCAATCGAAACTTTGATCGGTTGATAGCGGCCTCGTTCAACTCCAATTATGTCAGCCCACATGTCCACATCTACCACATGGTCTTGATCTCGAACACTGAATGATATTCTATTCGCATCCAAAAAGCGAAGATTCAAATAGAAGTATGCTGTCAATTGTGCATAACCGTCTGTGGTATCGGAGCAAAATTGCTCAAATTGAAGCAGATTGAACTTCTCCCTTAAGTTCACATTAATGGCATCCAAGAAATCGAAATCAACACTTCTAGGGTTTATCACCGCTCGTTTCAACAGTCTAAAGAACAGATTCTCCTGCTCCTTTGATTTAAACAAATCCATCATTTTTCCCTTCACCTTTGCAGCGACACCCATCCTTGGTTGAAATTCACTGAACATTTTATCATCATCATTCCCGTCAGTGGGATTTAATTCTCCTACACAAGGGTCACTTGGAATGTTCGCAAGTGCTTCCTCAGCCTTTCCTTTGGGAGCAATTCCCAAGTCCTCCATTTTTCGCAGAAAGATATACTCATTCCCATAATTCTTATCTTTAAGGAAATCATCTATATAGTTCAGCGGAGTACTAGTACTTTTCAACGCACGATAGAGCTTGTAAATATAGGAGGGTTTTTGGACTCTTACAAGGTTTGCCTCCTCGATTATTTCTTCCTCCGGTTGTTGACCCGCACCTTGTGGGGTAGATGGTGCTGAGTGACGTGGTGGAGAGTGAATCGGTTTCTGTTGTTGACTCGATAAATCTTCTTCCTCGGTGAGATTAAAATGGGTAGGCCCCTCCCTCATTCTCTGTGGTCCTCTATTCGCGATTCTTGAAGACTTCCTCGAAGAAGACATCCTTCCTTGACGTTGAAAGATTCATTTACTCGCTTTCCCAAGAAAAGATGACAACTTTCTCGAAGATGAACAACAAGTAGAGACAGGATCGGGAGGAGAATGCCTTTTAGGGTTTTGAAGATTGGGCAAAAAAGAAAACTGTATATATATAACTTAGTTTGAAAAAGGAAAGATCAATCGGCACAAAGGAAAGTGAACAGACACCTCGTTTTAAAATCAATAACTGCCAAATAGAGGTTAATCCTTTTTGAAAAGACAAGATTCCGTTTTTCTCAGAAATTATAAATTAACTTAACTAAAGATCGTACCTTTTCGAGTTTTAATATAATAACAACTTACGGTCTATAGCCATGAATGTCTGAGTCTGAGGGTTAGAGCGTCTCTAGACTTTAACTTCTTCAAGCTTCAAAATGTTGAGTCTGGAACGGATAAAATCGAATTGATTTTTCTCTAAAGGCTTTGTGAATATATCCGTTAGTTGACTTTTTGAATCAACAAATTGAATCGAGATTTCTCCATTTTGAACATGATCTCTAATGAAGTGATGTCGAATCTCTGTATGCTTCGCTCTTGAATCAAGGATTGGATTTTTAGTAAGATTGATTGCGCTGGTGTTGTCACATCTAATCTTTATGCATGAGTCTTCAATTCCAAAGTCTTGTAGCTGTTGTTTTATCCATAGAATTTGCGAACAGCAACTTCCAAGAGCTACATACTCAGCTTCTATTGTTGAGAGAGCCACAGTGCTTTGTTTCCTTGAAAACCAAGACACTGTCCTGCTTCCAAGCAATTGGCAGGTTCACGAAGTGCTCTTTCTATCGACTCTGCAACTGGCCAGATCTGCGTCTGAGTATCCAAGGAAGATGCCTTCATCCGATCTTTCTTCAAACTTACCAACTCGATCTTTTGCATTTTTCAAAATAAAGCATTTGCAACCGAACACATGAAAGTATGAAACAATAGGCTTCTTACTTTTGAATAACTCGTAAGGGGTTTTCTCTAGAATAGGTCTTAAGAAGACTCTATTAATGATATAGCAGGCTGTTGAAATAGCTTCAGCCCAAAATCGTGAAGAAATCTTACTTTCAATTAAAAGAGTTCTAGCCATTTCTTGAAGAGATCTATTCTTTCTTTTCACAACTCCATTTTGCTCTGGAGTATGTGGAGAAGAAAACACATGATTAAAACCAAATTTATCACAAAATTTTGTAAAATCTTGATTTTCAAATTCACCTACATGATCTGTTCTTATACTTGAGATAACACACCTTTTTTCATTTTGAATCTTTTTAGTAAATTCTTCAAAATACGAGAAGGTTTCGGACTTACTTGCAAGGAAATATACCCAAGTAAAGCGGGAGTAGTCGTCCACAATTACTAGGCAATATTTCTTACCTCCAATGCTCTGGGTTCTGGTTGGTCCGAAGAGATCCATGTGCAGCAACTGTAGTACATGATTAGTAGAAACATGATTTGTTGGCTTAAATGAATTTCTTACCTGCTTACCTAGAATACATGGAGTGCATGAATCGGACTTTTGGCATGGTAATTTAGGTAGACCTCGAACAAGCTACTTTTATGAGATTTTGGCTAATTGCTTCATGTTGACATGACCAAGCTTTCTGTGCCATAAGCTTGCTTCATCTTGAATTGAGATTAGGCATTGTGATTCATTTGGTTTCACGTCTAAGAGGTAGATATTTCCATGTCTTCGACCCATGAAAGACTGAGTAGAGTCTTTACTGATTCCAGAACATGTTCCTTCTTGAAAGAAGATCTTGAAACCAGTATCACACAATTGGCTAATGCTGAGAAGATTGTAATTGAGTCCTTCCACTAGAGAGACATTGCTTATTGTGAGATTTCCAATTTTCACAGTTCCAAATCCCACAATACTTCCTTTGCTGTTTCCTCCAAATGAAACTTTTCCACCATTTACTTGAATATGCTTTATGAAGCAATTTGAGTCTCCTGTCATGTGTCTTGAGCATCTGCTATCAAGATACCATTTTACCTTTTACTTGACAGAGACCTACATTCAAAAGAGAATCTCAAGCTTTCTTTGGTACCCAAGTTTTCTTGG
This sequence comes from Eucalyptus dawsonii, assembly GCA_016097615.1. Lineage (NCBI taxonomy): Eukaryota > Viridiplantae > Streptophyta > Magnoliopsida > Myrtales > Myrtaceae > Eucalyptus > Eucalyptus dawsonii. Next base: position 77,426,447 of record CM027873.1, on the reverse strand, counting down.
GTCCTTTGGTGTTAGTAAGATAAACATCATTAACCCATACTTTCTTAACAGGTTTCCAAAACATAGGACATTCTTTTTCAAAGTGATTCGGACTGTTACACTTTGAACATCTGAGAGCATTTCGACCTACAGACTTTACAAAAACTTTCTTGAAATGATTTTTGTAAGCCTCTCTCGAGGGTCTTTTCTTAATTCTTTCTTTTACCTTAGGAAAGTCAATCAAGGAAATTGTTTCTGTCATACCTAGACCAGACTTATTAAAGTAAGGTCTTTGAGCTGAAAGTATTTTTTCAAGTTTTTTCGGACCCTATTGAAAATTTCTTTGAAATATTTGATAAGTCAGTTTTTAAAAGAGCATTTTCTTTCAAAAGATTATCTTCATTTTCTTTAAGAGTGAAAACATTTGAGCCTAAACTTTTAACTCTTTCTTCTAAAACGTTTTCCTTTTGTTTTAGAGCTGAGTTTTCCTTTTTAAGTTCGAAAATTCTTTTGAGAGAAGTCTTAAGACTAAAACACAGTTCATCAATGTATTTAGAAACTTTGATAGGAATTTTAAAATTACTTACCTCAAATTCATGTCCGAGTCTCGATCCAGATCCGAGTCGAGTCGATTGTGCCATCAGACACAAGTTGGCATATTCATCATCACTTTCTTCACACTTTGTATCACTCCAAGTTTCGGCTTTGAGAGCTTTTTGAAACTTTTTAGCTTTTCCTCTCTTCTTCTTCAGAAGAGGACAATTGGGTCTGATGTGTCCCTTTTTCTTATATTCGAAGCAGACTACATCTTTGTTTGGTTCCTCATCATCAACAGACTTGGTTTGCTGTCTCTTAAAACTTTGTTTCTTTGAGTTGAACCTTCTTCCTTTTCTATTCAGCTTTCTGAATCTTCTTATCATAAGAGCAAGCTCCTCATCGTCCAGATCATCTTCAGAATCTGTATCATCAGAATCATCATTTGATTTTAATGCAATGGATTTCTTACCTTTTAGATCTTCGTCTTCATTAACTCGTTCCACTTCATAAGACTGAAGAGTTCCAATCAGCTCGTCGACAGATAGTGGCATAATTCTTTGCGTCTCTCTTATTGAAGTCTTTATGTGATTCCAATCCTTGAAAAGTCCACGCAGTAGCTTGTTTACCTTCATGGGATCAGAAATTTTTTGTTCTTGATTCTCAAGGCCATTAACAATATCTGTAAAACGGCTAAACATGTCAGTTATAGATTCTCCTGGTTTCATTTTGAAGGCTTCATGTTGACCGAGGAGAATGTTAATTCTGGTCTCCTTCACTCGATCTGTTCCTTCATAGGTGATATGTAATCTGTCCCAAACTTCTTTTGCTGTAACACAAGAAGATATTCTGTTATATTCAGTTGGTGACAAAGCACAATATAAAGAGTAAATTGCTTTTGCATCGAGTGCTTGTCTCTTGATTATCTCTTCCTGAGTCATTCTGCTGGTCTCAACAGTTTCTTTCCCTCTCTCAGAGGCTGATGCAGCTGTAGGAATAATTCCTCTTTCTACAACGTCCCATTCCAAAGGATCCTTTGATCGTAGGAAAGCTTTCATCTTGTTCTTCCAGATGTTGTAATCCTTTCCATCAAAGTAGGGTGGTCTGGTATTGCTTTGCCCTTCAACTAGCCCCGGTGCTAGCATACTAGCCATGGATCTTTTACTCTGAAGTAAAACACTTCAAATAAAGTCAGTACACGAGCTTTGATACCAATTGATATAGCTAGTATAAGTACCTAGAGGGGGGTGAATAGGTATATAAAAGATTTTTCTTGACAATTGCACAATACTAGACAATTGATAGATTTGCGACAAACAATAATTAAAGTAAATTTGAGAGAAGGAATGAGAGAATTGAACACACGGTTTATAGTGGTTCGGCTTATTTCAAGCCTACGTCCACTCTTCTGCACTGACAGCCTATTGGCTGGATTCCACTATGAACAAAGAGATGTTACAGCGTTGTTCTTCCTTGATTTCTCGGTGTAGGTGATCTACCACACTCGCTCAAGGTATCACTAAGTATAGACACTCTTTGTGTATACAATTTCGCTCAAAATGTATCGACTAATAATCAATGAGCTTCAGACTCTGGAATTTCTCTATCGATCATGCACTAAAGCAACTAGAACGTCTTCCTTTTATACTCCTTTATGCCATCATACCCGTTGGCACTTACCAAAAGAATTCCTCCAATCTACCCGTTGGACGGAATCAATCAAGAAGATCATTCGAGCTATTAAAGGAACCTGACGATAGCCCATCAATCCTCTTCGCCCATACAATCAGGATCTTGGTTTCCAAGAATAGAACCTTCCAAGAATATTTCGTCGATCATCGGATCTTCAAACGATCTTGATAAAAGAATCCGTTATATTTATCCAGCCAAGAGATCTTCTCCAGAGGATAGGACTAAATCCTTAACCAAATACTTCGGCTTTGGATTGCCTTCGTCACTGGATTAGAAAAACTGTCAATGAGAATAGTCTTGAGTCTTGGGTCTTGAGTCTTGAGATCTGAAAGTCTTCAGACTCTAAATAGAAGGTCTGCAATTATCCAAACTAGACTGATAGAAACGTTTTGTCAGCTTCAAAATATTCTGGAAAGATTTCTCTAACACCAAGAACTTCGCAAGCCCGAAGAAACTTTGGACTTTAAGATTGGGCTGACTTCTTTAATCACTTGGGCTTGAAAATACTGAATTGTGGGCTGCTTGTTGGGCCAGAATTAAACTGAAAATGGGCTCTCTCTTTGGGCTGAAAATTGCTGAAAGTGCTAAGCTGAAGACACGTGACTGGGCTTCTTCGAGAAGGCTCGCTGGAATCACAGACGAGCTGGGTTGCTAATTGGCCGAAGGTGCTGAAATTCATGGGCCAAGGACACGCGGAGAGGAAGCAGCGTCGAGCTGGGGAAGACGTGTGCAGCTCTGGCTTCGTTGGCTTCACGGTTGCTAGATCCGAGAGCTTCGATCTTCAGCAGAATAGCGGCAGCTAGAAGTCAACTCATTCTGCTGGACGAAGAAGCTTGACCGAAGGGGACAGGGGCTAGTGGACACTAGCGCATGCGGCAGAGGAGAGAGGAGTGATGTGGGATTTCGGTGGGGTCTTCGCTGGCTAGGAAACCTTGACCGAGTGGGGGCGTTGGTTTCTTGGTAGCAACTAAGGCAGGAGGTGGAGCTGTGTTGTTGCTGCAGTGGAGCGATCATAAAGCAATTTCAGCAGCAGCGTGGGAAGAACCCGGTGGAAACGTTGGCGCACGAAGATAGTGGAGAAACAGATGGTCTTGACTCCGTGCGGTGAGGATCTTCAGTCAATGATGGGGCTTCTTCTAGTTTCGTTGTTGACCGAGTGTGAGCTGGCTGAAGACATGAAGCGGTGGAGAATTCGGTGGATACTAAGCTTCTTGGGCAGTTTGGTGGATGCCTGGCAGAAGACACGGATGGAGAAGCAGCTTCGAATTCTCTCTTCCGCTAGCTGAGGTCGTCGAATGGAGGGGTAGAGGAGAGAGAGAGAGAGTGACCGGTTGGTGGGGTGAGAGAGAGATGGATAAGAATGAGAAGTGAGGGCTCCATAAAGCCTTGATTTTCCACAACAAATATCTTTCAAGGCTATCCTAAGCCAAGTATAATCCCATGGCCTCCAATGATCCACCAAGACCCTCTCCAAGACTTTCCAATTGCTCCAAAATGGCTAAGAGGGAGGGGGCTTCAATTGGACGTTCATCCCATCCAAATTTCATCTCAATTGACCCTCACAAAATCAATTGGTCATCCATCAATTACCCCAGCATTTTTCCTCACCCAAGTATCCTTCATGTTTCTCAATTTCGCAATCGAAAACCATCTTCGACATTTTCTGTACAAACATGACCTGGCGACAACTTTTTCCCAAAAAGTGTCGAGTGTCAAAAAAATCTTCTAAGACTAAGTCGATACTCCTAGAATTTATTGTGACATGATAGAAACTTTGATTTTCGAAATCGGACTTGAATTCGCTGTTAATTTCAACTTAGCGCGTTTTTAGCGTGACCTAGGCTATCGGGTAACTTCATATATTTTTATGTGCAAATGACCTGTGGTCGATTTTTTTCGAACCACTATGAACCCACTCGACTCATTGGTGACTCTCGCTTGTCGTGAAAATCTCGAGGATCCAAATACATCAGGGTACCATAATAATAAGAAAATCAGTCTAGTGCCGGTCGATGAGCATTTTCCAATTTAGTGGTGTCACGCACGATCAACCACAAATCTCTATCGAACTAGTCTATCTCTAATTTCAAATCGATTTTTAACTATGCCGTAATGACCTCTAAAGATGGACCCGGTCGAGAAGCCGATTCCTTATCGAGTTCTCAAGTCTATTGCCTTAAAATTCCTTAATAATTTCCCCAAATAGTCTAGTTATCTCGAGAGTGATCAGCTATGAGAATAACCTTATAAGCGTGTCAATAAAATACCTGATTTATTCAGTAGAAGACAGGGTTGAAAAATCTGGATATCACATATATCACTCACTGTTTGTTGTTGTTGTTAGATTATTGAGATGGCTAAAAACAATCAAGTGCCTTTCAATGTCTAGAATATTTCAGGAGACGTTCCTATGGTCGATTCGACCGTTACTATGGAAGATGTTTAGCCCTCTAAGTCTGAATTTGTAGTAGCCAATGTTACGGGCCCTTGGGCTAACACAAATACTGGTGGGGCGGGTACAAGTCGTATGACTAGTATGCTCGGGACTTTTTTTAGAACAGTACAGGCCAAATGGCTTTTGGCTCTGTTTCTGGAGGGATGGTTCAATGAACCTTGCCTACTATGATGGCAACACCTCCAGTTACAGCTAATGAGAGATTGTCTATTGTGGTGATGTTCAAAGCATCTCTAATGTCGAACGCTAATGGCTGGTGGCTAGACATAGGTGCCACAAACCACATATGTGCGGATAAACACCTGTTCTCATCTTATGAGAAGGTTGAAGAAAATTAGAAGCTTTATATGGCTAACTCTGCATCAGCAAAGATTGCCGAAAAAGGAAAGGTGATCCTGAAATTTACATCTGGCAAGGAGGTCACCTTGCTGAATGTGCTGCATTTACTAGAAATTCGGAAAACCTAATTTTTGGCCCCATATTTGTCAAGAAATGTTTCAAAGTTGTATTTGAATCTGACAAGTTTGTACTTTCGAAAGGAGGGATGTATGTGGGGAAAAGGGTACTTGTGTAATGACTTGTTTAAAGGCAATGTGGCTGTCATTGATGTAAACTTGAATTATGTGTACCCAAAGTCTATTAATAAAGAAAATTCTTCAGTTTACACTGTTGTGCCTCCTTATTTATGGCATGGTAGATTATGACATGTAAACTATGGTATAATGAAGAGAATAATAAACTTGGAGTTAATCCCAAGATTTGAGTTGGATGCCCGTTACAAGTGTGAGACTTGTGTTGAGGTCAAGTTTGCCAAAAAACCTTTTGAATCCATTTAAAGAACAAGTGAACCTCTACAATTAATCCATAGTGATCTATGTGATTTAAAGTTTGTAGAAAGTAGAGGTGGAAAGAAGTACTTCATCACATTTGTGGATGAATGTACTAGATTTTGCTATGTTTATTTACTAACAAGCAAAGATGAGACTATAAGCATGTTTGTCAAGTATAAAAACGAAGTTGAAAACCAACTTGATAAACGAATCAAAGTGCTTAGGTCTGATAGAGGAGGGGAATACAGTTCAATCAATTTCAAAGACTTTATTGCTAGTTTTGGAATAATTCTCCAAACGTCTACACCTTATACTCCACAATAAAATGGAGTTGTTGAAAGATTGAATCGGATACTAAAGGAGATGGCTAACGCCATGCTTTTGAGTTCGGGTTTACCTCGGAACTTGTGGGGGGAGGCAGTTTTAACTACAAATTATATTCTTAATATAATACCCCACAAAATGGTAGGTAAAACTCCATACGAGTTATGGAATGAAAAGTTACCATCCTATAATTGTTTAAAAGTGTGGGGGTGCATAATGTAATTTATAACGGTAAGTCTAGATACATTCGTCGTAGACACAATACCGTAAGCAGTTGCTATCAAATTGAATCATTTCTTTAGACTTTGTAAAGTTAAAGGAAAATATTGCGGATCCGCTGACAAAAGGTTTGTTAAAAAAGCAGATAAATTACGCATCAAGGGGAATGGATTTAAAAGCCTTAACCCAATAAAGAGATTCCAGGGTGGAAACCTAACCTATGCAATTGGAGATCCCATTGTCTAGGTTCAATAGGACAACGCAAATTCTGGAAACTCTAGTGTAAGTGAGATAGCTAGTATAAGCACCTAGAGGGGGGTCATTAGGTGCACAAACAATTTATCGAGATACGGAAGCGATTCTTAGCAAACGATAGAAAGGAAATTCTTTCTTGATTAACAAAATGAAATACGATTAAGGTAAAGAGAGTAAGGAAGAGAAAATTGAACATAGGGTTTATAGTGGTTCGGCTTATTCCAAGCCTACATCCACTCTTCCGCACTGACAGCCCACCGGCTGGATTCCACTATGAACAAAAGAGAAGTTTCACCACAGCTTTCCCTTGATTCCACAGTGTAGATGTTCTACCACACCTCCTCAAGGTTTCTCACAAATATATACTCTCTTTTGAATACAATGTTTCGCTCAAAGAAATTGTCTAAACAACAGGAAGCTTTCAGACTTTGGAATTTTTCTATCGCACACACCTCGAACAACTTAGAACGTCTTCCTTATATACTCATTTATGCCATCATACCCGTTGGCACTTACCAAAGGAATTCCTCCAATCTACCCATTGGATGGAATCAATTAAGAAGATTATTCGAGCTATTAAAGGAACGTGTCGATAGCCCATCAATCCTGTTTGCCCATACAATCAGGATCTCGGTTTCCATAAGTAGAACATTCCAAGAATATTTAGGCAATCATCGGATCTTCAATCATCAAGTCAATCTCAATCAATCAAAGAATTCCGTTATGTCTTGTCCAGCCATGAGATCTTTTCCAGTTGATAAGGTCATATCCTTAATGAAACATCCAGTTCTTGATAACTTTTCTTCAACGGATTAGAGACTGTCAATGAGGATAGACTTTGAGTCTTGAGTCTGGCTGTTCGAAGGTCTTCAGACTTTAAATAGCAGAGACTGCAAAACCTTCAGACTAGACTGATGGAAACGTTTTGTCAGCTTCAAAATACTTCAAGAAGATTTCTCCAACAATCTCCCCCTTTTTGATGGTGACAAAACTTTCCTGTAGATTTGGACAACTTTGACCTGCAAAACATTTCTCAAACACAAATGCATATCTTATAGAAATAAATGGCTAACACTAGAATCTGCAACCACAGAAAATAGGTTAGTCTTGAATATGATAAAGCCATCCATAAGATATCAATAGCAGTAGTCAATAGCAATCATCCAAATTCAAATCCAGACACAAAACTTAAAGTCAAACAAACTAAATAGTCAAACAAACGATTAAAAATCAAAGTGTTCAAAGTGTTCAAATCTCTTGCATCTCTCCCCATTTTTGTCAGCATTAAAAAGGTTGAGATGAAAATGGAATGAAGTCAAGATTGCTTGGGAATGCGGACAAGCTAGAAATCTCCCATGGACTGAACAATCCCTTTCAGCCTTTTTCAAGTCTTCCTTCAGTTGTGCAATCTCCTCACCCTTGGCATTGGCCTGAATCTGAACAGTGAGGGCTTGGATTTTATCATTCAATGAACATGAAGAAACTTGACCTGCAGTTTGCAAGTTTTGAACCTCGCATCCCAAGGCATAAATTTGACCGCGCATCTCCAAAAGAATATCCATGATTCTGCGAAAATCGGTTGAACTGTCGATTTGCGTACTAGCTTCAGCACGTTCTGCAGATGATGGCATATCAGAATAATCTCGCAAGTTTGGCGATGAAACTTCATGACCTTCTTCTAGAAATTAAGAGGCATAAACATCCTCTAGCTCTGCAGGTGAGCGACTGACTCCTTCACTTACATCAGGATATGAGGACTTCTCTCCTTTCTCTTGATCTCCCCCTGTTTCCATGCCTACAGGTGGAGAAGAGTGTTCCTCAGGTTCTCCTTCTTCTCTTCTTTCTTCGCCAGGTCTTTCCTCCTCTACTTCTTTTTCGCTAACTGCTCTTTCTTCTTCTTTCTCTTCTTCTTCTCTTCTTTCTCCTTCTCTCTCTTCTTCTCTTTCTTCTTCTTGACCTTCTCTTTCATTTCCTTTTGTCTCACGTTGTTCCACTGACTCTGGAACAATACGACTTAGCTTCTTCAAAGCTATGGCCGAAATGGTAAGGTCATCATCTTCTTCATCTTCCACAATAAGAGCTCTCCTTTTCAGTTTTGAAGCAACCAGGGGCTCCTTTCCTTTCCTTTTTGAAGAAGTTTGATGAGCTTTGACTGGAGTCTTCTCCTTGAATTTCTCCAACTCCTTGTTCAGTTCTTTCAGACGCATTTTGGTCACCATCTTCAGTCCTACCACCATATGTGATATAGCTAGTATAAGTACCTAGAGGGGGGTGAATAGGTATATAAAAGATTTTTCTTGATAATTGCACAATACTAGACAATTGATAGATTTACGACAAACAATAATCAAAGTAAGATTGAGAGAAGGAAAGAGAGAATTGAACACGCGGTTTATAGTGGTTCGGTTTATTTCAAGCCTACGTCCACTCTTCTGCACTGACAGCCTATTGGCTGGATTCCACTATGAACAAAGAGATGTTACAACATTGTTCTTCCTTGATTTCTCGGTGTAGGTGATCTACCACAATCGCTCAAGGTATCACTAAATATAGACACTCTTTGTGTATACAATCTCGCTCAAAATGTATCGACTAATAATCAAGGGGCTTCAGAGTCTGGAATTTCTCTATCGATCATGCACTAAAGCAACTAGAATGTCTTCCTTTTATACTCCTTTATGCCATCATACCCGTTGGCACTTACCAAATGAATTCCTCCAATCTACCCGTTGGACGGAATCAATCAAGAAGATCATTCGAGCTATTAAAGGAACCTGACGATAGCCCATCAATCATGTTCGCCCATACAATCAGGATCTTGGTTTCTAAGAATAGAACCTTCCAAGAATATTTCGTCGATCATCGGATCTTCAAACGATCTTGATAAAAGAATCCGTTATATTTATCCAGCCAAGAGATCTTCTCTAGAGGATAGGACTAAATCCTCAACCAAATACTTCGGCTTTGGATTGCCTTCGTCACTGGATTAGAAAAACTGTCAATGAGAATAGTCTTGAGTCTTGAGTCTTGAGTTCTGAAAGTCTTCAGATTCTAAATAGAAGGTCTGCAATTATCCAGACTAGACTGACAGAAACGTTTTGTCAGCTTCAAAATATTCTGGAAAGATTTCTCCAACAATCTCCCCATTTTTGATGGTGACAAAACTTTCCTATAGATTTGAACAACTTTGACCTGCAAAACATTTCTCAAGCAATATGGTTATCTCAAAAAGATTAATAAAACAACCAGACTCTGCATCCACAGAAAATCGGTTAGTCTTTCATGAGTAATACCATACAACACTACTCGATATAAATGCAAACGGTCAAGCATCAATCAAAATCCACACTCAAGTCAGTCAAATTCAAGTTCACACCCAAGTTCACTCAAGTCATACTCAAAACAAATATATTCAAACACAAAAGGAAATTTAAAGTCAAAGTTTAAAGTTCAAATTGCAATTCTCCCCCTTTTTGTCATCATTAAAAAGGTGAAAAAAGAGTCAAGTCTTCTTGGGAATGCGCACAATCTGGAAATCGTCCATCGACTGTACGATCCCTTCTAGCCTCTTCAAGTCTTCCCGTAGTTGAGCCACCTTTTCTCCTTTGGCATTGGCTTGAATTTGAAGAGCGAGGTCTTTCATTTGATCCGCCAGGGTAGCAGAAGATGCTTGTCCAGCATTCTTCATGACTTGAAGTTCACAGTCCAGAGCATAGATTTGACCCTTCATTTCCAGAAGAACATCAAGAATACGACGAAAATCTGCTGTATAGTCCATCTGTGTGCTCGTATTTGCTCTCTCGGATGGAGTGAAGGCAGACGAGGGAACTTCTGTGCAATCTTGCAGATTTGGTGTTGACGTATCATGTCATTCCTCAGGCATTTGAGAAGCCTGAAAATCTTCTGGATTTGCTGGTGAGCGACATACACCTTCACTGTTGACAGCATGTGGTGAAGTCCTTCCTTGCTGCCCATCTCGCCCTATCTCTAGGACCTCAAATGGGGAAGAGTGATGGTCAGGCTCTTCAGCATCTACAGACTTTTCTTTTTCTGCTTCTCCTTCTTCTTCAGCTTCTTTCTCTATCTCTTTCTCTTGCTGCTCTTCTGCTTCTCTGTCCTTTGCTTGGTCCTCTTCATCTCTCTGTTCTTTTTCCTCTGCTTCTTTCCCTTTCTTCTGATGTTCCGTTGATTGAGGTACAGAACGTCTAGTTCTTATCAATGCACAGATAGTGGGATCTTCCTCTTCATCTTCATCCTCCAAGATGAGAGTTCTTTTCTTCTTGGGTGGAACACCAATGAGCTCCTTCCCTTTTCTCTTTGATGCAGAAGATGCTGGAGTCTTCACTTTGAACTTCTCCATTGCCTTATCAAGTTCTTTCAGATGCATTTTTGTCAGCATTTTCAGACCTACCACCATTTTGTCGCATGGTCGAACACAAAGAGTATGTGGAGGTTCAATGTTTAAGTGTCTGAAGATCTTGGTCACAAGACCTGGGTAAGGCAATTGGCCCTTGTCCTTCACCATTGCTCTGTACATGTGAAAGAGAATGGTGTGAGGGAGAGAGAACTTCTTCCCGTATTGATCGCGTACATCAATTTGGCTTCGAGTTAGACACGCGCTTGGATGTAGACTTTGGCCTAATACAGTTGATCACAATTTTGTGAAGCAAGATATTGATGGCACGCATTCTTGAGTAGGTAATTCTTCCCTCTGCATCCCTGTCTTTGACAAGTTCCAGTGTGGCACAAGCAATTGAAACTTTGATCGGTTGATAGCATTCTTGTTCAACTCCAATTATGTTAGCCAACATGTCCACATCTACCACATGGTCTTGATCTCAAACACTGAATGATATTCTATTCGCATCTAAAAAGCTAAGATTCGAATAGAAGTATGCTGTCAATTGCGCATAACCGTCTGTGGTATCGGAGCAAAATTGCTCAAGTTGAAGCAGATTGAACTTCTCCCTTAAGTTCACATTAATGGCATCCAAGAAATCGAAATCAACACTTCTAGGGTTTATCACCCCTCGTTTCAACAGTCTAAAGAACAGATTCTCCTGCTCCTTCAATTTAAACAAATCCATCCTTTTTCCCTTCACCTTTGCAGCGACACCCATCCTAGGTTGAAATTCACTGAACATTTTATCATCATCATTCTCGTCAGTGGGATTCAATCCTCCTACACGAGGGTCACTTGGAATGTTCGCAAGTGCTTCCTCAGCCTTTCCTTTGGGAGCAATTCCCAAATCCTCCATTTTTCGCAGAAAGATATACTCATTCCCATAATTCTTATCTTTAAGGAAATCATCTATATAGTTCAGCGGAGTACCAGTGCTTTTCAACGCACGATAGAGCTTGTAAATATAAGAGGGTTTTTGGACTCTTACAGGGTCTGCCTCCTCAATTATTTCTTCCTCCGATTGTTGACCTGCACCTTGTGGGGTAGATGGTGTTGAGTGACGTGGTGGAGAGTGAATCGGGTTCTGTTGCTGACTCGATAAATCTTCTTCCTCGGTGAGATCAAAATGGGTAGGCCCCTCCCTCATTCTTAGTGGTCCCCTATTCGCGATTCTTGAAGACTTCCTCGAAGAAGACATCCTTCCTTGTCGTTGAAAGATTCCTTTACTTGCTTTCCCAAGAAGAGATGACAACTTTCTCAAAGATGAACAAGAAGTAGAGACCGGATTGGGAGGAGAATGCCTTTTAGGGTTTTGAAGTTTAAGCGAAAACGAAAACTGTATATATATATATAACTCAGTTTAAAAAAGAAAAGATTAATCGGCACAAAGGAAAGTGAACAGACACCTCGTTTTTAAAATAAATAACTGCCAAATAGAGGTTAATCCTTTTTGAAAAGACAAGATTCCGTTTTTCTCGGAAATTATTAACTGAACTAAAGATCGTACCTTTTCGAGTTTGAATATAATAACAACTTACAGTCTATAGCCATGAATGTCTGAGTCTGAGGGTTGGAGAGTCTCTAGACTTTAACTTCCTCAAGCTTCAAAATGTTGAGTCTGGAACGGATATGATGGAATTGATTTTTCTCCAAAGGTTTTGTGAATATATCCGCTAGTTGATTTTTTGAATCAACAAATTGAATTGAGATTTCTCCATTTTGAACATGATCTCTAATGAAGTGATGTCAAATCTCTATATGCTTTGCTCTTGAATGAAGGATTGGATTTTTAGTAAGATTGATTGCGCTGGTGTTGTCACATCTAATATTTGTGCATGAGTCTTCAATTCCAAAGTCTTGTAGCTGTTGTTTTATCCATAGAATTTGCGAATAGCAACTTCCAAGAGCTACATACTCAGCTTCTGTTGTTGAAAGGGCCACAGTGCTTTGTTTCCTTGAAAACCAAGACACTGTCCTGCTTCCAAGTAATTGGCAAGTTCCCGAAGTGCTCTTTCCATCGACTCTGCAACCGGCCAGATTTGCGTCTGAGTATCCTAGAAGATTAAAGTCTCCCTTCTTAGGATACCAAAGACCGATGCTTGAAGATGAAGCAACGTATTTGATAATACGTTTCGCATCACTGAGATGGGATTCTCTAGGATCTGATTGAAACCTAGCACAGATGCAAACACTCAACAAAATGTCAGGTCTAGAAGCAGTAAGATAAATAAGTGATCCAATGATGCTCCTGTACAGCTTTTGATCTACTTTCTTCCCTTCTTCATCTTTGTCTATCTTCAAAGAACATGACATCGGTATGTCGGTCTTTTTGCACTTTTCCAGTCCAAACCTTTTGACAAAATCATTTGCATACTTTTCTTGATGAATGAAAGTTCCTTCCTCCATTTGTTTCACTTGGAGCCCGAGAAAGAATGTTAACTCTCCCATCATACTCATTTCAAACTCATCCTGCATAGACTTTGAAAATTTCTTGCATAGACTTTCATTAGGGGATCCAAAAATAATATCATCCACATATATTTGAACAAGTAAAAAGCTTTTGTTTTCCTTTTTGATAAACAGGGTAGTATCTACTTTACCTTTGACAAAACCATTCTGTATTAGGAACTTACTTAGTCTGTCGTACCAAGCTCGAGGTGCTTGCTTTAAACCATACAGGGCCTTTTTCAGTCTGAAGACTAAGTCTGGCTTCTTTGGGTCTTCAAACCCTGGAGGTTGTTCCACGTAAACTTCCTCACGGATAAATCCATTTAAGAAGGCACTTTTGACGTCCATTTGGAATAACCTGAAATTTTTATAACAGGCAAATGCAAGTAATAGACGAATAGCTTCTAATCTTGCTACTGATGCGTAAGTCTCATCATAGTCTATTCCTTCTTCTTGCGTATATCCCTTGGCCACGAGTCTTGCTTTGTTTCGTACAACTTTTCCTTTCTCATTCATCTTGTTCCTGAACACCCATTTAGCTCCAATAACAGTTTTGCCTTTTGGTTTATATGTCAATTCCCAGACATCATTAATGTTGAACTGTTTGAGCTCTTCTTGCATAGCTTCAATCCAGCTTTCATCAGATAAAGCTTCTTCTATGCTCTTTGGTTCAATTTCATAAATGAGAGCCACAGCACTAGACTCTTCATGCCTTTTAGATCTGGTGCGAATTCCTTCATTGATTTCGCCGATAATGAGATCTTTGGGATGACTGGACTTATGCTTCAAGTTTCTGGTTGATTTTTCTGTTTGATGATCTCTTTCTTTATTTGAATCTTCACGAACAGCTTGATGCTGGTCTTCTAGAGTCTGAGATGCTTCTTGAGTTGTAAGCCTTGGAGGGTCTGGAACAGGTTCAGACTCTTCAATGATGAGTCCTACTGTATTCATCTTGCGTAGAGTCTTGAAATTTGACATTCATTGACTCCTCCACAGACTGGCTCTTCTTGTTATAGACTCTGTAGGCTTTGCTTGATGTAGAATATCCAAGGAAGATGCCTTCATCTGATCTTTCTTCAAACTTACCAACTCGATCTTTTGCATTTTTCAAAATAAAGCATTTGCAACCGAACACATGAAAGTATGAAACAATAGGCTTCTTACTTTTGAATAACTCATAAGGGGTTTTCTCTATAATAGGTCTTAAGAAGACTTTATTAATGATATAGCATGCTGTTGAAACAACTTCAGCCCAAAATCGTGAAGAAATTTTACTTTCAATTAAAAGAGTTCTAGCCATTTCTTGAAGAGATCTATTCTTTCTTTCCACAACTCCATTTTGCTCTGGAGTATATGGAGAAGAAAACACATGATTAAAACCAGATTTATCACAAAATTTTGTAAAATCTTGATTTTCAAATTCACATCCATGATCTGTTCTTATACTTGAGATAACACACCATTTTTCATTTTGAATCTTTTTAGCAAATTTTTCAAAATACGAGAAGGTTTCGGACTTACTTGCAAGGAAATATACCCAAGTAAAGCGGGAGTAATCGTCCACAATTACTAGGCAATATTTCTTACCTCCAATGCTCTGGGTTCTGGTTGGTCTGAAGAGATCCATGTGCAGCAACTGTAGTACATGATTAGTAGAAACATGATTTGTTGGCTTAAATGAATTTCTTACCTGCTTTCCTAGAATACATGGAGTGCATGGATCAGACTTTTGGTATGGTAATTTAGGTAGACCTCGAACAAGCTGCTTTGATGAGATTTTGGCTAATTGCTTCATGTTGACATGACCAAGCTTTCTGTGCCATAAGCTTGCTTCATCTTGAATTGAGATTAAGCATTGCGATTCATTTGGTGTCACGTCTAAGAGGTAGATATTTCCATGTCTTCGACCCATGAAAGACTGAGTAGAGTCTTTACTGATTCCAGAACATGTTCCTTCTTGAAAGAAGATCTTGAAACCAGTATCACATAATTGGCTAATGCTGCGAAGATTGTAATTGAGTCCTTCCACTAGAGAGACATTGCTTATTGTGAGATTTCCAATTTTCACAGTTCCAAATCTCATAATACTTCATTTGCTGTTTCCTCCAAATGAAACTTTTCAACCATTTACTTGAACATGCTTTATGAAGCAATTTGAGTCTCCTGTCATGTGTCTTGAACATCCACTGTCAAGATACCATTTTACCTCTTTCTTGACAGAGACCTGCATTTAAAAGAGAATCTCAAGCTTTCTTTGGTACCCAAATTTTCTTGGGTCCTTTGGTGTTAGTAAGATAAACATTATTAGCCCATATTTTCTTAACAGGTTTCCAAACCATAGGACATTCTTTTTCAAAGTGATTCGGACTGTTACACTTTGAACATCTGAGAGCATTTCGACCTACAGACTTTACAAAAATTTTCTTGAAATGATTTTTATAAGCCTCTCTCGAGGGTCTTTTCTTAATTCTTTCTTTTACCTTAGGAAAATCAATCAAGGGAATTGTTTCTGCTGTCATACCTAGACCAGACTTATTAAAGTAAGGTCTTTGAGCTGAAAGTATTTTTTCAAGTTTTTCGGACCCTATTGAAAATTTCTTTGAAATATTTGATAAGTCAGTTTTTAAAAGAGCATTTTCTTTCAAAAGATTATCTTCATTTTCTTTAAGAGTGAAAACATTTAAGTCTAAACTTTTAACTCTTTCTTCTAAAATGTTTTCCTTTTGTTTTAGAGCTGAGTTTTCCTTTTTAAGTTCGGAAATTCTTTTGAGAGAAGTCTTAAGACTAAAACACAATTCATCAATGTATTTAGAAACTTTGACAGGAATTTTAAAATTACTTGCCTCAAATTCACTATCTGAGTCTGATCCAGAATCTGAGTCTGAGTCTGATTGTGCCATCAAACACAGGTTGACATATTCATCATCACTTTCTTCACACTTTGTATCACTCCAAGTTTCGGCTTTGAGAGCTTTTCGAAACTTTTTAGCTTTTCCTCTCTTCTTCTTCAGAAGAGGACAATTGGGTCTGATGTGTCCCTTTTTCTTACATTCGAAGCAGACTATATCTTTGTTTGGTTCCTCATCATCAACAGACTTGGTCTGCTGTCTTTGAAAACTTTGTTTCTTTGAGTTGTACCTTCTTCCTTTTCTATACAGTTTTCTGAATCTTCTTATCATAAGAGCAAGCTCCTCATCGTCCAGATCATCTTCAGAATCTGTATCATCATAATCATCATTTAATTTTAATGCAATGGATTTCTTACCTTTTGGATCTTCGTCTTCATTAACTCGTTCCACTTCATAAGACTGAAGAGTTCCAATCAGCTCGTCGACAAATAGTGGCATAATTCTTTGCGTCTCTCTTATTGAAGTCTTTATGTGATTCCAATCCTTGGAGAGTCCACGCAGTAGCTTGTTTACCTTCATGGGATCAGAAATTTTTTGTCATTGATTCTCAAGGCCATTGACAATATCTGTAAAACGGTTAAACATGTCAGTTATAGATTCTTTTGGTTTCATTTTGAAGGCTTCATATTGACCGAGGAGAATGTTAATTCTGGTCTCCTTCACTCGATCTGTTCCTTCATAGGTGATATGTAATCTGTCCCAAACTTCTTTTGCTGTAACACAAGAAGATATTCTGTTATATTCAGTTGGTGACAAAGCACAATATAAAGAGTAAATTGCTTTTGCATCGAGTACTTGTCTCTTGATTATCTCTTCCTGAGTCATTCCGCTGGTCTCAACAGTTTCTTTCCCTCTCTTAGAGACTGATGCAGCTATAAGAGTAATTCCTCTTTCTACAACGTCCCATTCCAGAGGATCCTTTCATCGTAGGAAAGCTTTCATCTTGTTCTTCCAGATGTTGTAATCCTTTCCATCAAAGTAGGGTGGTCTGGTATTGCTTTGCCCTTCAACCAGCCCTGGTGCCAGCATACTAGCCATGGATCTTTTACTCTGAAGTAAAACACTTCAAATAAAGTAAGTACACGAGCTCTGATACCAATTGATATAGCTAGTATAAGTACCTAGAGGGGGGTGAATAGGTATATAAAAGATTTTTCTTGATAATTGCACAATACTAGACAGTTGATAAATTTGCGACAAACAATAATCAAAGTAAGATTGAGAGAAGGAAGGAGAGAATTGAACACGCGGTTTATAGTGATTCGACTTATTTCAAGCCTACGTCCACTCTTCTGCACTGACAGCCTATTGGTTGGATTCCACTATGAACAAAGAGATGTTACAGCGTTGTTCTTCCTTGATTTCTCGGTGTAGGTGATCTACCACACTCGTTCAAGGTATCACTAAGTATAGACACTCTTTGTGTATACAATCTCGCTCAAAATGTATCGACTAATAATCAAGGGGCTTCAGACTCTAGAATTTCTCTATCGATCATGCACTAAAGCAACTAGAACGTCTTCCTTTTATACTCCTTTATGACATCATACCCGTTGGCACTTACCAAAGGAATTCCTCCAATCTACCCGTTACACGGAATCAATCAAGAAGATCATTCGAGCTATTAAAGGAACCTGATGATAGCCCATCAATCCTATTCGCCCATACAATCAGGATCTTGGTTTCCAAGAATAGAACATTCCAAGAATATTTCGTCGATCATCGGATCTTCAAACGATCTTGATAAAAGAATCCGTTATATTTATCCAGCCAAGAGATCTTCTCCAGAGGATAGGACTAAATCCTCAACCAAATACTTCGGCTTTGGATTGCCTTCGTCACTGGATTAGAAAAACTGTCAATGAGAATAGTCTTGAGTCTTAAGTCTTGAGTCTTGAGTCTTGAGTTTTGAAAGTCTTCAGACTCTAAACAGAAGGTCTGCAATTATCCAAACTAGACTGATAGAAACGTTTTGCCAGCTTCAAAATATTCTGGAAAGATTTCTCCAACAATATGATCGCACGATCGAACACAGAAGATTTGCGGAGGCTAAATATTTAGATGTCTGAATAACTTCGTCACAAGGCTTGGGTAAGGGAGTTGACCTCTGTCCTTCATCATCGTTCTATACATGTGGAACATGATAGTGTGAGGAAGAGAAAACCTTTTCCCAGTGAGGATGGCATACATCAGCTTTGCCTCTGAACTTGAAACATCAGTCTTGGAGGTTGATTTCGGTCGGAGGCAATTGATCACAATTTTGTGAAGTAAGATATTGAATGCACTCATCCTTAGGTAGGTGATCTTCTCCTCTGTTCTCCTATCCTTCACAAGTTCCAGTGTGGCCCGAGCAATGGAAACTTTGATCGGTTGATATCTTTCTCTCTCAACTCCTAACACATCTGCCAGCATATTCATATCCACAACATAGTCTTGATCTTTGACATTGAAAGAAAATCTATTCGCATCCAAAAAGCTAATATTTGAAGAGAAATATGCGGTTAATTCAGCATAGGCCTCTGTAGTGTCAGAGCAGAATGTTTCAAGTTGAAGATAACTGAACTTCTCCCTCAAGTTCTCATTCACAGCATCCAGAAAGTCAAAATCCACACTCCTAGGGTTTATTACCCCACGCTTCAGCAATTTCGAGTACAAATCCTTTTGTTCCTTTGATTTGAACAAATCTCCCCTTTTTTCCTCGACTTTCAACCGCAACACCCATTCTCGGTTGAAATTGGTTGTACAATTTGTCATCATCATTCCCATCTACAGGATTCGGTCCCCAATCACGAGGATCACTTGGGATATTCGCAAGGGTTTCCTCAGCCACCCCTTTACGAGCAATTCTCAGGCTTTCCATTTTTCGCAAAAAGATATATTCGTTCCCATATCCTTTGTCTTTAAGAAAATCACCGACATAGTTCAAGAGAGTACGAGTTCCTTTTAAGGCACGATACAGCTTATAAATAAAAGCAGGCTTTTGAACTCTTACTGGGTCTGCATCCTCAATGATTTCTTCCTCTTGTTGATGATCAATGCCTTGAGGACTAGATGGAGGAGAATGACGCTGCTGAGAATGTTGTGGGCTCTATCGTTGTTCTGGAGACACTTCTTCTTCAGTAAGATCGAAGTGCGTAGGCCCCTCACTCATTCGCCGTGGTCCCTTGCTTGCGATTCTCCACAACTTTCTTGAAGATGACATCTTTCTCAGTTTTTGGAAGATTCCTTGCTTGACTTTCTCAAGAAAGATGACAACTTTTTCGAAGATTAAACAAAGGAGAAAAACGAGAATGGAAGATCGATGCTTTCTAGGGTTTTCGAGAGTAAAGTGAAGAGGAATCAACAGTGCACGATCGGTTAAAAAGCAAGATAAATGAACCGTCACAAAGGAAAGTAAAAAGATGCCTTTTTTTAAAATAACTAACCTTTTTCCGCAAAAATATTCATTTCAAAAAATAACTTCTTTTTCGAAAAGGAAACGATGCAATAATTATGCCGATTAAAGATAGCAATAAAACACGGTTGCTAATCGTACCTTTTCAAGATAAGATTCGAGAGAGAGAAAGACTAACTTACAGTCTGACGATCGCACCAAGACTAACTTACAATTAAAGTCTTGTATGCCTGAGTCTGAGAGTCTTTAGACTTTGATCTCCTCATACCTTAAAATGTTGAGTCTGGAGCGGATGGTTTCAAATTGATTTTTCTCCAGAGGCTTTGTGAATATATCCGCCAGTTGGTTCTTTGAATCAACATATTGAATTGAAACATCTCCATTTTGAGCATGGTCTCTAATAAAATGATGTCGAATCTCTATATGCTTCGCTCTTGAGTGGAGAATTGGATTTTTGGTGAGATTGATAGCACTGGTGTTATCGCAATTAATCTCCGTGCATGAGTCTTTAATTCCAAAGTCTCTTAGCTATTGTTTTATCCACAGAATTTGCGAACAACAACTTCCGAGAGCTATGTACTCTGCTTCTGCTGTAGAGAGAGCTACTGTACTTTGCTTTCTTGAAAACCAAGACACTGTCCTGCCTCCAAGTAGTTGACAGGTACCCGAGCTGCTCTTTCTATCGACTCTGCATCCAGCAAGGTCTGTGTCTGAATATCCAAGAAGAGTAAAGTCTCCCCTTTTTGGATACTAGAGACCAAAGCTTGAAGTTGATGAAATATATTTGATAATACACTTCGCAGCATTTAAATGAGATTCTTTTGGGTCTGATTGAAATCTGGCACAAATGCAAACACTAAACAAAATGTCAGGTCTAGAAGCAGTAAGATAAAGAAGTGATCCAATGATACTCCTGTACAGCTTTTGATCGAATTTCTTTCCTCCTTCATCTTTGTCTATCTTCAAGGAACTTGACATTGGTATATCAGCTGTTTTGCAATTGCCCAGTCCAAACTTTTTAACAAGATCATTTGCATGCTTTTCTTGATGAATGAAAGTTCCTCCCTCCAATTGTTTTATTTGAAGTCTAAGAAAGAAGGTTAACTCACTTATCATGCTCATTTCAAATTCATCCTGCATAGTCTTAGAGAATTTCTTGCACAGACTTTCATTAGAGAATCCAAAAATAATATCATCGACATATATTTGAGCAAGTAGAAAACTTTTGTTTTCTCTTTTAATAAAAAGAGTAGTGTCTACTTTACCTTTAACAAAACCATTTCGAATTAAAAACTTACTTAATCTGTCGTACCAAGCTCGAGGTGCTTGTTTCAAGCCATATAGAGCCTTTTTGAGTCTGAATACTGAGTCTGGTTTCCTTGGGTCTTCAAACCCAGGTGGTTATTCCACATAAACTTCCTCATGGATAAATCCATTTAGGAAAGCACTTTTGACATCCATTTGGAATAACCTGAAATTTTTATGACAAGCAAATGCAAGTAATAAACGAATTGCTTCTAACCTCGCTACTGGTGCGTAAGTCTCGTCATAGTCAATCCCTTCTTCTTGTGTGTATCCCTTGGCCACAAGTCTAGCCTTGTTTCTTATGACTTTTCCTTTTTCATCCATCTTGTTCCTGAAAACCCATTTAGCTCCAATAATTGATTTACCTTTTGGTTTTGGAGTCAGTTCCCAGACATCATTAATTCTGAATTGTCTGAGTTCTTCTTGCATAGCTTCAATCCAGCTTTCATCGAATAAAGCTTCTTCTATGCTCTTGGGTTCTATTTCAGAAATAAGAGCCACAGCACTAGACTCTTCTCGCCTTTTGGATCTTGTGTGAATTCCTTCATTGATGTCGCTAGTAATAAGATCTTTGGGATGACTGGACTTATGTTTTCAATTGCTTGTTAATTTATCAGATTGATGGTCACTTCCTTCATTTGAAACTTCAACAATCACTTGCTGCTAGTCCTTCAAGGTCTGAGTTGCTTCTTGAGATTTAGACTTTGTAGACTCTGGAGCAGGTTCAGTCTCTTCGAGATGAGTCTGAATGGATTCATTTTGTGTAGAATCTTGGAATTTGACATTCATTGATTCTTCCACTGTTTGAGTTTTCTTATTGTAGACTCTGTATGCCTTGCTTGTGGTTGAATATCCGAGGAAGATGCCTTCATCTGACTTTTCTTCAAACTTACCAACTCGATCATTTCCATTTTTCAGTATGAAACATTTGCATCCAAATACATGAAAATATGAAACAATAGGCTTCTTTTCTTTAAATAATTCATAGGGGTTTTTTCTAGAATAGGTCTTAAACAATAGGTTTTTTCATGTTAATATGCCCAAGCTTTTTGTGCCATAAGTTCGCTTCGTCTTGAATTGAGATTAGACATTATGACTCATCTGGTTTTACGTCCAAGAGGTAGATATTTCCATGTCTTCGACCCATGAATGACTGAGTAGAGTCTTTACTGGTTCCTGAACAAATACCCTCTTGAAAGTTGATTCTAAAACCGGCATCACACAGCTGACTGACACTGAGCAGATTGTAATTGAGCCCTTCAACTAAAGAAACATTGCTTATTGTGAGGTCCCAATCTTTACAGTTCCAAATCCTACTATTTTTCCTTTGCTGTTTCCTCCAAATGAGACTTTTCCACCATTCACTTGAATAAGCTTTATGAAGCAATTTGAATCTCCTGTCATGTGTCTCGAGCATCCACTATCCAGGTACCATTTCACCTTTTTCTTGATAGTGACCTGCATTTAAAAAGAGACTCAAGCTTTCTTTGGTACCCATATTTCTTGGGTCCTTTTGAGTTAGTCTGATATACGGTTTTTGCCCAGACTTTATTGACAGGTCTCCAAACCATAGGACATTCTTTCTCAAAATGATCTGCACTATTGCATTTTGAACATCTAAAAGCATTGCGACCTACTGATTTTACAAAGGTCATTTCAAAATGATTTTTGTAAGCATTTCTTGTGGGTCTTTGTTTGATTCTTTCTTTTACTTTAGGAAAATCGATTAAAGGAATAGTTTCAACAGTCATTCCTAAACCAGATTTATTGAAATAAGGTCTTTGAACATAAAGTATTTTCTCCAGTTTTCAGATCCTAGAGAAAATCTTTTGGAAATATTTGAAATGTCATTTTTCAAAAATACATTTTCTTTTAAAAGATTATTTTTACTTTCTTTGAGAGAAGAAATATTCTGGTCTAGGCATTTCACTTTTTCTTCCAAAACATTCTCTTGTTGTTTTAAAGCAGAATTTTCCTTTTTGAGTTCGAAAATTCTTTTAAGAGAAGTCTTAAGACTAAAACATAACTCATCAATGTATTTTGAAACTTTAATAGGGATTTTGAAGTTACTTACCTCGAATTCACTTTCTGAATCTGAATCAGTCTCGGAGTTTGATTCTGAATCTGATTGTGCCATTAGACATATGTTGGCATAATCATCATCACTATCTTCACACTCCGTATCACTCCAGGTTTCTGCTTTGAGAGCTTTTCGATATTTTTCAGTTTTTCCTTTCTTCTTCCTTAGAAGAGGACAATTGGATCTGATATGTCCCTTTTTCTTACATTCAAAGCAGACTACATCTTTGCTTGATTCATCATCTTCAGCAGACTTGGTCTGTTGCTTTTAAAAACTTTGTTTCTTTGTATTGAATTTTCTTCCTTTTCTATTCAGCTTTCTGAATCTTCTTATCATGAAAGCAAGTTCTTCATCATCCATGTCGTCTTCAGAATCTGTTACATCAGAATCATCATTAGATTTTAATGCAATAGATTTCTTACCTTTGGGATCTTCGTCTTCATTGATTCGTTCCACTCATAAGACTGAAGGGTCCCAACCAACTCATCGATAGACAGTGGCATGATTCTTTAGGTCTCTCTGATTGAGGTTTTTATGTGATTCCAATCCCTGGAGAGTCCACGCAGTAGCTTGTTTACTTTCATTGGATCAGAAATTGGTTGACCTTGATTTTCAAGACCATTCACGATTTCTGTAAAACGACTAAACATGTCAGTTATAGATTCTCCTGGTTTCATTATGAAGGCTTCGTATTGACCGAGAAGAATGTTGATTCTAGTCTCTTTCACTCGATCAGTTCCTTCATAAGTAATGTGTAATCTATCCCAGACTTCTTTGGCTGTATCACAAAAAGATATTCTGTTATATTCAGTAGGTGATAGAGCACAATATAAAGAATAAATTGCTTTTGCATCAAGAGCTTGTCTCTTGATTATCTCTTCCTGACTCATTTCGCTGGACTTAACAGTGTCCTTTCCTCTTTCTGAGACAGATGTAACTTTAGAAATGATTCCTTTTTCTACAACGTCCCATTCCAGAGGATCCTTTGATCTTAAGAACGCCTTCATCTTGTTCTTCCATATGTTGTAGTCCTTTCCATCAAAGTAAGGCGGTCTCGTGTTGCTTTGCCCTTCTACCAGCCCTGAAGCCAACATACTAGCCATGGATCTTTTACTCTGAAGTAAAACACTTCAAACAAAGTGAGCACACGAGCTCTGATACCAATTGAGATAGCTAGTATAAGCACCTAGAGGGGGTGAATAGGTGCACAAACAATTTATCGAGATACAAAAGCGATTCTTGGCAAACGATAGAAAGGAAATATTTTTTGATTAACAAAATGAAATACGATTAAGGTAAAGAGAGTAAGGAAGAGAAAATTGAACACAGGGTTTATAGTGGTTCGGCTTATTCCAAGCCTACGTCCACTCTTCCGCACCGACAGCCCACCAGCTGGATTCCACTATGAACAAAAGAGAAGTTACACCACAGCTTTCCCTTGATTCCATAGTGTAGATGTTCTACCACACCTCCTCAAAGTTTCTCACAAATATATACTCTCTTTTGAATACAATGTTTCGCTCAAAGAAATTGTCTAAACAACAGGAAGCTTTCAGACTTTGGAATTTTTTTATCGCGCACACCTCGAACAACTTAGAACGTCTTCCTTATATACTCCTTTATGCCATCATACCCATCGGCACTTACCAAAGGAATTCCTCCAATCTACCCGTTGGACGGAATCAATTAAGAAGATTATTTGAGCTGTTAAAGGAACGTGTCGATAGCCCATCAATCCTGTTTGCCCATACAATCAGGATCTCGGTTTCTATAAGTAGAACCTTCCAAGAATATTCAGGCAATCATCGGATCTTCAATCATCGAGTCAATCTCAATCAATCAAAGAATTCCGTTATGTCTTTTCCAGCCACGAGATCTTCTCCAGTTGATAAGGTCATATCCTTAACGAAACATCCAATTCTGGATAACCTTTCTTCAACGGATTAGAAACTGTCAATAATGATAGACTTTGAGTCTTGAGTCTAGCTGTCCGGAGGTCTTCAGACTTTAAATAGCAGAGACTGCAAAACCTTCAGACTAGACTGATGGAAACTTTTTTTCAGCTTCAAAACACTTCAAGAAGATTTCTCCAATAGTAAGCACTGTCTCTCATTCCTATGATGTAAGCACTGTCTCCCATTCCTATGATGCAACAGTGCTTTCCTACAGTGTTATTAAGAATACGCTATGCGTTTAATGATTCATATAACTTGGATTATAACATCCAAGTGAGATATGGTAGGATATCTTTAATAAGAATGCACCTATATGCGTGGAGCTGGCCGACTCTATGAAAATCTTTAAAGGCTAGATCTTCTAATGTACGCATGAATTCCGAGAGGTTTAAGGCCAAAAGAATGAACACAACCGAGAACCAATCTTGAATTGGAAATACTTTGTGTGAGGTTTATTGTCTAGGCTTACACAAACAACTGGCGATTCAAGGCTTAGTCTATCGACTAGTTAAGTAAGTCCGATAGGCTTTCACTAAAGAGGGTTCAAAGCAAAAGCTACATATCTTGATGCGGTATATTTCAACAGGCATGCTCAGATTCCTTCGAGTCAAAAATGTTTTGTTGATCCATTAATATGGGGGATTGTTGTAATTATGATTATAATTATGGTTAATGGATCAACGAAAGCTAATAGATTAAGATACATTTTTTCTATTCACATATCTCTTTTGGATTCATGAATTTCCTCAACTTTTATGTTCACGTATCTATTGAATTCCTGAATTTCCTAGATTCATGTATCTTTTAGTTCATGTATTTATAGAGTTCACGAATCTCTTGAATTCACGTGTCTCTGGATTCATGAATCTCTTGGATTCACGTATTTCTTGATTCATGAATTTCGTGGATATATGAGTCTATTTAATTCATACATCTCTTTAGTACATGAACTAAAAAACTCCATAAATAGGTATGAGCATAGAGCTTCATTATAGTGTTGGTTTTTGGTCTTTCGACTCGATTCCAAAAAGCTTTGATATACTTTTCTACTCTCCAATTTTACCTGGGTGTGATGATTCAATTGAACGGTTCGACTAAGTCATATTTACATAGTGTTAATCCAAACAAGTTCGAGGTGTTGCATCTTAGGAGGCATAGTTCGTGAATCTGCAGAGCACCATTGGCAGGAACTAATCGCCTTAAGGAGATTCGAATATCCGTATCTCACCTCCAATTTCATGTTATTTTTTAGTGAAATCTTATTTTAATCTTCTCCAAGATTTTTAAGTCTACATAAAAAGAAGGATATTGTATAGTTGTTATCTTTTTCTTTATATTGATGTTCTAATTACAACAAACAGTGTGTTTTCTCATAATTAATTTCCAACAAAACTAGTGTTCCAATCTTAGAAATGTTCATACATATTTATGTCTGGTTGATTGTTATGTGTTCAAACTAAGATCTATGTGTTCGATCTACTCATTATAACTTGGAATTTTGACCCTACAATCCACGGCCAAAATCCCCACGTACCATGCTTACTTGATCAGGATTAGTGTACCTTGATGTATGATCACTTATTGGATGTTAAATCAAGATTCATCTGTGCTAGAAGCTTGTCCGTTGATTGATGGCGTTGATCTCGAGTTTCCTATGTTTCGGTTCCATCTTGTACAAATCTAATCATTTGTTAACGATTTGCTTATAACCAGCTTGGTCTTAGTGGGTTGATGGTGTTTGTCTCGGTGTATGTCCATCTCCAATGCATTCAATTGCTGATGTGCTCACTGGATTGAGATGATACCAATGTGTTGAGTTACGGATTATGTCTATTCTGGGTGCGCTTGATGTCCGTATGTCTTGACAGTTGCAGTCTTGTAATGTTGCAAGTTGATGCGCTGTTTGTTGATTTTCATTAGTAGTCTATGGTCCATGATCGATAATTCCAGATAATTGCATGGCGATTGAACATCTAGTACGCTGGAATTGAATTCATAGTTGCTTCACATGCTCAGTATTTTCTATTTCAATGCAAACTTGGATTTTATATCTTCAGGAAGTCAATTGGAGATGTTGTTCGTGTCGGTTTGCATCTTGATTTTTGTCGACGAGACTTTAGAAGAGCGAGACCAGGATAGTTTGGCCATTTACCTTCTTTGTATGAACTTTGTGAGAATGCATAAGTATATAGAGATATTTGCATGATATAATCCTGCCGTGTTAACTGGGGCGTAGTAACATGCCTAGTGCTCTTGAAAGATAAGCTTTGGTTTCACGAAATAATGAATAATTGTGCATGTAAGGCAGCTGGTGAGTGGTGGCAATGATTCTGAGGTGGTCGGAGCAATTGTCGGAGTTGGTCGTCGGTGGATTAGGACAGGTATGGTTCTACGCGTGAAGCCATTGTATGTGAGTTTCTGGTAAAGAATATGAAAAAATCTGAGTCAACGGAAGTCTTCACTTCAATGGTTAGTTTAAGTTGAGTCAAGATTAGAATGTTTTAAGAGAAGATGAAAGAATGAAAGAGTGAAAGATGAAAACGAGAGGGTCAGAGAGGCGAGTTCAAGTGTTCTGGAGAAGGACCGAGTAATGAAATGAGAAAAAAAAGATAAATAATAAAAAAATTCCGAAAAAAGAAAAGAAAAGAAAATTGGATTAGAAGAATATGCTTTAATTGGGTTGTTAGATTTTTTGTATTAGTTTTAGCTTAGTTTCATTTCATTAGAATTCGCATAGTTAGAAAAGTTGTATTCCTTGATTTTGTGTAAGTCATGTGGTTATTTGCTTGGTTGGTGATTTGTGTGTTCATTTTAGATTAGATTGTGAATTGTTAGTTTTAGTTATATTCATTTATGATTAGTTTATCTGATTAGTCCCGTTGAATAATATTAATTTAGGTTGAAAAATATAATCGAAAAATTAAAAATAGTAAATTAAAAACAAAACTTCAAAATATTAAAAAAAATCATAGTAAATAGCTCAGTTGAACTTAGAATTTATCTCAAATAATTGGGTGAAAGTGTTGTAACCTAAGTAACATCGACATTGACATATGACATATAACATGACAAGATACGACATAACATACCGACACGTCGTTTCTTAAAAAATAGATAATTTCGACATGCTAAGACATATTGTATTGTAACACATTATTTATTAAACATATATTTTTATTTATACATTAATTTTTGTGATTATTTTAATCAAATTAATTTGATTCAAATTCACAAATAAATAAATAATAAAATAGACCCTAGAATAAATTTACATTAAAAACATTAATCTACTATTTTGTTAATAGCATTCATTGTTTCAATTTGACAAATTCAACCGCACTCCAATAATCCATAAAACTTAGAAGAAAAAGAGAAGCAATCCATATTTTGAACTTGCGTGTCAGAGCGTGTCAGAAGAAAAGAGAAAAAAAAAAAAACTTGAGATTAAATTGTGTGTCATGAGAAGTGAGAATCAAAAGAGAAGAGAATACTAGCTTCTTCTTCTTCTTTTTTCTTGACCCCTAATTTATTGAAAAATTTTAAAATGTGTGTCAAAGTCACATATCATAATTCAAAACTCGCATGTCAAAATTTTCCACTTGCATGTCAGAGAGTTTGGGGAAAATTGATCAAGTGTTGGATTTTCCGGCATGTGTTGACCGAGTATTAAAGAGTGTTGAAATATATCAGAGAGTGTTGGATAAGTGTAGGACTATCTGACATGACACGAAAGTTTCCAGAGAGTCTCGGTACTTCTTAGTTTTATAACCTTAGAGAAATTTGAAAGAGACTAAATGAGCATTGAATATCATAAGGTCGAATTGGGACACCGACTTACGATGACAAGATGCTAACCAAGGGTTTCTCGTTTCTCTGAAAGTTTCGATAACCCTAATTACCCATTTTAAGAAAGGATAGTGTCTAAAGTCAAGCTCATATGGGCTGTTGCCCTAAAACTTAATAACGAAGTCATATTATATTCTTTACCCGACTCGTAGTAGGTTACCTTACTGCATTCTACTTTTTTACTTGTTCTTTCATTACTATCTCTAATGAATTAGTTGTGATTCTTTTACACTACATTTTGAGATGTGATTTGCTTGTTATACTTAAATGGTTAGGTTACATTTTAGGATCATAATAAACATCAAAAACATTAAATGTACACTTAGTGGACAACAATCTTAGGATTCATAATTTGGTAAAAAGACTATGTAAACACTTTTACTGACAAATAATCAAGTTTTAGGTACCGAAAATGCATTAGTTAGATAACTAATGTTATCAAATCCCCAACCTTAGATCTCCAGTTGCATAAAAAGTGATGTATTTTCCCATATCTCATTTGGTTTATAGCCAACCTCAATAGCCTAGAGGTGACTCTCTCATATAAAATTCTCATAGAGTTAATTGAATCAAAATGAAAGTCCCACATTGCACAAGGCATGACTTTGAGAGAGCTGGCATAGATTGATGAGCGTTGGTTCTTAACTCAACATTACCTCTAAACCCATCTCCTAGACTATTCTAGAGGCTCACAACAAGTCATAAATTTTTATGCAAAATTTCAATGTAATCATCTCAACCAATTTTCACTAGAAATCATTGACTTGCAAGTGTGCCACACAGATGGCCAACAATCAATGAATTGCATATCAACGATTTTTTATGATAATTTACTAGAATGACTACATTAGAATTTCACACAAAGGTTAATAACTTAACAGGCAAAATTGAAATTTTCAACTGAATTTGATCCATACTATAGTTTTAAGATTGAATCAATAAATTTCCTAAATTATTTATGTGTATATAAATTTTATGCAGTTGTTCATGCATATGTGGATTTTATTTTGAAATATATATAATTAATTAATTAGATGGATGATTAAAGATCTATGACTGTTATAATCCCATGTGCTTTACAATTTAGGTGGACAGAATCTTATATCTAATGAAATTCCAATTTTATAGCTCTTAAGATATAGTCATGCATCTGGTATCATGTCTATCATTGATATTCTTTACATAGAGATTTTTTTTTTTTTTAATTATCAAACCATTCATCTCGAGAGCACGTCTGGAACATTAAATGTTTGAAAAGTCAATTTAATCATTGCCCATATTTTGGTAATTAATATTTTCAAGTAATTATTTTATGTGTGTGTGTGTGTGTGTGTATATATATATATATATTTAATTTTGACTTATCTATATTATAATAAATTTTTTTTTTTTTTTGTAAGTTGGTGGACAAATTCCTGCATCCAGGTTATAAAAAGAAAAATTATATGTGCATATTATGGCAATAAATGATTGAAAGTAATTGTTATGTATGGATATATTATATTATGAAAGATCTATATAGAACTAACCATCGAAAATTTACAGCCGGTAGAATTCCATCTATTTTACAATTATTGGGAACAAGGTCTTATATCGGGCATAAATCCAACTGCCTTATAGTTCATAAGAATAAAGGCCAACATTTGAGATAAATCTTATCACCAGTATTCTTTGTTTACAGATCCTCTTGTATATGAAATTGTTCGTCTCGAGAGCATCTATTAGAAAAATTAAATATTTTAAAATTATTTCATGAGGAAAGTCGTAATCCATGATTGTGCATATTACGGCAATGAACTGTTTAAAATAATTGTTTATGTGTGTGTGTGTGTGTGTGTGTATATATATATATAGGTTTGTGAAATATCTATAATAGAATAAGGGTGATTTTTTCAAAAGGATGAACTATTAAGTTGATGGAACAAATTCAAGCCTTTAAGCTATAAAAGGAAAAAATAAATGTTT
Organism: Eucalyptus dawsonii; assembly: GCA_016097615.1. Lineage (NCBI taxonomy): Eukaryota > Viridiplantae > Streptophyta > Magnoliopsida > Myrtales > Myrtaceae > Eucalyptus > Eucalyptus dawsonii. The sequence goes on along the minus strand of CM027873.1, from coordinate 77,395,855 downwards.
GAAATGTTATATTCCCTGATCGTGCATATTTGGTTAATAAATGTTAAATATAATTTTTTATGTATATGTATATGTATAGGTTTGTGAAATATCTATAATAGAATAAGGGCGATTTTTTCAAAAGGATGAACTATTAAGTTGATGGAACAAATTCAAGCCTTTAAGCTATAAAAGGAAAAAATAAATGTTTGAAATGTTATATTCCCTGATCGTGCATATTTGGTTAATAATTGTTAAACATAATTGTTTCCGCAGCGTAGAGATTCTATTTAGAAATAGCTGGACGTTCCATATTTAAGTTGATGGAAAAAAAAAATCCCTGCATCTAAATTACAAAATGAAAAACTAAAAAATACTAATGTTTTAGAAAGTTACAATCCATGATTACGAATACTTGGTATTAAATGTTTAAAATAGTTTTTCATATATTTATAGACTTTACTTTGGTATATATATATATATATAGGATGACATTTTAAATTGATTATATTATTCTATAAATGGATCTCCGGTAACAAAAAATGAAAATGAAAATTTGCATAGAATAAATTTTCATATGCTTTGAGTAAATGCATTAAGTATTGCATTACACGCACTGCAACCAACTATAACGAACGCTTGTTACCCTCAAATCAAATTCGTCAATCACATGATCTCGCCCAATAATTATGCCTCACTCCCAAATGCTCTTGGGACAAAAGATGCTGGGTCCATAAGTGGATTTAACCATTTGGTATAGCAGGGGAAGCTGTAGTACTACGAATAAAGCCACCGGGACGGAGGTCAGCAAAATAATGGGAATGAGAACCCACTCCACCAGTCTCTTATCCAGCACAATTGTGAGAGTTGCAGCGAAGGCTACCAGCATGAATGCCAAGGAAAGAAATAGAAAAGAAAGTCCCATTATGATCTTCTTAGGCAACGCTTCAAGAAAATCTTGCGCCTTATACCGCGATGTTAAGATGGCTAGGAATAGCAAGATGGCTGTCACAGAGAAGAACAAACCTAACACATCCGAAATTATGAAAACCAAGAAAGAGTCCTCTCCTAACAACAACGGGACTCCACTTTTTTCATTATTCCCTCTAGGCACAGTGAATGCAGCAGCGAACAATACTATGGCAATTAGAGCTGAGGTGATCATACATGAATTTGATGTGTCCTTCATCCACTTCTCTCCACTCTCAAGCAAATCTTTGCGGTTCTCCACGAATGAAGTCCAAAATGTTTTACTTCCCATGTACCGGTCTCTCATGTCAGGGACAACCCAGCTTTCCACAGCCTAACAAACAGAGGAGTTTTGATAAGTGGATACGGTTATGAACATTTAAATAAATAAATAAATAAATAAGACAAACGAGGGAACATTTTAAGGAGACCAAGACTTATCCAACGAAACTGCCTGGAGGTAAAGTCACATGTTAAAATCTAGATTATGTCAAAATAAAAGACAAGCACAACAAGTGAAGAGGGAGAGAGAGAACGAAAAGAGGAACTTCTTACTATACCACTTCTATCATAAATAAAGTAATTAATATCAATAATATATTCAATCTCATAGCTGAGGATCAATGTTTTCAGTTCATACTTTAAACTTTCCTCTTAAATATTTAATGAGAATTTGAAAGTGAAGAAGGTATAACTAGGTTGAAGAGAGAAACATTACATTGAAGAGAGGGATATTTTGGTAAGTTAACTAAAAAAATGAGTGCCTTAACCGAAATGGGAGTGCAAATAGCTAGGCTTATGATAATTATCATTAGGGGTGAGAATGGTTCAAGAGAGAAACCTAAAACCTGAGAATCGAACTGATGGGAACTTGTTCGATTCTCGGGTTCCAACTTTCAAGATATGCGAGGTAAGTTCTAAGTTCCAAAAATTAGGGAACCTATTTTCATGGGTAGTCCAAGATTCTAGGTTTGTGGAATTTAAAACTTAGAACTTAGAATCTAAAACAAGTTTTTGTGTTTTTCTTGATCCATGTTTTCAAGTGATCCTATGATATTTCCTGGCATTTGATAATGAGTGTTTAATCTAGGACTATTAGTCTAAGTTTCCATTTTATAATCGAGACTTTAACTTCGTTAATGTTTTATTTTTTTTATGTCTAAATATAAATTATGGTAAATAAATTATAGCAATGAATGATGGTCATTAAAGGTGATAATTCACTCAATCGTTCAATTAATAATACAGGTTAGTCATTTTATTTTATTTTTTTGGTCGGTTAATACAGGTTAGTCATTAAAGGTGATATTTCACTTAATCATTCAATTAATAATACAATTGGAATCTAGATAGTCTTTGGAACTGACTTTGGAACCTGTAGTAGGGTAAGTTCCAATTTTCAAGGTATAAAGGATAGGTTTCAGATTTCAAAAAATGAGGAATTTGTTCCAACGAGTCGATTCCAAGTTCTAGATGGAACTTGTACAGAACCTATAATTGCTTATCTCTAATTATCATTACATGCAATATTCAATATATGCAAAGAAAGACACTTACCCTATACCATTGGAAGACACTTACCCTATACCATCGGAGTTCTCTTTGCATTTGAAAGGCTGCTCCGGCCTCGGTAGTTACTCCATCGAAACTACGATAGTAGTATGCTGCTGCACTCATCATATCTCCCGAGTCTTGCTCTGAAGGCCCTGGAACTAAAGACAACTCATTGGTTGAGCTTACCTGCAAGAAGAGTCCGAGAGTCTTTTCTTGGCGAAACATCACCGCATGTGTCGTCAACCTCTTATTATAAGGCGTAACCCAAATAAGCTCTGGGAAAAACTGAAAACAGAGCTTCAGGAAATCATCGAATCCCCTGATTGTCGCTTCAAATAGACGTCGGTCGTCTAGGTAAAGAATGGAGATTTCGGTAGTGTTCATATAAGAGATTGCAATGCAAACTTGTTTTGCCAACTCGATTGCCGTCACGTGCCTTAGCTTCACCTCGTGAACTCTCTTGATTATAGGAACTACAAAATGTAAAAAAAAAAAAGGAAAATGAAAATAAAAAGCGAAGGAGCGGCAACTGGATCAAGAAAAAAGTTCTCCAACCCTGGGTCTCAATCTCTTTTAGACACCAAATTGCATCTACCAACAGTCTGCTAGTTGTCATAATTCACCGCATCTAGAGCTTGCGTTGGCAGGTGATTGGGAAAACGATCTCATTCTTTCTTTTTCTTTTTTTAATTTTTTAGGAAAGCTATTTTTTTTCTCCTTTGGGATTCTGTCCTCAAATGCAAACAGTGGGTTCAGCAATTGCTGATGCGACGTACAAAAAAAAGGTATCAAATCAATTTGGCAGCTTCCCAGAAAAGGTTTATATCATGTCTAAATGAAAAAAAAAAAAAAAAAAAAAGAAGGTAAAAGCGATTATAGTGCAACTGAAGAAAGCGATCTGCCTTGAAGTTCAAACGAGGCTCTATAATTAAGACATTATAAGACTTAACCTGATAGAAAAACTCTAAAAATAGCCACGCTAATGATGTCTAAGTAGCTAGGGTAAATTACAATAGTCTTTGTAGATATAAGATTATTTTAGACAATATAATTAAAATATGTACAGCAGCTACTAACAAAAAAATTATGTCAATCGTACAAACCATTGTATTGTTATTTATGCCCAACACAAGCAAAATATTTTTTTTTTCTCCATTTTGTCTGTCTCTAACAAAACCAAAAATTCCACATGAGGTCACATAACGGTACATGCCTATTCGAGTTTACTTGTTACACCAAAATGACTTAGTAAGTATTTGGTTTGGCTTTTGCAGAAAGTCTTTGGAAAAATGCAAAAGATTTTAGGCTTCATCAGTTTCACGAAAAATGTAACAATTCTGGAAAACGTTTTCTAGGAAGCCATATTCCAAGAAAGTGATAATATTTTTCGATATTTGGCCGAAACTTACAAATGAGATAAAAAATATTTTCCATCATTTGGTATAGAAAATCTCATATGATTTTCCTTTATGCTCTTACTTTAATTTATGAAGTACTGATACTTTCTGAGAGCTTTTGTGTCGTGTCGGAGATTTTGATGTGTGTTCAATACTCGGTCAATAAGTGTTAGAAGGTCAACCCTCCCGATATTTGAGTCTGGAATTCTGACACATGATTCCGACACACATAGAGTCAATTTTAAAATTTTCAATAAAATGTAGATGTGTAAAAAAATAAAAATAAAAATAATCAAGGGGGAAAGAAGAAAAACTTTGTCATCTCTTCTCTTCGACTCTTACTCCCATGTCACACAATTCACCCCCAAGTTTTTTTTTTCTCTTCTCTTTCAGCATGTTCTAACACACAAGTTTAAAATGTGGATTGCTAGTTTTCTTTTTCATCCAAGTTTTATGGATTATTAGAATGAAATTGAAACAATTAATTATATTAACAAATGGTGGATTAATTTTTTAGGGTAAATTCATTCTAGGCTCTTTTTTATGATTTATTTGTGAATTATAATCAAATTAATTTAATTAAAATAGTCATAAAAAAGTAATTTATCATGTTTATATAAAAGTATACATTTAATATATAACATATTCCAACGTAACGGAATTCTCTATTTTCTTTTAAAAGAATGATATGTTGATGTATTGTGTCATGTCGTGTCCTGTTGGATGTCGCATGTCGTTGTTAGTGCTACTTAGCCTTTAATAATTTATTTTTATTTTTTTTATTTTTATTTTTATTTTTATTTTTATTTTAACTTTTATTTTTATTTTTGTAAAAACATAGAATTGTTATTTATTTCTTTTTCATTTTTCTTCTTCGGCCAATCACCAACCACAACAAGGGCTGGTGACTGGCCTTAGGTGAGCCAAGCCAAGCCAAACCAGCCTCGGGCAAAACTCCTCACTAGATCCGGCAAGATCAAGCTCACCCGAGACCAATGAGCTCAAGTCTCACTAGATTGGCGAGCTTGTCCCTCACCTATGTTCAGTCGTTGTGGCTGGCCGAGGAAGAAGCAAAAGGGAAATGAAAGAAACAAAAAATGATTAGAAATTACTTTTTAAAAATAATTTATTAAAAATCTATTTTTAAATAAAAATCATTAAAATATCGATATTTTTAAATTAAAAATAATCAAAAATTCGATTTAAAATTTTTTATTTTTTTAAGAACGAATGTTTCATTAATAAAAACTCAAGCTCAAGCATTGACAACTCATGCACGACCTACATGGATTGAAGCTTAACTCTTGGGGACTAGAGCTCTAAAGTTGGGGCTCAAGCCTAATCTTTATGGATGTAGATACCAGGGCATAGGGCATATGCACCATGGGCTCGAACCTGGCCTCAATGGACTTGGGCATAGGCACTAGGGGCTTGGGCCTAGGAACCAAAGTCCTAAGGTTGGCCTCATTGAACCCATATTCGATCTCGATAGACTTGTGCCCGAGCGTTAGAGACCACGTCCCGGCCTCAATGGACCTAAGCTTGGACCTCGATGGACCCATCCCCAGCATTGGAGACTGGGAACCAGCATTAGAATTCTCATGTTCAAATATAGAATTTCAAGTTCATACCTAATCATATTTGAAAAAAAAAAAAATTGATTTTTTCAAAAAGGAAATCATTTTCCCGAATTTAAGCATAGTTTTCCATTAACTAAGAAAACATTTTTCATTGACTCATTTTCCTAAGCAATTCAAATGTCAGAAAATAAAAAAAATTTCTTGAAAAATATTTTCCATGTAACAAACAGAGCCTTAGATTAAAGAGATTCTTTAAAATGCAAGTAGTGTTTAGTATATTGTAATTTAAAAGTGTATTGTGAAGCAACGTTTGTGTTTGGGAAAATCACACTTTGTGAGGAATTCCGTTATTTTTTTTAGAAAAAACCTTAAAATTAGCAATGGGCTCAACGACCAGCATCTCGAGATCTTTGCTGACAACATTGCACAAGGTTAGGATATTTCTGGATTTATGAAAGTTTAGCGATGGTAAAGTTGGAAGAAAAAATAGTTTAGCATTCTAGAAATGCTCAAAGGTCAAAGCACTTCCAGACTTATCTTGATTTAAAGGCCCTCAGAGGCATTTGGAAATGCAATTGCATCTCTCTAAAAACTCTTAAAAAAATTTATTACACAGTACTTGAATATGTGCAAGGGGCTTTAGAGTACAAAAACCTTTGGGAAAATATATAATGAAAGGGTCTATGTTCAGAACAAGAATTTAACAAATGCAGGCATTCAATCCCCTTGCGGTGCCTCTCTCAAGCCTTACCCTATTGGGACTGACTTTTAGTATCCAACTAAACTCTTATTCCAAACATAAGGCTTTCTAGCATTTGTTTCGGTGCACAAGATCCATATGAGGGCAAGTGCAAAGCATACTACCAGGACAAGGTGCTATCTTGCCGTTCTAAGATCTCTAATACTGGATAGAAATTTGAAGTGAAGAAGGGAGCATTAACTTTGCATGTTTTAAGCACACAAACACATGATTTTATTGATGAATGCTACTCTTTTGATGCTAGAAGATAAAGACCTATGACATGGTTCTGAACCCTATACACCATTTAATAGTGCAAGGTAGCAACAACAGAATCTACTACTTAGGGAGGTCCACTAATTTGGAGTTGAACTTTAGGGTAGTGAAAAGTAAGTGCCATATTGAAATTTGGAAAGAGAGCGACATTGTTCCAGCATTCAAGATGGTCTCAACTGTCTCAATAACTTTTAATTTGATAAAAATACACAACGACACTATTTTGTTTCCCTTTTTGTTCATTGACTAAAATAGAAGAAGAATAAGGTACAAGGTTAAAGGGCATTTTGGGGGCATTCAAAAGTTGAGTGAAGATGACAAGTGCAACTACAAGTAAAAGTTGTGAATAAGTTTTGGAAACTACAGGATCTTTTTTAGTGGCAGGTGGTGTTTGGGCTAATTTCCGCGCGCTGTAAGTAGTCCACCTTTTGGGTAATCTTAAGAGCCCATTATCACAAATTGGCCTAATGTATTCAGGCATTTTTTTTTTTTTAGTGCTTCCCACAAATCTGAATTATAAGATTATAAGGAGAAAACTCCCTTATTATCTCACTAGCAGCTTGCTAGTATAGGATATATAACTTGGACTGGAATTATGGGATGCATAGTTTTGTTGAGACCCACGAAATTCACTCCCATTGAAATATTATTCTATTTCAAGCCCTCCCAAACAAATTATTCTGATTATTCCTATTTGCTCCTCTTCCTATTCTTCGCACCTTTCTGAAGTTGCTAAAAAATATGTTAATTTACTATGTTAATTTGATTAAATGATAAACTCATGCTAAGGGGAAATATCAAAAAAATCATAAACCTATTGCACCGATACTCATTTGATTATAAACATTTCAATTGGGTTAATTTTGTCTTAAATCTTGTCATATTTTGTTAACTGAGTCCATCTAGTTAATTTTGGCCAAAAATCATTCGACGTTGACGTAGCCGTCTTACATGGCACAGCTGGAGCTAACATGGATAATTTTATTAAAAGAAAAATTGAATATTTATTTAATTATTTATTTTTCCTTTCTTTTTTTGTTTGTTTCATTTTTGTTGGTGAGGGTTGAGGCCCAACAAGCCCTCGTTGCCACGGGAAAATCTGGGGATGGTAATGGGCAAGGGCTTGAAGGGTCTCATCTAGGGCCTCACCTTGGGCCTTCGTGGCCAAAATGAAATAAAAATTAAAGAAATAAAAAAATAAAAGAAAATATAAAAAAGTTCAAAAATAATTATAATATTATTAAAAAATGTCAATGTCAATGTCAGCTTCAACTATACCATTGTGGTTAGCATCTACATTAGCAATTCCCAACAGAAACTTGATAGAATGAATTCAATTGGGAAAATGTGAAAATATTTATAACTAAATTAGCCCAATTGAGAGGTCTATGACTCAATTGGTATCAACGTGATAGGATTAGAACTTTTTTTTTGTACATTCCCCCTCATGCTATCATCTATTGCAACCTTATTTTGGAGTCAATGACGCTAGGGGCTTGTCCCAAGTCCCATGCCCAATTCTTGCACTCTCTCACCGTTTTTTTTTTTTTTTTTTTTTTTTTTTTTTTGGTGCTGTACTGGGATGAAGTAGCAATCAAAGAAAATAATATTTAGGCTCTAAGCACTTCACCCATAATGAAAAAGACAAATACAAATGGGTTCACGTTTCTTATTTTTTCCAGAAAGTTTTGCACGCTTTATGGAGATGATGAAGCCAACATGATTTCATGAATCAAGATTGAAGGAGAAGTCCTATGTTTATGTAACTCCTATTCCATATTTTCTGTTTAGATCATCTAGCCATAAGCAAGAAATTCCTAGGTTAACATCATATCTCGCTTCAATTTGCAGTTTCAAGTATTATTTTTTCACTTTTTTCTTACAATTTTGCAACTCTTGCAATGAGATTTTGGTGAATTTTAGATATATTTTAAAATATAAAAAATAAAACAGAAAATCATATATAACTTTTTTTGAGTTTGAATAATTTTTTCGAAGGATTTTTATTAGATCCCTCGGTGGTGTAAAGACTAAGTTGTACATTCACCGTTGGAAGAGATATGTGGAAAAATTTAATTACAAAACTAACTTCATACATGAATATCACTTATCCAATTGTGAATATGCAATGGTTTTTCCACACAAAAGTTGGCCCAACACAAATCTTTTTCGAATTATGGCAAAGAATTTTCCTACTTATGAAGGAAGTAAAAAACAAACAAGGCATAGACTTTTAGTTGGAAAAAGAGGGATAGAGATAAAGATGGTATCTTGATAAGATGGAAGCGTACCTACAATTTTGGCAATATTCCAAAGTGACCTTGCAAGACATTGAAACGCTACAATCAAGATGCAAGAGAAAACCTAGTCACTGGATATGAAATCATTGTAAAACCTCGTAATTCATTTGTCACATTGTCTAATCAATTTAGTTATACAAGATTTATGCATGTGATTGGATCATATGTGATTCGTTGGGGATAGTTGATCCATGAAGTAATTCGATTTTAGGCCATTATTCAAGTAAAACTAGGTCAAGGAACCAAAAGATATCCCAAAAAAAAAAAAAAAAAAAAACCATTTCCAATTTCTTTCACTAGTACGGAGGGAATCGATCTAAGAAAATTGACTTAAAGTTCAAAAATATGAAAGGTCCTAAGATAATTCCCAACAGCAAAAATGCATACCCACCCGGATCCGAATTTTTATCCGTTGGTTTGTATTTCAAGTCCACCGGAATACCTTCAATTCAGAAACAAAAGAGCAAGTGATGAGGTGGCTATGATCATCTTGACGGGAATCAGTAGTGAAGGGATGCGAGTGCAGAAAGTAGAGACATTTGTATATCAATGCTTCCAAAATACTGAGCCTGGTTCCGCTGCGAAAGTTTTTAGGCGACTTCGCCAATGCCTCCAGTACAGATCTGTTTGCACGCTCTGTACTTCGCATGGTCTTTAAGCGAGGGTACTGCTCGAATAGATAAAGGGTGATATCTATTCGAAATCACCAGCATAGTTTTTTTTTTTTTTTTTTTCAGTCGTAAAATCACCAACAAAGTTGATCAAGAAAATAAGCCAAGTCTGGATTGAAGTAGAAAACAGATGGAATTGAGATAGAGTGATGGTGATCCTACCATGATGACCAGCGTGGGTGAGATCTATAATGGTGTCGATCGCAGAGGGACTGTTGAAGGGATCGCCTGCCCCATCTTTTGTTGTATTTTTCGCCAGGAACCAGGCAATCTCTTTATGCATAGAAGCTGCCACAGCAGATATTCCCAAAGGAATACGTCCTTCGTTATCTGCAAGTTGCGTCAACTTAGGATTACTTATAACTAATGCTTTGACCATCCTTATCCTTCCACATAGGACAGCATTGTGGAGGGCTGTGCGGCCATCACAATCGACCATTTCAAGCGCTTCTGGATGTGGAGACAAGAGCTCCACCAGGTTCTCCAAAAATTGGTCTCGGGCACTCAAAGCAGCTACGTGAAGCACTGTCTCTGATCTGCTTGTTATTTTGGCCATCTTTGAAGCAACATCTCGTTCGAAAAATCTTGTAGCAGATTCCCAATCGCCTAGGAATGCAGCTCGCAACAATGGTCGGTAATAGGGTTCATCCACTTCCTCTTCGGAATCATCCACTTCCTCTTCCGAATTTTCTGCAATAGACGCAGACTTTTCTGATCATTCAATTAATACTTTTATCCTTGCTGACATTAAGAAGTGCCCCCCAAAAAAAAAAGGAATTTCATGAAGATCCGCCCCAGATATTAATTTCACACTGAAAATAACTCTTTTGAGGGATAACGCAGCTGAAGCACCTCCAGATTGGGAAGAAGTTGATCCAGCGCTTGCACAAACACTTTCAATATCTGTAGGAGAAAGCGTGAGCACTAAGTCCTTCGCCTAATTTTTCCCCCTTTTGTCTAGCCAAGGTCAGCATTACATTCGTTGGTGTTAAAAAATAAAATAAACCATGAGAAAATACAAGTTCCAGACTCCATCGATTATACCATATTTATTCTCGATTGGAACATGAACATGTACCTACTGGTGGTTCTGCATGAGTCAAATTTCCTTGCTCTTCACTTGGCTGTGTCGCCATTGGATTGCTCTCCTGGTTAGAGTCTTTCAACGATGAATTAAACGGAGAATGCAAAAAATGGGCAAGATATTTAGTTTTCAAAGAGTGTTAGTCTCCCTGGGGGGAGTTTAGTCCTTCCTTATATACAAGTACCTGCCTCAAATTAAAGGGGAGCCTCTACAATTACAAGCAAGCATATCTTTTTTCCCACTTTTATGGTGGTTGGATTACTTTAGTGTAAAATAGTTTATCCATGGGAATATATACCGGTCCTCTACTGGTTAGCTACTCCATCGTCACGCCTGGATTCCTGCACAAAGGTCAATAGGACCAAAGGGTCCACTCTCTAGCATGCAGCTTGCAACAATGGTCGGTAATAGGGTTCATCCACTACGTTTTCCAATATTTCTGCAATGGATGAGAACTTTAAAGGCCATTTAAGTCAATTCTTTTTCATTGCTGACATTTCGTGATGATCTGGCCCAGATATTAATTTCACACTGAAAATAATTCTTTTGAGGCATAACACGCCTGAAGCACCTCCAGATTGAAAAGAAGCTGATCCATTGCTTACACAAGCATTTTCAGTATCTGTAAGAGAAAGAGTGAGCACAAAATCCTTCTCATAATAAATTTATTCTCTCTTTTTCTTACCTAATGCGAGGGTTACCTTTGTTCGATGATAAAGTAAAAGAAATAGAACCGTGAGAAAATACAAGTTGCAGCATATTTTATTCTCTCCATGGGGTTGCTCTCCTGGTTAGAGTCTTTCAAAAGCAAAGTAAAATATTCAGTTATTAAGGAGTTTTAGCCTCCGTTGGGGGGGAGTTCATTCCTTCCTTGCGTGCCTCCTTTGAAGTAAAGGTGAGCCTCTACAATTACAACAAGCAAGCATATATCTTCTTTTACGACAGTCGGATTACTTGAGTGTAAGATAGTTGATCCTTGGGAATATAGACTAGTCCTCTACTGGTGAGCTCCACCTTCCTCACTCGTGGATTCCTCTACACGCGCCCACAGGACTGAGGGTCCTCTCTCTGGCACCAAGGAGCTCTCACGAGTCTTCTCCCTCACTTCACCATTCCAACGAGCTCTCTCACTGTAACACCAGCTGAGCCTCTAGAACAACGTCCCGCATTTGCCGACACCTGCTCGACCTCAGGCGATCCTCCGTGTCGGCTCAGTTGAGTTTGGCCGAGAGGCTCTGTTTTCGGATCCTCAATTTTCGCCGTTCAAGAACTTGCTCTTCTCGTTCAAACCTTTATTCATCCATTCCTGAAGTTCCATACGCTCATCCCACGCCTCAGTTACTGCCATGGAAGTTCTGGTTTCGCCTTAAAACTGCCTTGCAGATACGGACTTGACAGCTCCCTGTCTTGGCGTTTTTCCTTGATTCGAGTCTTCCGCCGGCGACCCACTTCACGGCGGTGCTTCGTCGTCGTGCCTTTATTCCTGATGATACTAACACGTACAGCGGCACCTCCCGCAATCATCAAATTGGCCTTGAATAGCCACGGTATTACTATGCTCTGTTCTGCTCTGTTTCTGTGTCGCTGCTGTGATCGGCCCTGCTGTTGTGAGTATAGAACGCCCAGCTTGCCACCATCGTCCATTGCTCAAAACTGAACATTCGCTGGGATGGACAACAACAGCTAAACCAAATCTGGAGAGAAACAGAAGATACAAGAAAAAAGAAAACGCACAAAGAAGACAGGGAGAGTGGGAGCCACGAAAATTCATCATCGCTGCCTGTTTACGAATCGCGGCTGGAGTATTCGCATCATCTGAACCCGGATCAGTATTGAGAGCAGTGTCTTTCATGCCGTATTACTTTCTCAGCGGAGCTAGGCTTAACCTCTGGGAATGATTGCTATGCAAATTTCAGCCCTTCTACCGATTTCCTTCTCGAATGCATTTGGTTCGGACGACTCATAAGATCGTACAAGTTCACCCGCTCTTTTTGTATCTGTTGGATATTGCCAGAGAGCATTTATATATTATCTAATTTCGATCCCCTTACGCTCACTCTTTGCCCGGTTTATTGCCTAAGTTGTGTCATATAATCGCGAGAAATCAATTACTCATCCTAAGTACAAGATCAATAGAAAATCGACTTATTATCGTTCGCAGCGAGTACCGTAATTATGTGGAATCACCCACAAACCAACTACGTACCTTTATCAAATTGATTTATATTCATTCGTTAATTGACTTGCAACATTGTAATATTATCTCTTGTTGATCATTATGGTCAAGTGGTTTATCCCTGGTTGAATTTTTTGGTCATGTGTGTTTTAACCCTTGATGGCCTCTCCCAATAAATTGGTTAATTCATAAGTGATCAGTTAACAATAAATTCAACTATCAGTGCATTGATAAAATAATCATTTCATATATCCTGAGAAGGATCAAATTTCAGGATATCATAAAAACGTCAAGTCTAATGGCTTGACCATCTCCTTCCATTCATTACAGGAAATGCAGTGTTCAGGCTGTGAGTCTCTGAGACAATTAACCTCTATCACAATAAGCTGATCAAATGAAGTCTGGCCAGTGGTTTTCCGATCCCTAAAGCTAGATTTGACAGCTTCAAACATTCGGGACATAATGGAAGGTGATGGGTCACATGTGTCGTTCGAATTCATGGGGACTCGAGTTTCCGAAGAGTCTAATGTCAAAATCGGACTCTCATTATTTTGAATTCCAGGATCACGACTTGTAAGAGTATCTAACTGTGATCTAACTCAAACACCAATGTCAAAGTTGTCCATTCTCTCCTGCAGGAAAATGTATGAACAAATTAATCTCGGAATAAATTAATTTTGATTGGAACGATCACGACTTTGCCATCCTAGATTTTCTTTCTCAGGCTTCCCTGCAGGGACGAATAGATGAAAGGAATAAAATGCACTGACTTTCTGAAGTACATGGAATTTCAACAAAATACTCTTAACTCTCCTTTGCACTCAAAGCAAAAGAATGTTTATGAACTTAAATTTCTTTACCCAAAATCGAATCACTTATTTGCAAAAACATCACTTGGGTTTATGATTAACTCAGAATCGAGAACATAACCCGTAAAAAGAATAAAGACAAAAATGAAACACAGGAAGCTCATATGAGTAACAATTCTTATCCTAATTTTAAAATCCACTTATTGACATGGTCAAGCGAGAGAAGTTCAAAGAGTGGTCGTCACGCAGGACTTGCGAAAGGAAGACAATGTCAGTACATGAATGAAAAATTAATCTTTAAATGGAGCCGCCCCTTATGATGAAAGTGAGGCGCTATACCTGCCCCATGATCCCTACTTACAGGAATTCAGTATTTCGCCACGATTTCATCTTAGAGGAGACATCATTATAATAATGAATCGATTAAGCAAAAGAAAGCCCTAAGTTGGAATCTGAATCGAAACACACACGGGTCTAGTTCAGGAATTTTCTTAACAGGTGGTAGACATTTCGGCCAAAGGATCTAGATGCAGAAATAAGGGAGGTATCCAGACTTATCACAAAGGCTCGATCGCGACGGGATTTCATGTTGGCGTAATCGAGCACTCGGTCCCTACCTTTGGCAGAAATAGAGCATGCGAATTAGGGGTGAACAGAGCACTTACTGTGGTTGTGAAGCTGGTGGTGTTAGGGAAGTGGCTTGGGAAGGCAATCGGTGACAAGGAGAGAGGTGAGGATTCAAAGAGGAAATCAAGACGTAATCACAAGTAAACATGAGAATTCCTTCTTTATACTCTCTGCTCTATTCTCTGAGGTTTAAATGTGTTGATACCTAAATTTTGGTACCCATTTATTTAATTTATTGCATATAAAATTAGGGGTTAATTTTATTTATAAAAATATTAATTACATAGTATGTAGATTTAGGTACATTTATTTTTAGTTTGCATGTTTTGCATTTATTTATTGGACCAGTGACAGATGGGTTCGAATTGATGGTTCAGAACTTTAATTTGATGAGTTGGGCTAAGCCCACGAAGGGAGTAAATCGGCCCAAACCCGTATCCTTGGGGAGATTTTACGGATTTATTTTTGTGAGATTTCAATTCAAAAACAAATATTGCGTTTGGGAAAGTAAATATTGCGTTTAGAAAAGAAATCTTTGTAAATATCGATTTAGAAAAATTAAAACCCTAATCTGTGGCCTATAAATATGTTAAAACGCCTAGGATTTGAAGGAGGCCACACATATTGATACACACGGCCGCACATAATGGGGCTTTTCTTCATTCAAGGGAAAAAACACAAAAAAAAAAAAAAGAGAAGAAAGGTTTTCCCTTGCTTTTCCGTTCGTGCCTTTGAGAAAACAAAAGAGAAAAGCAGAAAAGCTTGAAGTAAAGTCCAAAAGAAAAGGGAAAAGGTGATTGGACACCTGTTGTTCATCATCTTCTCCCCTTTACTAACTCCGCTTCTGCCCTCCCCTTTGCCGGTTTCGATTCAGCTCCATCCCTCTGCGATGGCCGGCTCCACTCTGCTCCACCACACCATTGTTGCTGTCATGCCTCCTGCTGCCCTCTGCCCACGCTCGCGCCACTATCGCCGTTTCGCCGAAGCTTTGCCCCACTGGTTGCCATTTGAGACTGCCCAGCACCGAATCGCGCCTGCTCCAAGTTCTCATCGCACCAGCCTCGCTTGAAGCTACCACTGCGCGCCTCTAGCCCCTGACACTGCAGTAGCCCACAAGCTTCCCTTGCTATGCCTCCACTCTCCGATCGATCGCACCTCTACTCTACCACTACCCGACCTGCAGTAGCCGCGACCTGATGCGCCTGCAGTTTCACCTTTTGCTGCTGCCTGACACCGCCGAAGCCCACATCGTCAGCTTGTTGCCCCGCCGGACCACCCGAGCCGGATCTACAGCTCTTAGCCCGCGACACCCGCACTCGGAGTCTTCTACCCGCGATGCCCTTTGTCGGAGTTCGAACGCCGGCAGCTTTGATCACGATGCCCCTGTTCCACCGGCTGTCCCTGTTGCCCGGGTACCGCCCCTTTCCTGCAGGTTTGCCCTCGCCGGAGTTCCCCTTGCCGGACCAATGACCAACCACCTTGGTTGAGCACCCACGAGCACAAGCCATGGGGTAATAAAAGGGAAAAATTTAATTAGGTAGTTTTTATATTTACTTTTTATTTTTATTTTTATTTTTATTTTGTTTTGTTTTTTTTTTTTAGTAGAGTTCCTTGATGTATGATTGAGAGCCTAACATGCCTGACATGAAATAGCCCCTCAAATTAGGGATTGATAGTTCGATTTTCGCGTCCGAAATCCGACTCACAATCTCTTGCAAAATCGATAATCCGATCTTATGCACGAGATATGGTTTGCCAATTTATGGATATCAATCTTATCTGGTCTGATTTGCTATCGTGTTGGTTAAATCAATCTTATTTTCATAAAAAGAAAAATCCAAAAAAATCTGAGATAGATTAGGTTTGTTTTAAAATATTTCTTGTTATCTTGCATATTTAGAATAGGTATTTTATTTCAAATTTGTTAAAAAAATAAAAAATAAAAAAATGCATTCAATTAGGATGTTAGTTTTAAATTGAATTGCACGTTTAATTATTTGGCAATTTTAATTTCGAATTTCATAAAAGAAAAATAAAAAGATTAGAATTAGGGCATTCTCTGTACATCATTGCATATTAGGATAGATCGCATGCTTATTAAGAAAATAAAAATCATGTGCACGTCATATAGAATTAGGATCATGAAATGCACGTCAATTAGTGATTGTTGCTAGGTTCATTTAAGTAGAAATTGACTGTCATTAATATTAGGTCATTTTGGTTAATTTAGATTGCATATTCAATTATTGCATGTTCATTGAAAAAACACAAAAAAAAAAATTATTTTACTCATTCATATAGTTTAGGCTATACTACCATGCCATATCAGTACATGCATTGCATTGTATATAGATTAGATCCTCATTAATTAAGTGAAAAAAAAAGAAATTGCATGTTAATTAGAAATCATATCTAGGATCGTTGATGTGAATTCTGATCTAATAACGCAGATGCTTTCGTTGCCATGAGGTAAATCCTGCATTTTATTTATTTGCTTACTTGGATATTAAATTGGTAGTTTGCGCACCAACATGATCGCTTTACATGTTAGAGAAATAGATTTAAAACCAAGCCAAACTGCTTGCAAAAATATTTTTGAAAATAAAAAGAAATGGTACTGAAAGGGCATTAGAGAACTCTAGTGTAACTAAGTCCCCGTACCCAAAGTCTCTGATTCGTAGGAGTAAAATAACCCTCCCATTATTTTACTTAGGTATCTAATCGACCTACCGTAAACTAATTAGCGGTGACTACTAAATAAAATCCATTTGCATGTTAAGAAATTTAAACTTAAGTTGCGAGTTGGTATGGGCTTGGGAGAGCCTGAGTTAAGTTTAGGCTTAACAATCCATTAGCCAAACCCTAGGTAGTTCACCCGAAAATTTGGCCGCGATAAAATGCGAAGGGACTATGGTGGCTGGCGGTTGGAGACGAGTGGCGATTATTGGTGAACTATAGAGGTGGTCGAGTATAAATAGGGAATTGTGACCTAGAAGCTCATGGAAATTGATGCTACGAAACAGAATTTGCTGAGCACCATGTATGTGCGTTCTCTCTTGCTTAATTCTATTGGGATTTTGTTTCCAAACACAAAAACACGTGCATAGTTAAAAATGAATCTAAACGATTCGTGAAGGAAGTAAAAACAACCATACATGTATCTCCTTAATATTGTTCATGCATTTTAATAATAAGCACATACAAGTGAAAAGAAGGCTAATCACATTATCCTTGCATTGCGTTCAAAAAGTTTGCTTGTGACGTTTTTCATATTCTGACCAAGAACGTCTAATGTCCTCACAGTGTTGGTTCTGACGTTCTTTAGATTCTAATTACGAACGACTAGTCTCCTCATAACGTTAATTCTAACATTCTTCTGATCTGTTTAGATCCAGAATGCAAACGCGTGGTGTCTTCTAGCATAGGTTCATATGTTCTTCAGTTTTTGACCACGAATGTCTGATCTTCTTGTTGTGCTAGTTCTGACGAATTCCAATTCTAATGTTCTTTAGTTCTAGCCCCACAAATGTTGAGCCTCTATTTTAGACACACCACCAACTCACGACAAACGATAGAGAGAAACTTGAGAGAGAGCTCACCACGACAATTGTGCTAACAACTACTCTTGTGTGTAACCGTTTGATTGATCACTATCATCACTCGACCATTGCCGATCATCTTTTGATCTGCTCTCTCAATTGCCTTTTTATAACTAGTCCAAGATCACATTTAGTTAAGCTCATTAACTCTAAAAAAATTTTAGAGAATTAATTCGACTGTAACATCTCGAGCTTGCTTTAGACATTGAATTTGGACGTAAGTTCTGAAACCATTTCAGATACTAATTTGGACATTAATTCTGTAACCGTTATGGATTATTATTTCAGGCATTAATTTGTAACTCGCTAGAAGACTTTATTTTTGGCATTAACTTTGTAATCGTTACAAAACTTTAATTTAACCATTAAGTTTGAAACTATTTTAGAACATTAATTAGTCGTTTAAATCTAAAACCGTATTAGATCATTAATGTGGCCATTACGTCTGAAACCATTTTAGATCGTTAATGTGGCCGTTACGTCTAAAACTATTTTAGATCTTTAATTTGGATATTGATTCTGAACTTACTTCAGATCATTAATCATTAATGCAACCATTAATTATAAACTCACTTTAGATCATTAATTCAGCCATTAATTCTACACTCATTTCAGATAATTAATTCAGTCATTGAATATGAACTTGCTTCAACCTTTGACTCGATTGTAAAGTTTGAACTCGCTTTAGACTTTTCATCTGATCGTAAAGTCTAAAGCCCATTTTAGATCTTTTATTTTCAACCCAACTCAATCTAATTGCCTTAATTGTAAACACATTTGCAAGATTGTCTTTCCCATTCAAACGTCATTCTAATTATTTAGGTATGTGACATCCATAGGTTCATCACTAAGTTGGCAGTAGGATTTATACTAACACATTAGCATAATCAAGAGAACTTATTGTCTTGATCAACCTCAAGTTCCTAAAAACCATGAGTGACATCTAGTAATATGTTATGGCTATCTAGACAGTGTGAAATGTTTCAAGGACATAATGAACTTATCAGCTTTGGTGACCAAGTAATTTGATCATTCTGTCTCACCATGTCCTGATCAAACAAAGGCCATGGAATTATTCATCAAGCCACCAATTCAATCATATGTCCAAATCTAATTGACATGTATTCTACAAAACATAAACCAATCATTCTCCATTACAATTCCGGTTGAAGATTTTAATACAATGCCACGATTGATTGCATAGGACATCAATATTCTATCTCCTATATCTACGTATGTAATAATAAGACAGATTCCATATTGCACACTTATGTGCCTTCATATGTGAACAAACTGTGACCATCAAGTACAAAGATGATTTGACAAAGCATCAATATACACACTTGTGAACCACAACTATCCAACATACTAGCTAGCATCATACCTCAAGTCTAAGGATTTTACACAAGACCAAAGCATGGACAATTAGTCATTGACCCTGCTAAAAGCTTTCATGTTGCTAATCATTCTATGCATGTCATGTTCAATGAACTTATTAATACAAGCACTATGTTCTTGCTCAGGTATCCCAATACCCAATGACTTGTGACTCATCATCACTTGAGGTGTTCAATACTCAATGGAAAAACTTGAGAATACACCAGTCTCAACAGAATCATTAATATCCCCTCAATCCATTGATTAGGAACTATTTAAATATTCACTATAACTGTAAACCTTTCACACATATTCTTAACTCCTTAAGAATTAAACTCATTCATATAAATAGGATAATGAATGAATATTTCTTTACTATTAAATAGATAATGCAACTTAAATCCCTAACATAACCATTAAATGATTGCTTTAGGGCATATAGCTAATATATTCTACCTTGCAAAATGTGATAGAAATACGTATATGTGGATGCGAGGCTGTAGTGGGATGCGCCAAAATTTTATTTAGTATTTTTTATTATTTTCATATATTTCTTATTTTTTACAAAACTGCATGCTTGATTTGCTGGCCGAAATTCAAGTCTCAATGAGAGAAATAAGTTTTGGATAAGACTTTCATTTGTGTTTTTATCAAAATGGATCAGATTTTTTGCATAAAATTAATGAGAAAAACCCACTATATACATATTGACAGGAGGAGAGATTCCTTCAATTAGAGATAGAGAAGTATCATGAGTGACAAGTAATGTATCCCACGTAGTTATTGGTTTATCGGTGGTATAGTACTCAATTATAACTAAGTAAACTTATAAAATAAAACATATGAACACTCTTTGCCACTTTAAAGATAAGTTGTGAACATGCCCAGCAACTATTAGTCCCTATCATATACGGATTGGGTGCAACCATTAGTTTCAATATGGCCCCTAGTAGGGTCATCCCATTGCACACACACACTCGGGTGGCTCAAAGGTCCCTATCGTCCTCCGAGGGTCAATTTGTGCTAGGTTCATCTCATCGTCGGCAAGCTCCATCTACTTGAAGACGCTCAACAGGGGGGATAGCATGATTTTCCCTCGGAGGCTATTGCACTTCCAATTGAATGCTGGCAAAGGTCTAGCACCTGCCATAGTTAGCTTCAGCAGTCCAAGCCCTAGGCTTCAAATCTTGGACTATGCTCTGTTCGTTGATAATTTTCCTTCTGAGTTGGTGGAGGCCACCACTTTCCTTAATGATGCCCAAGTGAAGAAGCTAAAGGGGGTTCTTGGTGGCACTGGCTAAGTGGCTAATTTCATTTTCATCGAGAATCCATCCATTAACAACCATCACCATTTCAAGCCTCTTCAAAAAAATGAAAGGAAATAATAATTTGGCTAATATGCTCGTCGTCAATGGCTTTCCATGGATTTTTCTGGTAAGGTTGTATTTGGTTTGCTAGTGTGTTGAAGTGAGTTGTTGGAGTGGAGATTTGATTATTAGTGCTCTTTGACTTGTTTGTTCTATTTGTGCTGTGGAGCAAAATGCCTACCTCTCTTCACCGAATTTTGAGTAGATGAATAAAAGAATGTTGCTTCGTCAATTCCTTGAGAGCTAAAGTTCATATGGGAAAAAATGTGCTCGATAAGTCAAGTGATGAACCACTAGGGTTTGCCTTAGTGGCCACCCTTCCAACGTGGAAGGGAGAGGTGCGGGGTTCGAATCCCACATTCTTAGGGGGTTTGGGTGAGGACGACTTAGTTTCGAGTGTGGGTTTCGATTCCCACGCCCTACACGGAGGCAGGGCAAAAGTTTAAGAGTAAGAGTTAGAGTAGGAGTAAAGTAGGACCAACCAAAAAAAAAAAAGTAAGTGATATAGTAATATCATCCACCCATTATAAATGAGATTACAGCAGAATTTGGATCCTATCTACAGAGGGTTAAACTAATATTTGGTGCTACATCCATTTAATGACGGCTCATGTCATGATGTGTGTTTGACCCAATCAAAGCGTTATTAGTAATGGTGTGTCATGCCAACACATTTAAAATGTTCACTTAGTATTGTCCGAGGCCAACTGGACCAATTCATTGAGGTGAACTTTTCTACGCATGACTTAATTGTGGAGGATTATCATGCAGGCTATGCAAATTCTGTTTTAGAGCCTAGCTTTGGACTTGTCTCGTTTTTTTTTTTTTTCTAAATACACTAGAATCTTGTTGCAATCACTAGCCACTAATGGATGTGTCCCGATCATGTTAAGTTAGCTCACATCCATTGTTAGATTAATGGCTTCTACACGGGGCCCACTTAATCTAGTGATACATGTATCGGATGCATCTAACTTGTTTTTCTTCCGCAGCGTTCCATGCGCATTAAAAAGTGTTGAGGTGTTGCGTTTGATTGGTTGTTTTGACCAGAAGTTTATAAAATTTCAAATTCAAGTATCTTTTAAATCCATTTTTCGATTGTTGCAACTCTCTTGCTATGCTTGGCCAAGAAAGCCCTCGCCAACCTTGCCCGGCAATGGTGGGGTGGCGGCAATGACTATGGCATGCGACCCTTGGCTTTTTTGCTTTTTTGTGATATATATATTTTAAATTAGCCTCCACTATTTTTTAATCCATTCTAATTAAGATTTTAATTAAAAAATTAGGATTTAGGCCAAAACAACATTGTTTTAGTCTTTTAATTCATGTTTTAGTAAGTCAATGCCACGTAGGAGAAATAATAATAATAATAGTAGTAGCAGTAATAATAATAATAATAATAATAATAATAATAATAATAATAATAATAATAATAATAATAGTAGTAGTAGTAGTAGTAGTAGTGGTGGTGGTGGTGGTGGTAGTAGTAATAATGATAATAATAATAATAATAATAGTAGTAATAGTAATAATAATAATAATAGTAGTAGTAATAATAATGATAATAATAATCATAATAATAATCATAATCATAATAATGATGATGATGATGATGATGATAATAAAGGTCATGTTAGCATTTTTTATTTGCTTAATTGGATGAAGTTTAACGGAATGACTCAATTGGTGCTCACAGAGTTTTGAAGTGAGATGAGCTAATTCAAAGAAACCATTCTAACATAGAACTTTCAACGAGAGTTTATTATCTATTTATTTGTCAATACATTAAAAAAAAGGTAAAACTCGTATGAGATTGACTCACGTGGTACGCTCATGTGTAAGCTTTATGTAATGATTCGCTTTTCATGGCAGTTTAGATCCTAATCTTAAGCAAATATCTAATTATGCCTATCTAATTCAGAAAAATTACAAAAAAAAAAAATCCAAAACTTATTGTTATATTGTTAATTTAGCCATAAACTTTTGTTTTTTTTTTTTTTTGCTAATCCAGTATTAAATCTTTTGCAACTATGTTTATTCAGTCTATTCGGCTAATTTTGGTTGCTCAACGTTGACATGGATGCTGGCTATCTAGCCGATAGTTACATAGACAATTTTTAATATTTTTTAATTTCTTTTGAATTTTTATATTAATTTTTTTCTTTTTCCTTTTCTTTTTCTCTTCTTCCTTATTTTCCTTTTCTTTTTCCTATATTGGCCAGCAAGGCTTCGACGAGGCTTGGGGACTGTGGGCGAGGTAGTTTCGCCTAGATTTGGGCGAGGCCAGTCTTGCCATGGCCTTGTGGGCCATGGGTAAAGGCGGCCTCACCCGTGGCTAGCGAGCAACCACGGTTGTCATTGTCTGGCCGTCACACCATCAGAGATTTTCCGGAAAACGGAGGCTTCGCATGGAAAAGTTTCTACTGTTACAGTTCTTTTGCCATACACGGACTTCGATTGACGTTCATGAGTTGAGTGAGCTTGTCAGTGGAGCGACCGATGGCTGGACCAATGAGAACATGCGTGATGACGGCCGCAATAACATCGCGTACTCCATCGCGAATTGCTTCAGCCACCAATTGGCGCGCTTTTCCCTTGATTTCGCTCCGACTCGCCAATGACCGAACTCCCAAAAGGGGCATCTCGTCGTTGTTGCCGACTTTGATTTCGGACAATCAAATGACGATCATGATTTCACTAGGGCTTAGGCGATGGTGGCCACGGCCTCATCAGCCATGGGCAAGATCGCCTTCGACTGCATTGAGGCTATGTCGAGGCTAGCCTCGCCTATGGCCCCCAAGCCTTGCCCAGATTTGGGCGACAGTAGCCGACGAGCCTTGCTGGAGCCTTGTTGGCCATCATGGGATAAAAAAAGGAAAAAGAATAAGAAATAAAAAATAAAAAATTCGAAAAAAATATTATTAAAAATTGTTCACGTTAACGTAGGCGAGATGACCCGTGTTGGCTAAGTAGGTCGGCGTCCATGTCAACACGGCTTGCCAAAATTATCTGATAGACTGAATTGACACAATTGCAATAAATTGATGACTTTTTTTTGATAATTCTCTCTATCTAATTCTTACACATACTTTGACAATAAATTTTCGATTGACAAGAAATAAATGTTTAAAGAAATTATTTTGGTATACATAAATTATACTTAACTGTTTATGTATGTCTCGACTCAATTTTGAAATATCTATATATTTAATTAGGTGACTGATCAAAGATCTGTGATAGGTATATTTCATGTGCTTCACAATTTATGTGGACAAAACCTTATGGCGGATGTAATTCCAAAATCTACAATCAGTTCTTAAGAATAAAGTGATTCATCTTATATCATGTCTATCATTGATATTCTTTACATATAGATTATATTAATTATCAAATTATATCCCACGGTTGCCCATATTTTGGTAATAAATGTTTTAAGTAATTGTTTATATGTATACATATGTATTTTCAGTTATCTATAATAAAATAAAGTTGTATTTTTAAGCTGGTGGAACAAATTCCTGCATCTAGAATATAAAAAGAAAAATCATATGTGCATATTTTGGCAATAAATGGTTAAAAGTCAAAGTTATGATATATAGATTATATTATGAAAGGTCTATATTAAACTACTGGTCAAAGATTTATAGTAGGTAGAATTCCTTCTATTATACAGTTAACGTGAATAAAGTCTTATATTTGGTAAAATTCCATTTGCTTTATATTTCATGAGAATAAAGGCCTACATTTTGTATAATTTTTATCACCAGTATTCTTTTTATATAGATCATTTCTTTTAGGGGCGAGCAGTTTCAAGGTAGACAGGTTTCAGATCTAGAATCTGGGACCTATCCTATTGGAACCGTTCTCAGTTTTTTAAACCTGAAACTTATCCTATAAATCTTGAAACCAACCCTACCGGTTAGGTCCAGTTCCTTGGTCTATCTAGGAACCAATCAATTCCTTTTTTATTGTTTTTTTTTTTAATTCCTTGAAAGGACAAACTTTGGAAAACAGCCCCTAATTTGCAATCGAAACAAATAGCAACTACTTGTAGTAGTACGGCCACAAAACAACGATAAATACTGTACAAAACAAACATAAATGCAAAGTAGTTGGGAAGTGTCAAACACATCCTTTAGTCAAGCAAAATGAAAGTTAAAGTAACAACAAAAATTTTCATATGTCAAAAGTAACAAGCCATAAGAGATGAGAAAAAAAAAAGTAGCATCTTTAGCTGCATTATTGTGGAGTGTTAAGAGTTGTTGACAGCTTGAAATAATTGAAATATTTGAAGAAACTGGAGATCAAACAATGCATCTTCCCGAAAAGTTTGCCTGGTGTGTACGCATTCACCAAGTTGGAGATAGATTGGACACTATTGAAGCTGCAGAGCATGCCATTCGGCCGCGGAAGTGATTGTGACTTTTGGCATTGTAGGACAAATAAGCATTATCTCGAGAGTGAAAGAACATCCCTTGGACAAAAACAAAAGGTGTGCAAGTTAGGAGTGAGTAGTTCTAAAGTAATATTCCGTGATAGTGCATTTTAGTAAAAAAATTTGCAAACATTTGTTTCTATACCATATAGATTCTATTTTGATATACTGGAGGCTGAACATTTAAGATGTTGGGAAAAATTCATGCTTCTAAATTACAAAAGTTATAGTCCGTGATTAAGCATACTTGGTAGTAAATATTTAAAGTAATATTTCATGTATTTATATATTTTATTTTGAAATATCTATAGGTTGACACTTGAAACAGATCAAGTCACTCTATAAATCGATGTTTGGAAACATAATTGTGCATAGCAATAATTCATATGCTTTGAGGAAATACGTTATTGCATTGGCCCCGGTACCCTCAAATCAAGTTCATCAATCACGTCCTTAGCAATATTAGGAGATCTACTCGATTATGAATATCTCTTGAGATTATGTATATATCTCATTTGATATTGCATATCATTGATTGATATGTTACCTTCAGTACTTATCTCATAAATTCTATAAATAGGTTAATTTAATCCTCATTACGAAATATATCAGATTATACATAAATTTCTCAAATCTATCTTCCACATTATTATTCTCAACTTGGTATCAGAGCCTCCTTTTTTGAGGCAATCCTAGGGTACCGAGTGCATCTTAGAAATTTCCCAATGCATTCCAAGCAAATAAATCCATCCTTGCCACTCGACAATGTTCACCCAAGTGCATCATTCCATTTAAATAAGCGCTACAATGGCTGTGTTACGACATCTCTGATGCACCGCCAAGTCGAGCTTTTCTTTTCCACAGAGGTATTTTTCGATGCCAAAGACACTACTTCACACAGTAACTTTTCCCTCAGCAAAGCCCAGCTTATTTTGCTTGTTGTAACCACGCCAACCATATTGATTGCGTTTAAGTTACTGTCTCAACAGCAAAGTTGACCACAAAGGACTCATGCTACTTGGCTCCTATACCTCATACAATCCACATATTGAAATCTTCTTGCCAACGGAAGTTGGAGTCACCACATGGGCCACCACGTGCCGCCTCACCTTGGATCCATAGAGTTCATTTTAATCGAAGATTTTTGTTCGGATTATTTTTCAAACTCAAGTTGATTTGTTTCATCTCAACTTGTGTTTGAGAGGGGATGTTAGCAATATTAGAAAATATACTTGATTATGAATATTTATCAAGATTATGTATATATCTCATTTGATATGGCATATCATTGATTAATATGTTACCTTTAATCGTCATCTCATAAAGCCTATAAATAGGATGATATAATCTTCATCATAAATACATAAAAGATTATACATAAGTTATTCAAATCTGTCTTTTGTATTATTATTCTCAACTGAGGTGATATCATACACTAACTATGCCTCACTTCCGAATGTCCACAGGACGAAAGATGCTAGGCCCATAGGTAGATTTAACCATTTTGAATAGTAGAGGAAGCTGTAGTCGTAAGAATAAAAACACGGGGAGTGAGGCCAGCAAAGTGATGGGAATGAGAACCCACTCCAGTCTCTTATCCAGCACAATTGTGAGAGTTGCAGTAAAGGCCACCAGCATGAAAGCCAAGGAGAGAAAGAGAAATGAAAGCCCCATTATGATCTTCTTAGGCAAGGATTCAAGAAAAGTTTCCCACCTATATCGCGAAGTTAAGATGGCTAGGAATAACATGATGGCTGTCACGGAGGAGAACAAACCTAATGCATCTGAAATTGCGAAAACCAGAAGAGAGTCCTCTCCTAATAACAATGGGACTCCAGTATTATTGTCATTGCCTCCAGGCACAGTGAAAGCAGCCGCAAATAATACCGTGGCAATTAAAGTTGAGACAAGCATACATGAATTTGCTGTGTCCTTCACCCACTTCTCTCCATTCTCACGCAATTTCTCATGTTCCCCCACAAATATTTCCCAATATGTTTTGCGATCCTGTTTGAAGGTTCTTA
Organism: Eucalyptus dawsonii; assembly: GCA_016097615.1. NCBI lineage: Eukaryota > Viridiplantae > Streptophyta > Magnoliopsida > Myrtales > Myrtaceae > Eucalyptus > Eucalyptus dawsonii. The sequence continues at coordinate 77,368,892 of CM027873.1, read as the reverse complement.
GCTCAGGGATGAGACACATTTCCATAACCTATGCATAAAAGTCGAAAATATGAGTTCCAATAAGTGGATAAATTAACGGAATTTTTAAAAAACTGCCGAAGGAACATCTCAAGGAAATTAAGACTTATCCAACACTTAAGAATGATTCATGTCATATTACTTCAGTTAAATCGTTATCCATGTACATACATTTAATTACATTTGAACTACACTATAATCTTAAATACAAAATATTATACCATGGAACTAGCACAGCTTTCGTGAAAACATAAGCAAAACTGATTTAAATGCATTTTTTTTTCTTCCAAACTAATATGTGGACACTACATGAAATGATTTGCACAATAATCCCCAAATCGCATCGTAACAAAAACCTGTAGAAAGAGTCGGTCGGATTTGAGAAAGAGTTGTTTGGATTAGATTAAGTGGTAGATCATAGTTACAATTTAATTTGGATAAACCCTTGCTTCTTATCTTACTTAAATAATTCGGGTTAGCATGTGTCAGTTAAAAGTTCTATGTACCAACAAGGTGATGACTTAAATGATAAGAGAGTTTATTCTCCTCCTTGTGGTCTTAGATTCAAGCTTTGTTGAAAATATGTCAGGGCTAAAATCCCGAATGCCCTGGACTGATATTAGGTAGTGTGCCCTTAAAATCGATCGAGAGGTGGACCTATTAGGGTATGAAAATTACGAAAGTCTCGCCTAACATCTATAAAAAAGAGTAACTACATATGTTCTCAGAACTATCCAAATAAAGATCTAGCCATCATGTTTTGAGAAATTTGCTGGGAAGATATTATAATAATCATTAAGAACAGTTGTTGAGTATATGAAAAGAAAGATACTTACCTTGAACCACTGGAGTTCTCTTTGCATTACAAAAGCTGCTCCAGATACTCTAGTTACATCAACCCAATTAGGTTTGTACTTTGCTGCTGCCATCATCATCGTCTTCGATTCTTCCCATGAGGGCGCTGAGACAAATGACAACTCATTGGTTGAGCTTCCCTTCATAAAGAGTCTGAGGATGCTTTCTTGGCGATTCTCCACAGCAGTTGTCCTCAGCGTTTTACCATAGGGCGAAAGCCAAATAAACTCCGGGGAAAACTGCATTAATAGCTTCACTAGTTCAGGGACTCCTCTGGATAGAGTTTGACCAAGGAAGTCCCCCTTTTGAATACACTCGGTAATCTCTGTAGTTGTCATACAAGAGATCGCAATGCAAACTTCTTTTGCCAACTCCACGGCCACCACATGTTTCTGCTTCACCTCATGAATCCTTTTGATTTTAGGAACTACAAAAAGTTAAATATAAGTAAAAATAAAATGAATAACGAAGAGGCAGAAATTGGATTTACCGGAAAGGCAGAAATTGGATTTTACTTATAAAAATAAAAACAAAAGTTCTCCAGCTTCGCATTCCAAATTTTTTTATTATTTGTCACATTTTCCCACAAAACGATCGCAACATTTAGAGCTTGGGTTGGGTGGGTATTTTTTTTTTTTTTTTGTGGTTGGGGGAGGGGGGAGGAGGAAGGAGAAGGGATTTCGCCCTACAAATGCAAAGTGAGGACTCTAGTAATTACACATGTCTAGCTAGAGTAAATCACAGTAATATTTGAATATATAATTACTTTAAACAATATTATTCATATGTGCATAGCAGCTCGTAATAAATCTTACGATCCTTTCTTTTCTCCATTCTATGTCTCGAATAAAATCAAAACTTCCACGGGACCTCACATAATGGTTTTTCATGTTTGAGCTTACTTGACACACCTAAATGACATAACGAGTACAATTGGAAAAATTGCCCAAAAAGTTTTAAACATTATTTACAGCAATCAATTCATTCATAAACTTTTCAATTGTGTCAATTCAGTTATAAATCTATCGATAACTTGTTAATTTAGCCATAAACATTTCAATTGTGCCAATTAATCATAAAACTAAATATTTGAAATATTTTTACTAGATTCAATGCAGTGTAAAAGAATAAGGTATACATTCACTGTTAGATGATTGACATGTGAAAAAACGTAGTTAGAAAACTAAACTCCAAATGCACATGTCACTTATCTGACGGGATTGGCATAATGATTTTTCTGCATAGACATGAACCTAATAAAAATCCCTTTCAAATTAGGGCCAAAATATTTATTAGAACTTTTTTCTTCTTATAAAAGAAGTCAAAAACAGATAAGACTTTTGGCTTGGGGGGAGAGAGAGAGATAGACATAGAGACCAGATGGTATCTTCATAAAATGGAAGCGTACCTAAAATTTTGGTGGCAGTCCAAAGTGACCTTGTACGACATTGAAGTGCTACAATTAAGTTGTGAAGAGAACTAGGTCAGTGGATACAAAATCATTGTGGGTAGGTGGAATGAAGATACTTTACTGCATAGATTACAATTACTAGTGTCTCGACAATCTTTATAGTTGATGGTCACCGAGATCAAAACAAACATCATTCACATTCACATGGATTAATCAGGTAGCTCCGCTTCGTTTTGCAGCTCCTCCCATTCTGGTTGCTTCGTATTGTTTGTTTTGTCATCTATTTAATAAGTTATACAATACTTATGCTCTTGGTTGAATCGTATAACGTTCTGACGAGATAGCTTATCCATGAAGTAGTCCCATTCAAGTCAAACTAGGTCAAGGAAATAGAATAAATCCTACAAAGAAACAATCATTTTCGGTTTCCTTTGCTAGTAGGGAGGGAACCAATATAAGAAAACTGGCCTAAGTAAAAATTCTTGGAAGGTCCTCAATTAGATATTGCCCAACTATAAAATTTGTGCCTTACCCGGATCTGAATTTTCATCTGTTGGTTTGGAGTTCAAATCCACCGGAAGACCTTCAGTTCAGAGAAACAAAAGAGCAGGTGATGAGCCAGGTATGATCATCTTGAAGAGAATCAATAATGAAGGGATGTGAGTGCAGAAAGTACGAACATTTGTATATCAATGCTTCCAAAGCACTGAGCCTGGTTCCACTGGGAAAGTGTGACTCCATCCTTGCCAACACATTTAGTATATACAATTCTCCGCTTCCCATGGTAATTAAGTGAGGGTACCGCCTAACTAGATCGAGGGTTATATCTATCCGAATTCACCAGAAGAGTTGATCAGGAAAATAAGCTAATTCTAGAATGAAAGAAAAACCGGATGGAATTGAGAAAGAGTGATGGTGATCTTACCATGGTGACCAGCAGCGGTGAAAGCAAAAGTGGGGAAATATGCAAAGGGACTGTTGAAGAAATTACTTGGCCCATCGCCTGTTGTATTTTTCACCAGGAACCAGGCAATATCCTTATGCATAGAAGCTTCCGAAGCAGATATTTCCAAAGGAACACGTCCTCCATCGTCTGCAATTTGCATCAATCTCGGATTGTTCCTAACTAATGCCTTGACCATCCGTATCCTTCCACACAAGACAGCAATGTGGAGTGCTGTGCTGCCATCACAATCAACCTGTTCAAGTGCTTCTGGATCTGGAGACAAGAGCTCAACCAAGTTCTCAAGAAATTGGTCTTGTGCTCTCAAAGCGGCTATGTGAAGCGCTGTTTCTAATCTGCTTGTTATTTTGGCCGTCTTTGAAGCCGAATCTTGTTCAAAAAATCTTTTAGCAGATTCCCAATCACCCTGGATTGCAGCTCGCAACAATGGTTGGTAATAGCGTTCGTGCACTTCCTTTTCTGATATTCCTGCAAATGATGTGAACGTTTCTGGCCATTTTGTTAGTACATTTTCCTTGCAGACATTCAGAAGAGTCCAGAAAAGAATAATTTCATCAACATCCGCCCCAAATATTAATTTCACATTGGAATAACTCTTTTGAGGGATAACGCACCTAGACCACCTTTGGATTGAGAAAGATTTGATATAATGCTTAAACGAACATCTTCAATAAATGAAGGAGAAAGAGTGAGCACAAAGTCCTTCTCATACTGATTTTTTTTTTCGTAGCCGAGGTCAGGGTTATGTTTGTTCGATGATAAAGCAAAGAAATAGAAATATGAGATATAAGTTCCAACATATTTTAAGACCATATTGCCTATAACGTAATTTTTCTCGCTCGCAACTTGAACAGATACCTGCTGGTGGCTCCGCATGATTCGACTTTCCTTGTTTCTCGCTTGGTTCTGTGGCCATTGAATTGATCTCCTGGTTAGAGTCTTTCAATAATAAAGTAAACAGAGTTTTAGTCTCCCTAGGGGGAGTTCATTCCTTCCTTATATAAAAGTACGTCCCTCAAAGTAAATGTGAGCCTCTACAATTGCAACAAGCAAGCATATCTTTTTTTTTTTTTTCCACTTTACATCAGTTGGATTAGTTGAGTCTATAAAAAAAAAATCCACGATAATATAAACTAGACCTATAGTGGTGGTCAAGTAGCCTCAGGCTCTAGTGCTACAGATCATTAGGTTCATGCCTTAATGATGGAACCATTACTTTAAGATGGCTTTGTCCCTCTTTCTTGTTATAGAGTTCATTCCGTCCCTTTATAGCACGATCAAGTTGAGTCTTTACAAAGTTAAGTTGATTCTTCAGCTTGGGAAAGCTACTTATACAGTCCAACTGGCAAGCCTTTAGTCGTACGAAGCTATAAGCAAAATGAGCACCTCACTTTTGCCAAAGCCTAAAAGCAAAAGCAAGGAACTTCAATTGATTGAAGGTAGAATCTTTCTGAGGAGACAGCTTTCATGCAAAATATAAATATATAATGGAAATTCTCCAATTTCTTGTTTGCATCTCCAAAATTCTCGATGAAATATGTGTGGTAGAAATTTTGGTGGTTGTGTTTTCTAAACTTTTAACATTAAAACTGAACACCACCAAAATTGACCTTATTTTGTACAGGGCACCAAAAATGTTTCTATAATTTTCATTCCCGTTGAAAGCACGAAACAGCACGACCAAGGATCACTTGATGTTCTATCCACAATGAGGCAAATAGCATCATCAAGCAACGGACTCTTTCATGAAACTACCTGAAAAGCAAGTAGCTTGAATGCTAGCAAAAGTTAAGATCTTGAAAACACATCAGTACTGAGCATTTGAGTTTGGAGAGAAAAAATTTACAAATGAACCAAATTCCCATGTAATAGTCACAATTCAATACACATCTCCTTGAGGATTAGAACAAGAACGATTGCCTTTCGGGGTCATCAGAAATTGACACAAGGGGAGTGATTAGATAGTACCCATTCCCTGTCACTCCCGAATTGCTTCGGGAGCGTGGACCCACAAATATTGATTTTTTGTCATCAACAACTCCTTTGCCGAATCCTCCTAAGCTCCAAAGGGTGCAGGTTCTTCCTTCTTGGTGGCAGATACATCTCTAGTTTCATAGGTTCAATATCCAATCTCTTCTGCTTATATTCCAACACGAAAATTATCCAGAAGATCTTAAATCTATTGCACTTTGGCTAGTTCAGTTTTGAAATTTTTAATTTTGTCAATTGAAAAATATTTTCATGTTTTACCAATTAAGTCAATCTCGCCAAATTTAGCTTGAAATCACTAATATTGACACCAACTGTTCTATGTGGCATAGCTGGTATTGACGTAGATAATTTTTTTTTTTATATTTTTTCAAATTTTTATTAATTTTTATTAATTTTTATTAATCTTTTGTTTTGTTTTTACCTTTTCTTTGTTCTTTTCCTTCATTCTTTTCCATTTTCTATTTCCTATTGTGACAAGCGTGGGTCACCAAAGCTAGGTGGCCGCTAGGCAAGGGCCATGAAGCCTACACAACTTTGCCCCCTTGCCCACAGCTGATGAGGCCATGGCTGCCTTCACCCGCAACTAGCGAGGATGGCCTTGCCTAGACCATCGCAAGGCGGCCTCGCCCAAACCATCACGAGACACTAGCACAGGCTAGGCTACCTTGCCAGCTTTGAACGAAGGCAACCATGGCCTCGCTAGCCGCGGGTGAGGTCACCTTCACCTATGGTCGGCAAGGCTAGACTTGCCTAGATTTGGGCAACGCGGCCTCGCCTGTAGCCGCAATGGCCTCGCCCAAATCTGGGGAAGGCTAGGTGACGGTTGCGACCCTCGCTAGTTGCGGGTGAAGGCAGCCATGGCTTCATGGCCCTTGCCTACAGGCTCGTGAGCTCCAACAATCACCGGCCACAATGGGAAACAAAAAAAGAAAAAAAGAAAAGAAAAGGAATAAATTAATTAATATTTTAAAAAATATATTAAAAATTATTTTAAAAAATCCATGTCAGGTGGCTATATCATATAGAGTGATAGTGTCCACATCAACAATTTCTTGCTAAAATTGATCAAATGGACTCAATTACAAAATTGAAAGGTTTGTGACTAAAATGGCTAAAGTATAATAGGTTTAGGACTTTTGGATAATTTTCCCATATTCCAGCATGTTAATTTGTAAAAGTTAAAAAAAAAAAAGATAATCGTGGATAAACAACATTGGTATTTATCTTCATTAACGCCTCAACCACATGGCGAATATCTTGCTCCTGATTTCATTAACTCATCCCCTTGCAGTGATTCCACTATGCTGTAGACAATTTTTATAACTTTAAAAAAAAAATTCTGATTTTTTATATTTTATATTTTATATTCTTTTTTCTTTTTCTTTGTTTTTCTTCTACGTTCAATGATCGACAATAGCTAACAACGGCCCGACGGCCATGGGCAATCGGCGGCATCTAATGACGATCGACAGTAGTTGGTGACTAGTGACCAATGACTAGCCAACGACCAACAATCAGCAATGACTAACGACCAGTGACCAGTGACGATCGGCGATGACCAATGACCCTTAAGGGAAAGAAATAGAATAAAATATATAAAAAAATGAAAAATCCAAAAATTTTAAAAATTAAAAAAAAAAATGACGTGTCTATCCATAACTCACTCAAACTTATTAGATAACTAACCTATTTATGGCCCATTTAAAACCCATTTAAGACTCATTAATTTGTTAACTAATTTATTTGTGACTCACTTAAGCTTGTTTTTAAAATGTAAGGCAACCATTTATGACCCACACCATTATATATAGGTTAAAATATGGATTCCATACTCATTTTTTTAAGTCAGAAGATACTTGACCCATTTTGCGAGTGCAGAAACTATTGACATTTGTATATCAATGCTGCCATAACGCTATGTCTGGTTTTGATGGGAATGGGAGACTCCATCCTCGGCGAAGTGTCCAGTATAGAACAGCATCCATCAAAGTCTCTTCTTTTCATGGTAATTAAGTGAGGGTACCACCCTACAAGATAAAGGGTGATATCTGTGACATCCTGATTATCAGATTCTGATTTCAATCGAATAAGTCGGGTCTTTCATCAACGTGACTATAGTGTTTTTCTCTGAGATGGCCACTCAGGAGATAACTAATCTATCTGGAGAAGCCATTAAAGGATTTTGAATGCAATAGACTTGAGAGTTCAACCAGGAATCGACTGCTCGACCGTGCTAGTCTGCAAGGGTCATTGCGGCACAATTTAAAATCAATCAGAGACCGGAGATAGGTCGATTCGACTGAGATGGTGATCAAAGTGTGGGTGATTCCACATGATTGCAAAATTCTTGTTAAACGGCACTGAACCGATTTTCTATCATTTTGGGTATCCTATGTCCGTATTTGAAATCTCGAGATTTTCATGACCATCGAGAGTCGTCAATGTGTCGAATGGGTTCATTGTGGTTTGAAGAAAATCGACCATGGGTCAATTGCACAAAAAAATTCCTAAAAGCTGCCCAGTAGATAAGGTCACACTAAAAGCACGTTTGATTGAAGATAACCACAAATTTGAATTCGATTTCAAAAATTGGAAATTTTGTCGTGTCATGAGTTATTCTGGGAATGTCGACTCACCTTTTGATGAAATTCCGGTGAGTTTGGGATTTTTACAGAAAACCGGATCAGACAATGCGGAAAATGAACGGAAATTCAGATTGGCCAATTTGGAGAGACTTTTGACATTTGGTGTAAGTGAATCCATGTATGGAAGTTGTTTGGGCTTTTTCCGATTTCAAATTGGACCTCAACCGAATTTATTTGTTCTAAAAATCGGATACCGAGAAAAATCAAATGGAAGTCGATTTTGAAGAAAATTCGTGGAATTAAAGGACCGTCTTCAATTGAATTTCAAATGTGCAAGTTAGTGAAGAAATTAGTACTGAAATGACCAATTGACGATGTTGTTTAAAGCTCACGCAAGAATATTTAATTATTTTTCCACGCTTTGATCTTGGACTCTTCTCTTCACCCCCTCTCTATTTCTTTTTTTTTGGCGTGTGCCCCCCTGACCGACGTTGCCCCCATCTCATCCCCACATTTATTCTCCCTCTCTCTCTCGGTTCATGCCCCACCGACGTCCCTCTGCAGAATTCAACGTTGCCTTTTTCTGTTTGACCAAGCTTACTCTTATCCAATAAACAAATATCTCTCTCTCTCTTTCTCTTTTCTTTCCGCACGTTTCCCCCACATGGCCGACAGCCTCCCCCTGTCCCCTTATCTTTTAATTTCTTTTTGTTCCCTTCTTCGGTCTTCCGCTAGAAGAAGCCAGCGACGTCGACATCTCCCCCTTCTGTCTTCTTCTGCTTTGCTTTGTGGATTTTCCTTCATTTCGGTCGAGGAAGCCGCACTCTCCTTCATCGCCGCTTGCTTCTCCACGTGAATTTTCTGCTCCACCGCCCTCTGTCCAAGGCTGACTGAGACAACTCCACCGAGATTTCTTGCTCCACTCCTCGTGTCCTTCTCTTGCTTGATCAATAACCGAAGCTGCCCATCTTCGACCGACCGACCTGCCACGTCCACGTCTTTCTTCAGCTTGGTCAGCCATCATCAGAGTCGATCAAAGCTGCCCCGCGTTTCCATCTCACGCTGCCGGCTCGCGCTTCCCTTGCCCACCTTCGTCCATCTTCGACCGCACGCCAGCAAAGCCACAAGTCCAGCAAATCTTGAAGACCCAGCTAACTGCTCCCTTCGTCCACATTGCCTCTCTCCTTCACTCGTGAATTTCCTTGCCGAAGCAAAGCTGTCAGCGAGCCCGTTTCTCCATCAAACCCAGCCCAGAAGCAGTCCACGAATTTGCAGCTCCTTCTTGGGTTCTTGTTCGGTCCAGCTTCTCCAATGCAAGCCCAACATCTTCGGCCCATCTCCAGTTGCAAGTCTAGCCCGTTCTCTGCAGCAGTCAGCCTGCAACTTCAGTCCATCGGGCCCTTGCTGTTTCTCTCGCCAGGCCCAACCTGCAGCCCACGCGAAATTCAGCCCGTGGAATCCAGCAATTTTGGCCCAACAACTGGGCCTGTTTTCAACCCATTGAGTTCAGCGAAGCCCAGCAAAATTATGAAGCCCAAGCTCACGAAGAAGGCCCTTTAGCAGCCAAGTCCAAGCCCAATAATTTTCTGTGGGCTTGCAAAGCTTTTGGGCCCAGCCCAAGTGTCGTCCGCCAAAAGTTCGAGTTTCGGCCGCCGTCGTGTCACCGTCGTGGTGTCCTGGCCTTTGCTTTTAACCAAGTGAGTTTTACTCGCTAATGTTTTCTTAGTTTGCTAATGATGCTTAGGGGTTGATTAGATTTAATTAAGTGCAATTAGGTGATTAGATTAGTTTAGAACAATTAAATTAGTGACTGAATGATGCATGTTAGGTGGTTAGACCTAGTCTTTAGCAAGTAGAAAGGTTCAGTTATTTATTGAATGCATCTCGGGATTTTTCCCGACCCGTATCGGGCTCCAATCGATCAATACGGGCCTAAATTGGATTTTTAATATTTATTTATTTATTTTTCAAAATTAATTACTTAATTAATTATTTTTCCAAAAATTCAACTTAGGATAATCGGTGACTGGAATTTCGTGCTGATTGTCATGGTGCAGCCCGTTTATTTAATTGAGCTTCCATTTATATGGAATTGATTTAAATTGTGAAATCTGAGGATTTGTCCTGAATTGTTTGTTATTGAATATTTGATTGGTAGATGGCCGAGTATGGGTATATAGCGCCAGTTACGTTGATGGGCTATATAGAGGGAGAATGGTAAGAACTAACTGAGAATATTATTGGCTAAGACCAATCAGATACAATATCTTTTAGACATACGTGGTTCGGTGATTGAAAGTATCACCGGTGAAAACGACGCCTTAAAGAACGCACGTGAATGACTTATAGACAAACACGGTTCGGTGATTAAGGAAATACCACTCGTGAAAACAACGCCTTAAAAAACCCACGATGTTGTCTATTGCTGATATCACCTTAGCGAAAACGGCGCCCTAGAAAGGACACGTGGTTCGGTGATCGAGGATATCACTAGTGAAAACGGCGCCTTAAAAAACGCATGGTGTCGGTGATCGATATGTCATGGGCGAAAAGGACGCCCTAGAAATGATACGTGATTCGGTGATTGGGATATCACTAGCGAAAATGGCGCCTTAAAGAATGTACGTGATCAGTGATGGTATGACAGTTGGCAAAAAAGACGCCTGAGAGAGTACATGTGATTGATGTTTGGTAATAACCTAGAGTTGGTTCGACTGGCATGAAATCAACTCGGTCGATTTGATCATTGCTTTGATCTGACGTTGTGAATTGATTGATTGAATGGAAATGACCAATGAAGGTCTGATTGACATGTAATCGATGAAGTCGTTTTGATCGATGTTTCGATCTTTTGTGATTGTTTGAGTGCCTTTTGAACTGTAATGATTTGCAGGTTGGGACTAAAGCCAAGGTAAGTCATCTGACTTATGTTGTGCATAGGCAGCCCTAAGGTGTATTGGTTTACTAATCGGGTCTTAGGGGGTAGAACTTGCTGAGACGTTGTCTCATTGGTTATTGAATAACAATTTTAGGTCCTTAGATGCAATAGACTTGGAATTTGAAGATCTTGAAAGTTCGGTGCAGTCTGCTGAAGGCTCCAGTTGGAGTATGGAGGATGATGAAGAGGATGACGGGGACCCGTAGCTTGTCGAACCCCACTTCTGCTTGTAGACCTTGTTTTTAAATTGACTTAATGTGAATTGAACTTAATATATATATATATATAGTGTGTGTGTGTGTGTGTGTGTGTGTGTGCGTGCGCGCGCCCTGGTTTGCAATGTATATAAGAGTGAATGTTTTTAAGGGTTGAAATTTATTCCTACTGTTCTATCCCAATGTTTCATTGTTTGGGAATTTATAATTACTTCCGCATGTGCATATGAAAATGAAAGGGTCGACGATAAGTAGTTCTGGGATATTGCATTCTAAAATCGACCAAGGTAAGGGATGTACTCGTGCCTGAGGATCGGGGCGTGATAATATCTGTCCGAATTCACCAGCAAAATTGATCAGGAAATGCTGAGTGAAGAATGAAGGAGAAAAGAGATGGAATTGCGACAAAGAGTGATAGTGATCTTACTATGATGATCGACAATGATAAGAGCAGTAATGGGGAAAATTGCAGATGGACTAGTGAAGGATGACTTGGCCCATCGTCTGTTGTATTTTTCACCAGGAACTAGGCAATCTCCTTATGCTTAGAAGCTTCCCGGGCAGATATTTCCAAAGGAGCACGTCCTCTATTATCTATAAGTTGCGTAAACCTAGGATTGCTTTAACTACTGATGCCTTGATCGTCCTTATCCTTCTACACAGGACAGCAATGTGGAGACAAGCTCAACCAGGTTCTCAACAAATTGGTCTCGTGCACTCAAAGTGGCTGTCTGAAGCCCTATTTCTGATCTGCTTGATAAAATTGTTCAAAAAATCTTTTAGCAGATTTCCAATCACCCTTGAATGCAGCTTGTAAGAACGGTTGGTGATAGCGTCCATTTAATTACTCTTCCGATATTTCTGCAATATATGCAACCTTTTCAGGCCATTTTGTTGATACATTTTCCTTGCAGACGCTGAGAAGTGTTCCAGAAAAGAAAAATTTGATGAAGATCCCCACAGATAATTAATTTCTCAATGAAATGACTCTTTTGAGGGATAACGCACCTAAAGCACCTCTGGATTGAGAAGGAGCTGATACAATGCTTAAACGAACGTCTTCAATACATGTAAGAGAAAGAGTGAGCACAAAATCCTTCCCATACTGATTTTTTTCCCCTCTTTTTCATAGCCAAGGTCAGGTTTATGTTTGTTCAATGATAACCCAAAGAAAAGAACCATGAGGAAATACGAGTTTTAGCATATTTTAAGACCGCATCACCTATATCTAATTTTTTTCTCAGTTAGAACATGAACATGTACTTACAGGTTGTTCTGCATGATTTAAATTCCCTTGTTTTTCACTTGGTTGCGTCGCTATGGCTTGCTCTCCTGGGTAGTCTTTCAACAACGAAATAAAGGGAGAATGCAAAGCTGGGTAAGATATTTAGTTATCAAAGAGTTTTACTCTCCCCTAGGGGAGTCCATTCCTTCCTCATATACAAGTACCTCCCTTGAAGGAAAGGTGAGCCTCTACAACTACAACAAACAAGCATTTCTTTTTTCCACTTTATAGTGGTTGAATTACTTGAGTGTAAAAAAGTTTATCTCCGGGTATATAAACTAGACCTATACTAGCAGGCAAATAGCCTCAGGTTCTAGTGCCACGGACCATTAGGTTAAGTCCCTAGTAATGAAATCATTACATTAAGATAACTTTGTCCCTCTTTCTTCCTATAGAGTTCATTACATCCCTTGACAATTGACACCAAGATAAAGTTGAGTCTTCACCAAGTTAAGTTGCTTCTTGGGCTTGGGAAAGCTATTTAGGCAACTTAATTTGCAAGTCTTTAGTTATATAATTCATCAGCAAAATAAGCACCTCACTTTTGTCAAGCCCAAAAGTAAAAGTAAAGAACTTCAATTTGATGGCTCTATCCCTCTTTCTTATTATAGAGTTCATTTCATCCCTTGACAATTGACACCATGATCAAGTTGAGTTTTTACCAAATTAAGTAGTTTCTTGGGCTTGGAAAAGCTATTCAGGCAACTTAATTTGCAAGCCTTCAATTGTATAATTCATTAGCAAAATGAGAACCTCACTTTTGTCAAGCTCAAAAGTAAAAGTAAAGAACTTCAATTTGATGACTTTATCCCTCTTTCTTACTATAGAGTTCATTCCATCCCTTGACAATTAACACCATGATCAAGTTGAGTCCTTATCAAGTTAAGTTGCTTCTTGGGCTTGGAAAAGCTATTCGTGCAACTTAATTTGCAAGCCTTTAGTCGTATAAATTTATTAGCAAAATGAGCACTTCACTTTTGTCAAGTCCAATAGCAAAAGTAAAGAACTTCAATTTGATGATTCTATCCCTCTTTCTTACTATAAAGTTCTTTTCATCCCGTGATAGTTGACACCATCATCAAGTTGGGTCTTTACCAAGTTAAGATGCTTCTTGGCCTTAGGAAAGCTATTCAGGCAACTTAATTTGCAAGCCTTTAGTCATATAATTCGTTAGCAAAATGAGCACCTCACTTTTGTCAAGCTCGAAAGCAAAAGTAAAGAACTTCAATTTGATAACCATGACCCTCTTCCTTCCTATAGAGTTCATTCCATCCATTGACAGTTGACACTATGATCAAGTTGAGTCTTTACCAAGTTACGTTGTTTCTTGGGCTAGGGAAAACTATTTGGGCAACTTTATTTGCTAGCCTATATTTGTATAATTCATCAGCAAAATGAGCAGCTCACTTTTGTCAAGCCCAAAAGCAAAAGTAGAGAACTTCAATTTGATGATCCTATCCCTCTTTCTTACTAGAAAGTTCATTCAATCCCTTGACAATTGACACCATAATCAAGTTGAGTCTTTATCAAGTTAAGTTGCTTCTTGGGCTTGGGAAAGCTATTTGGGCAACTTAATTTGCAAACCTTTAGTCATATAATTCATTAGCAAAATGGGCACCTCACTTTTGTCAAGCCTGAAAGCAAAAGTAAAGAACTTCAATATGACGACTTTGTCCTTCTTTCTTACTACAAAGTTCATTATATCCCTTGACAATTGACACCATGATCAAGTTGATTGTTTACCTAGTTAAGTTCCTTCTTAGGCTTGGAAAAGCTATTCGGGCAACTTAATTTACAAGCCCTTAGTCATATAATTCATCAGCAAAATAAACACTTGACTTTTGTCTAGCTTGCTTGGCCACCAGCGAGGCTCAGCCTCGCCAAAAACTAAAGTGGAGAACTTCAATTTGATGACTCTATCGTCTTTCTTACTATAGAGTTCATTACATCCCTTGACAGTCAACATCATGATCAAGTCGAGTCTTTACCAAGTTAAGTTGCTTCTTGGGCTTGTAAAAGCTATTTGGGCAACTTAATTTGCAAGCCTTTAGTCATATAATTTATCAGCAAATTGAGCACCTCACTTCTATCAAGCCCAAAAGAAAAAGTAAAAAGTTCAATTTGATTCAAGGTAGAATCTTTATAAAGAGATAGCTTTTGGGCAAAATATACTTATAGAATGGAAATTCTCCAATTTCTTGTTTTCATCTCCAAAATTCTCAGTGAAATACATGTGGTAGAAATTTTGCTTGTTGTCTTTTCTAAACTTTGAACCTTAAAATTGAAAACGACAAAAATTGACTTTAGTTTATACGGGACACAAAAAATGATTTTTATAATTTTTTGGGAAACTCTTATTTTTTTAACTCACTAAACATATTATCAAGAAAATGGAAGACAAAAACAAAAACACATTTTCATTAGAAAATTTTTATGAACCAAATGCACGCTATTGACACCTATTTAAAAAAAAAAAAAACGTTTAGGGGTCGGGTTAGGCTAGATCCGGCCTTGGCCCGACCCGTCCCTCATTCTTTTTTCTTTCCCCCACGTGGGCCTGGGCCCAACCCCTTCTCCTTTTCTTCTCCTTTTTCTCATGCGGCCTAGCTCCTCTTCCCTTCAGCCCAGCCATGCCCGAACTTGTCTTCTCCTCCGTGCGCAAACCTATAGAAAAGGAAAAGATAGGAACAGAGGATAAGGGCAGAGCAGCAACATAGCAAGAGCAAAGCAAAGAAGGAGGGGACAGGACGGGGTGGAACCAGGGAGAAGAGGGGCAGAGATAGTAGACCTCAAGGAAGAAAGGGAGAGAGTGGAGAACGCATGAAGAGAGGGCAGGGGAGAACGGACGGAGGAGGACAAGGCTGGTGGAGATCAGCCAAAGAGCCAAGAGCCCCTCGGGATGCCTTGCCACCATCGAAGAGCTGCCCATCAGACGCCGATCAGAACCATTTCCTCCAAACCTTCAGGTAGGCATTCTGTCGAATACTTGGTGTGCGTGTGGTGAAACCAAGCCGGCCGAAGCTCCTCCGACCAGTTCGAGTGAGCCCCGGCCCCCCTGCTTGTCCCTATTGCATTTCCTGAGCGCTGGTAGGCCTCCTTAGTTCCTCAGGTTCGCGCTCGGGCCTCGACCGAGCCAAAATTTCTTGATCTCGTTAGTGCACATTACCTGTTTGTCGAAATGCCCTACCAAAAACCGGCTCCATCGTCCCTAGCTTTAGCTTGTTCTTTCGACCGAAGCACCGCCACGGTCTAGTCATAAGCCAAGCTCTATCCCTACCTAGTCGAAGCAAAGCCGTCATGCCCTAATCGGACGCCGCCTGCGCCGATCGCTATCATTGTTTCCCCTGTTGCAACTAGGTAGTCATGGAGCAAAGGGTCACAGGCCGGCAGAACGCCATCCTCAATCGACCCCTTGCTGCCTCCAACCAGCAGCCTAACTGATGCCAGCCACAACCTCCTTCCCCCTTAGAAGCCACCCCTGCAAGACACCGCCACCATCATTCCTGTCGTAGTTGGTCGGTCGCCCAAGGCTTGGGCCTGTGGAAGTTTGCAGTGGGATTGGGCTTGTTGTTGGGCCCAATACAGGCTGCGTACAGGCCCGACCATCTGGCCCCTTTTCGGGAGGGCAGACCGACCCGCCCCTAATCCGATCAAACCCGGGTGAGTTTGACTGACCCGCCCGACAGTCGGACCTAGGTCGGGTCGACCGACCGGACCGGTGCACCCATAAAAAATATATATTTGTTCTAAAAATATATATATATTTTTAAATTAAAAAATTTAATTTTGAAAATCTAAAAAATGTAGGGTTTGGTTGGAAATTGTCATGTCTTGCCTTCTTAGTGTAATTAGGCCCTTATTTGATTGCACATTGATTATGTCGTGGGTTTAATTTACATGTTTAATTATGTTTGCAATTGTTTAGTTGCATGCGTTAGTTTTGTTGCAATTAGGAGCTTGGTTGCTAATTGTCACTTTGATGATTGGGCACCCGGATGATCAACTCAAATGTTTGTGGATAAGTATAAAATCAATTCAAACTGCCTGACAAAAATCTTTTCTTTTAAAATGAATAAGATTAAGTACTGAAAGGGCACTAATTGGTCAATCAGTGTAATCTAGTCCCCGACCCTAGATTCTTTGGTTACGTAGGAAGTGAAGCATACTCCCATGCCTCGCTTGGTTTCTAGCCGACCCTAATAGGTTAGTGGCGACTCCTTATTGCAAAATTCTTAAAAATATCTCAATGTCACGCGAGATGTGGGCTTGAGAGAGCCCACACCTAATCATGAGCTTTAAGCAATACCTCTAAATCTAATCCCTTCCCCCAAGGGGTAGGAGGCGCGACCGCTTGGCGATCCTTGGTTTAAACCTTAGAACTAAATCTATCTTGTTCAAAAATAATTTTTGTTTGGCAACAAGGATCCAAGGTAAATCCTTAACATGTCAATTGCTCAATGTTCATGCAGAATGGGAGTTATAAGGGAAAGTGATTGCTAACCATTTTTTTGTAGGGGGTGTAAGAATGAATGGTTTATTTACGCTTGAAGTGTTGCTTGCTTATAAATTGTCATGCTTGCGTTTCCTGCATAGCACTACACCATGGCACACACTACCTACCGATGAACCTATGCCACATAGGATCACCTAGGATGGTGTGAGGTGGATACTACTCCGACTATAACCATGTAGTACAAGTCACCCATCTCAACCCCGAAATTTCCTTTCTAATGTCAAAGGCCCATACCTTGGTCTACAACCACAAGACACGGGTCGGCCCTTTGACGAAGTCGGAATCATGGGTAACACGACCTAGCCACAATCATGCTGGTCCGGTCCGGTGATCCTATAGCTCCATCTTGAGCCGTATGGAGTAGAGATCGAACCACATCCCATGTGTATGTCTATGTATTTTTTTTTTTAAAGGAGAGAAAAGCCATCCCCCACTGTAAGTACAATTCTTCTTTTTATTCGCTTTTTTTCAATTGAATTTTCATTAGAAATTCACGGAGACCAATTGACTGTCCTTAGTTATGTAGGCTTATAATTAAAAAAAAAAATTGCAATCACTCTTGATAAGTGAACATTGAATGCAAGTTCTAAACACTTTGATTTGGCCTTATTGAACACATGGTTTTGTTTAAGTTTCTAGTTATGAGCTCAAAATCACATTTTGAAAAAAAAAAAAAACTTTCAAGTTGTGATTATATATTAGGGCACAAAAATTGAAATTGCATTTTTAATCAAATTCTCTCTTTCTCACATTTTGGGACTGAAATGCAGATCACATTTTGTGTACAAATTTTTCAAAATAGAAGTCCATTTTTCTGGGAGTAAAATCACAAATCAATCTTTCAAAAATTAATGCCACTTTTGCATATGAAACTTTTGGAATAGAGTGGACATTTGATTGATTGCCGTCGATCGATCTTTTAATAATGCCCATTCTCTTATGATTAATCTTGGTGAAATACCAAAATCCCATTATAGGGACTATGGGGCATGAACTGTCATCTCGATTTTGCTGTAAGAGGCGGCCTCATTGAAAGATCAATTTTTTATTCACATACTGACATTTTCGTCTTTTTTTGCAAGTTATGCATGATGCTCCTTGACATTCTTGTGTTTGACCATATAGAGAAGTGAATTCTAGAGCTAGGACAAGAGTTGATTTTTACTCTTATCTATGCAAGAGTTTCTTGTATCTTATCATTGTTTTTATTCTTGTTAAGAATCATGTTTTCCATTTTGGAATCTGATTGCGAATCCAATTAATGCTTTTGTAAATCATGCAACTCACACTTTTTTAATGATGGAATTCAATTTCATGAAAATCATCCTTTAAAAAAAAGAAAACTTAGAAGTGTTCTAAACGAACCTTTATGTCTACCTTCAAAATGTTTTGAAAATGAATTTCAAGAAAGCTTTGCTTAAGGCCCTCTCTTCACATAGTCGCTTTCTCAGGTAAAATGAGGAGTTTATTTGAGATCGGCATCTGCCCCTTCTAAAAGATAAAAGCATAGGCTCATGGAACTCGAGGAGCAAGCATGCGTCGAGGCTTTGTCGGCACCAATCTTCCATAGAAGCGGAACAAAGTTGAATTCCGTTCTAGGAAGTTTCTTTATTTGGAGGTTGGGTATCGCTATCACTAGATTTTTTTACGAGCTTTGTCAAGAAAGGCTAGCACTAAGGCTCCTGCGCATTTTGGCAATCAAAGCATTTGAATATTTGGCTGCAACAACTTTCTGCAATCAACTTTAGAGATTCGTGTCACAAAATGCTACTTTGTTATATGCTTTATCGCAAGGAAATGACACAAATGCCTTAGGTGCCAAAATAGCCCATCGATCTCGTTCACTTTGCATGATAAGACAAATGAAGGGAGTTGTCAAGCATCCAAAAAGGCGAATTCGAAAGAAGAGTAAACTGTATCAATTCCAATTATCCATTTTTGATGCCATTCCTGACCTGACTTTCTTTTCATTGTTAAGGAGACATCAAGAGTACCAAGTTTTGTAACGTTCCAACAAATGCGATTGAGCATTATTAAGTCATGTTTGTCTTAAACAAAGAAATATTCAAATGAAACAAAGGGACAATATTATACCTTCCTCCATAAGAGATACCTTGGGATATTGATCACTCGACTTTGGAAAATGATGTATTTCGTTCCTAAACTTGATTCTCTTTAGTATAAAAAATGGCATATCCTTTTCTTTAGTACAGGACAAACTCGAACAAAACAAAGGTTTGTCGAATAAAGAGTGGGGGAGTAATGTTTAATTTAGAAAAAAATCTCTCCTTACCCCACTAATGAAGTGTGCTGGAACAACATTGTCAAATTCATCAAGAAATGATGTATCATTCCTCAATTGAACATAATTAAGTATGGAGATAACCCGCTTCATCTCCTCTTTTTACAGGATGATAAATGGAAAAAGTTGCACATTGACCATAGAAGTAGTGCCTTCCACCAAGGAATCAGGCTAAGACCTGACTATCCATTTTGGTGTAAAGGATGTATATAGTTCCTAAATGATTCCCATTCAAGCAAGGAAATAACATGTCCAACCTTTTTCTTTGTAGGCAATAAATGGGCAAAGCATCTATAAGAACAATATCCCCAAATGTGGAAAAAATAAGCAATCCCCCTCCTTTCAAAGCAAGATCTTGAAAAACACATCTAATGATCCATATTTTAATTTTTCAAGCTCCTTGTCAATTAAACGTCTCTTCAAAAAGAGCATTTGAAAAAGCAGGAATTTAACTTTGTGAATTGTTGTATATAATAAAGAAGTACTTTTCATGAATAAAATTAGGACCATATAGCCATTTTCAATCAATCCTAGCCACTTCAAGCAAAGTTCATACCCAAAGAACGAAAACACATGAAGGGTAAATTGTGTTGATTCCAATTGCTCATTCTGATAACGTCTCTAACATGATTCTTTTTTTTTTTTTTTTATAGGAAAACATCAAACACTTAAATGCGAATGCAAGCGAAGGGTATTGTCGAGTTACCAAATATCCACAAGGGTGAATTAAAGAAATGTTAGCACCCAAAGGATGAAAGCGAATGAAGGGTAATAATGTATCCTTTCCAACATTTCAATCCCTAAAGATTTTTGCACTAACATATTCTTTTACATTCTTTACAGGGTTACCGAGTCGCCACGCCACAGGTAAGTACCCTTCTTTTCTAAATTAAATGAAAAGAAAAATGGAGAATTTCCATTACCAAAAAAAAAAAAAAGAACCTTTAGCACTTTCCTAGAAACAAACACAAAAATGAACAATTGAGAAAAGAGAAAAAAAAATTTCTACAGACTTTTTGAATATCCTTTTTATCTCAAAATTGTTTCCTCGTTTTGTAAATTATTCATTTTGAATCAAAATTCCCTATGGAGATTAATCTACTCGAGACGATCTCAACATAGTGAAATGGAGGTGTTAATCATGCCAAGCAGAGGATACTTAGGATGAAGAAAGGCAAGCCATTTCTAAACATATCCTTCAAATACTTTTGATAGTTGAGTAAAATGCGACCTTCTCTTAGGACAAAGGATTCATTCGCATTGCAAAGATCGAAATGATAAAGGCGTTTCCTTCGTCAATCCTAAGCATTGCACTTATCTCTTGTTAACCCTTTCGGTTGAATAAAGATGATCCCTCAAAATAGCCCTGTTGAGAATAACCCTCCACTAAGGCAGCATAGGAGGTTACGGTCGAGATGTAGAGCGAAAGATTGAGAAAGATTCTATTACTTTCATTTGCATCAATCTTCTAGTGGTAGCTTCTGAGGAATTCTCATCAGAGCTCGACTCATCCCAAGGTGAAGAAGAGCATTTCCTTCTCTTCCCAAACACCAATACCCGTTACTTTAGCCAATTTGGGCCTGACTGTTCATTTCTGAAACCCGAGCGGTGGTCATCTCCCTTCATTGGGGCAAGGCATAAGAATTGACCAAATACAATTGACATTTATGAAAAAAACGTGAAAAGCATCTCAAAAGTCACAAGAGCTCCAAAAGTTCAAAGAGCAAAAAGTTCAACAAAATTAGGGGGCATGAAAAAGCAATGTGCTTGGTAAAAGAAAGGCCAATGCCCATCGAGAAAAAGAGCCAAAAGGCTACATCTTATGTGAAAAAAAAAATTATCAAAGTCCAAGTGCCTGCATAAAAAAAATTCATCGTAAGAGCAAAGGAAATTAGGGAAATGACCAAAGCTCCCATGCAAAAATGATTAGTCAATGGACTTTCGAGATGTGCTGTATTTCAAAAATCAAATGATTTCGAAAGATCAAATGACTTGGTCACAATGCCCTGATGATCACCGACTCTTAAAAACCCCCTTGAAAATTTTAAGCCTTTCGAGCCTCTCTTGAGCCAACATTACAATCCCCTTCTGAAGTCTCTTCTGATTGGGATTGTTCGAGTGAAAATGAGAATGCCACAAAGAAGTTACCGCTTGAAGGAGTGGAAGCAATTCTATCTTGACTTATCTTCCAAGTTCTCAACTTGTAAACCCGACGAAGATAGCGACAAATGTTCCTTTATTGGCCTTAAAGCAATAATCCCTTTGTATAAGCCCATGACCAAACCTATATTGCGGTCCTTTCAAAAGATCTTTTTGATTGATCAAATTGTGCTTATCGCGAATGTTTCTGAAAGCCTTTGACATAGATTATGCGAGATACCCTCAGCAATCAGTTACTTCCATCGTGAATGGATGGGATCAAGCAGCCATTTTATCGAGAGTAGGTGAGAAACCCTTTATGACTAAGAAACTCTAGTTTGGCATGCTTAATGAATCTTTTTCACGAATAGAAATTGTTTTGATAAGAACTTGTCTCTCAAAAAATTTGATGGATAATGATATATCCCCAAGCAAGATGACAACTTTGCGCCACATGATGCTAATTGACATCGAATGTTTCTTAAGGCAATAAGACTTAGCTTGATTAGCTTGTTCAGTTAATACTACAATATTGCCAATACATCTCTTGATGCCGTCCCTAATGACATTTGCTCAAGTTGGCTTTGACAGGATTCCCTAGTGAAGGCATGCAGTTTCCAAGGGATTAGCAGATGCTTCTCTAAAGACTACAAGGTTCATGGTCAGCCTTAAACCATGCCGTCTCCAAAGGTTCATGGGTATATCCTTAAACTACACGGTTCGTGGGTTTATTCTTAAACCATAAGGTTGGTGGGTCTATTCTTAAACCACACGGTTTGTGGGTCATCCTTAAACCACAAGGTTGGTAAGTCTATCCTTAAACCATGGGATTCGTGAGTCTATCCTTAAACCACGCTTTTAAAATGTTCATGAGTCTATCTTTAAACTGCGATTTTCAAAAGGTTTATGGGTTTTCCTTAAATCATGTATTTCCAACCCGGTCGAAACCCGTTTGTTACACAGTGAGACCTCATTTCTTTCCTTCTTCTTATGACACGGCATACTTCTATAGCCCGGAGTCTTTCCTTCTTCTTATGACATGGCGTGCTTATGTAACCTGTGATCTTTCCTTTTTCCTCTGACACGGTGTGCTTCTATAGTTCGGGGTCTTTCCTTTTTCCTATGATACAGCGTCCCATGACATGGCGTGTTTCTGTAGCCCAAGGTCTTTCTCTTTCTTTTTATGACACAGCATGCTTCTATAGCCCGAAGTCTTTCCTTCTTCTTATGACATGGTGTGCTTATGTAACCTGGGATCTTTCCTTTTTCCTCTGACACGGTGTACTTCTATAGTTCGGGGTCTTTCCTTTTTCCTATGATACGGCGTCCCATGACATGGCGTGCTTCTGTAGCCCGAGGTCTTTTCTCTCTTTCTTTTTCATGACACAATGTGCTTCTGTATTCCAGAGTCTCTCTTTCCTATGACATGGCGTGCTTCTATAGCCCGGGGTCTCTTTTTCTTTCTTTTTATGACATGGCGTGCTTTTGTAGCCCGGGGTCTTTCTTCCTCTTATTGACAAGACGTGCTTCCATAGCTCCGAGTCCTTTCTGTCGACCTGGCATGTGACTATGTACCTAAGATCTCTCTCCTGCCAAAATAATTTAGATGTCTTCTGTCTTTGAATGCAACATCTTCGAGGCTACATTTAAAGAAGGGCAAATGTTGACACCTATTTAAAAAAAAAAAATGTTTAGGGGTTGGGTCGGACCGAATTCAGCCTTGGCCTAGCCTACCCCTCTTTCTTTTTTCTTTCCCCCACATGAGCCCGGGCCCGACCCCTTCTCTTTTCCTTCTCTTTTTTTCTCGCGCGGCCCAGCTCCTATTCCCTTCAGCTTGGCCACACCCGAACCTGTCTTCTCCTCTGCGCACAAACCTGCAACAAAGGAAAAGACAGGAGCAGAGCAGGGCATAAAGCAGGGAAGGAGCAGCAATGGCATAGCAGGAGCAAACCAAAGAAGGAGGGGACAGGATGGGGCGGAACCAGGGAGAAGAGGGGCGAAGAAAACGGACCATAGGGAAGAAACGGAGAGAGGGGAGAACACACGGAAAGAGGGTAGGGGAGAACAGACGGAGGAGGACAAAGCTAGTGGAGATTAGCCAAAGAGTCGAGAGCCTCTTGGGATACCTTGCCACCCCCAGAGAGCTATCCATTGGATGCCGATCGCCGCCATTTCCTCCGGACCTTCAGGTAGGCATTTTGTCGAACGCTTGGTGTGTGCGTGGTGAAATCGAGCCAGTCAGAGCTCCTCTAACCAATTCGAGCGAGCTTCGGCCCCCCTGCCCATCCCTGTTGCATTTCCTGAATGCCGGTATGCCTCCTTAGTTCCTCAAGTTCGCGCTTGGGCCTCAGCCGAGCCAAAAGTTCTCAATCCCATTAGTGCACATTACCTGTTTGTCAAAATGCCTCGCCAAAAACCAGCTTCGTCGTCCCTAGCTTTAGCTCGTTCTTTCGACCGGAGCACCGCCACGGTCTAGCCGGAAGCCAAGCTCTATCCCTGCCTAGTTGAAGCAAGGCTGTTGCGCCCTAGCTGGATGCCACTCGTGTCGGTCACCATCGTTGTTTCCTTTGTCGCGACTGAGCAGTCGCAAAGCAAGGGGTCACGGGTCGGCGGAACGCCATCCTCAACCGACCCCTTGCTGCCTCCAACCAGCGGCCTAACCGACGCCAACCACCACCTCCTTCCCCCTTGGAAGCCATCCCTGCAGAATGCCATCATCGTCTTTCTCGTCGTAGTTGGTTGGCTCCTAGGGCGGCCGGGGTGGGGGGGGGGTAAGTCGAGTTGGGCCAGATCTAATCTGGCCCACCCGGCCTTTTTCTCTTGGGCCTACGAAATTTTTGCAATAGGATTGGGCCTGTTGGTTGGGCCCAATCCAAGCCACATAAAGGCCCGACCATCTTTGGTCAAGCCTGGCCCCTTTTCTAGTGGGCTGATCGGCCCACCCCTAATTGAGTCTCACTAACACACCTCGATCGGGTCGACCGGACCCAACCTGGTTTGCCAAAAAATATTTTTTTTTCGAAAATATATATATATATATATATATATATATATATATATTAAAATTAAAAAATAATAATTTCAAAAATCTAAAAAATGTAGGATTTTGTTGGAAATTATCATGTCTTGCTTTCTTAGTGTAATTAGGCCCCTATTTGATTGCATATTGATTATGTCACGGGTTTAATTTACATGTTTAATTAGGTTTGCAATTGTTTAGTGGCATGCGTTAATTTTGTTGCAATTAGGAGCTTGGCTGCTAATTGTTACTTTGATGATTGCGTACCCGCAAAATCACCTCACATGTTAGTGGATAAGTATAAAATCAATCCAAACTACCTGACAAAAATATTTTTTTTAAATGAATAAGATTAGGTACTAAAATGACACTAATTGGTCAATTAGTGTAATCAAGTCACCAACCCTATATTCTTTGGTTGCATAGGAAGCGAGGCATACTCCCATGTTCCGCTTGGTTTTTAGCCGACCCTAATAGGCTAGTGGCAACTTCTTATTGCAAAATTCTTAAAAATATCCCAATGTCACGCGAGATATGGGCTTGGGAGAGCTTGCGCCTAATCATAGGCCTTAGGTTTGTCTTTATGCAATACCTCTAAACCTATTCCCTCCCTCGAGGGATAGGAGGTGCAACACATGCTAAATACCTTGGGAGAAATTGTCCAATTAGTTTGACACCTATTGTATGGATGTCAATTCAATTTTAAATTTTTAAATTTTTCCAATCAATCCTAACTATTTACATGAAATTCTAATATAGTCATTTCGGCCAATTTTCATCGGAAATCACTAATTTGACGACTTGCCATGTAGGAGGCCGGTGATTACTAGACAATCATGTCAACAATTTCTGATGAAGATTTATTAGAATGACTATATTGGAACTTTGGGCAAAGGTTTATGACTAAATTTGTAAAATTGAAAAGTTTGTGACTGAATTGGTATTTGTAAAATGGGTTTATAATTGATTTGGTAATTTCCAAGTACCTTGAGGTATTTGATGGTCATTTGGTTTTCAGAAAACTAGTGTCATGAAGTATGGGTTTACTCAAGAGGCGGAAATATTAATTCGACTAAGTTGGCACTCTTGCAATTAGAGTTTTCCTCTTAACCCGAGTCCAGGAAACTTGAAATCATGCATCATACTCAACTATCTTTCCTAAAAAAACAAAGTTTACATTTTTTCGGTACAAACAACCAAAAAACGACTTTCAAATAATTTGGAAATTCCAACTAACTACTAAGATATTAAATTTATTATTTTTGAAAGAACTTCCTTTAAAATAATTCGTTCCTTTACGACGATCTGCTGAATATGTTAGACGCCTTAAAAAACTTGCCTTAAAAAACCAACGTCATACACGTTGCTAAGGGGAGGGGAATCCACGCTCCGGTGGTTGAAGGGATTCTCTGGAATTTTGCGGGAGAAGACGCCCACTCAGGAGTTCCTTCCTCCTCTGCGGCTGCATTCAATCTCGCCTACCCCCTCCAGATTCCACCATGACCAGATCTTCTCTCTGAACCTCCCTCTCCCGACCGCCACTCATGAGCACACACCTGCGGAGATGAGGCACTCGGACACCTGCAGAGACAGCAAGGGAGCGAGAGGGTGACTCCGTCTCCGTCTATTATCTCGGATTTGGAATAACTCATGGAGACCGGTTCTCTTCCTCTCCTGATCTCCACCTTCGTCGCGCCTGGATTCCTCTACACATGCCAACAGGACCGAAGGGTCATCTCTATGGCTTTTATATGTCAAGGGCTCTCCTACCAGCATCGGGGAGCTCTCATGATTCTTCTCCCTCACCTCACCGTTCTGCCGAGCTCCCTTGCTGTAACGCCAGCCGAGTTTCCAGAGCAAAGTCACCACCATTGCCAACTCCAACTCGACCTCCCGTGATCGCCGGCATCAGCTCTTACGAGTTTGGCCAAAAGGCTCTGTTGTTAGCTCCTCTATTTTTGCCGTTCAAGAGCTTGCTGTTCCCGTTCAAACCTTTATTCATCCATTCCTGAAATTCTTGACGCTCGTTCCACACCTCAGTGACTGCCATGGAAGTACGGGTTTCACCTAAAATTGCCCTTGCAGAGACGGACTTGATAACTCCCTGTTTTGGCGTTTTTCCTTGTTTCGAGTCTTCTGCCAGCAGCTCACTTCATGGCGGTGCTTCTTTATCGCGGCTTTATCCCTGATGATGCTCACATAAAGCGGTGGCCTCAAATAGCCACGGTATTACTCCTCTCCAAGACATTTCTTTTTGGTAGATGAGTGGATATGAATAAATCATATTCTATTGTTGTTTTCCGATCGTTTGAACAAACAAAATTTTGCTATGCAAGACATTTATTTAGCAAAAACTTTTCAGACAATGATATAGCTTTGTGAAATTAACAGTTCACATATAAAATGTAGCTAATTACTTTCTATGAGGAATTTTTTTATTCCTTCTCCTATTATTAGTTTGAAATTACATAAATGTCTTGAAAGACACCAACATTTTTAGGAAAATGATTTTCAAATCATTCAATTTTCACAAAAGAAATAAAGTCTAAAAGCATTTGAAAAATGGTCTCCTCATACTGGCCGTTACAACTCTGAATTCTTCAGTCTCGACACTTAGAGGCTTACCATAATGGAACAGAAAAAAAATGAAAGAGGAAATCTGGACAGCAACTGCTTGGCATGAACGAACAGCACATCAATGACACATTTAAACAATTCCACATACCAGGACATATGAACAGCAAGCACGCACAGAATAGACATAATCCGTAACACAGCACATCACACATTGGTACGAACACAACAAGGTGACCACATCAACAACTCAACGCATACAAAGATGAACCGATCAGTAACACTGCCCACCCAAAATGAATGCGTATACGCCGTTACAACTCTAAATTCTTCAGTCATGACACTAGAGGCTCACCAAAATAGAACAGAAAAAAATGAAAGAGGAAATCTGAACAGCAACTGCTTGGCATTAATGAACAGCACATCAATGACACAATTGAACAATTCAGCAACTGCTTGGCATTAATGAACAGCACATCAATGACACAATTGAATAATTCCACATACCAGGACATATGAACAGCAAGCATGCACAGAATAGACATAATCCGTAGCATAACACATTGGTAAGAACACAACAAGGTGACCACATCAACAACTCAATGCATATGAAGATGAAGCAATCAGTAACACTGTCCACCGAAAATGAATGTGTATATGATGACTAGAGCAGCAGCTCAATGCTCTTGCAGCATGCACCCAAGATTCAAGATATTAGCATTCGTTCAATATGCTTGCGATCTCAACACGTACAGAGAACAAACCCAGCAATATTTTTTCATAATATGTTTGCCGTTGGGCACAATAAACATAGATCAGCATATTGTGAAGCCTAAGAAGTAAATGTGCATGGATCGATTCATTTTCGTTCAAGATGCCCTCGGTCTAAGTTCTGGAACACTTAGATATCAGATTTATCTCATGTACGCACTTGATATGCATCTAATCCGAAAATTTCAATAACAAATCCTAAAATGGATAGCTACTAACTTCTGAAAAGAAAGGAAAAAAAAAATACAAGTAAAGTCTATACAACAAAACTAATGTATCGATCAAGCAAAGGGAAGCTCTCTATCAGAATCTGAATCGAAACACACACTGATCTAGTTAAGGAATTTTATCAAACAGGTGGTAGATATTTCTGTCAAAGGATCTAGATGCAGAATTAAGGAAGAGATATTATCACAAAGAGGCAACTGAGCATGCTCAAGGTCATCAGGAAAGCCTCAAACGCGACCAGATTTCACGCTGGTGGAATTGAGTACTCGGTCTTTACCTTCAGCAGAAACAGAGTATGTGGATTTACCTTGACGAAGAGTAACATCTGATCGCGATTGGAGATCAAATCAGAGGAGTGAATCTTCAGGAGTTGTAGCACCAAATACTGGAACGGACTAAAGGAGGGAGATGGAGAATCAAGCACTTCGATGAAGTTAGCCCAAAAACGGAAGCGAAGAGAGCACTTCCTGTGGCTGCGAAGCTGGTGGTGTTGGGGAAGTGGCTTGCAATGACAATCGGTGACAGAGAGAGGGGTAAGGATGCATAGAGGAAATCGAGAGAGAATCACAACTGAACATGAGAATTTCTTCCCTGTACTCTCTGCTTTATTCTCTGAGGTTCAAATGCAAAGAGAATATGGTGGTCGGTGATCAGAGACGAGCGGCGGCTACCGGTGGAGTGGAGGTGGCTGAGTACGAAGAGGGAATGGCGACCTAGAAGCTGCTGGAAAATGATGACGCGAGAGAGAATTCGCTGAGCTCTGTGTATGTGCATCCTCTCTGTTCTATTCTACCCCGCCGAATGCATACGTATAAGATACGAATATGTAGAAGCGAGGCTCTAGTGAGATGGGCCCAATGTTTATTTAGTATTTTTCATTAGTTTCATATAATTCTTGTTTTTTTACATAAAAAAAAAAAAATTGCATGTTTGATTTGCCGACAAAAATTATGGCATCAACAAAAGGACTTCCATTTGTGGTTTTCTCAAAAGGAAAATTTATGAGAAAACTATTTTTGTATTGAAAGGAGAAGAGATTCATTCAATTAGAGATAGAGAAGTATTGTGAGTGACAAGTAATTTCATGTACTTATGTTTATTGGTGGTGTGGTGCTCCATTGTAGTTAAGTAAACTTGCAAGGTAGAACTCATAAACATTCCCGTATGGATTGGACCTTCTTTGCCACTTGCAATATAAAAACCAACATGAACGTGAAAAACATCTAATTTAAAAATCTATTCGATAATGAGAGTTTAAGGACAATATCAAATGATCCGTAATTAAAAATAAAATAAAAAATCCAAAGGCCTGGTTGGTGATGATTTGCCCGCGATGGATGGGACCCATAATAGAGAGATCAAAGAAGAAAGAGAGAGGGCCTCTTCTGATTTTGGTTCTCTTTTCTTCTTCTTCTTTTTTTGTTTGTTTGTTGTATGCCAATTAGGATAGACGGAAAACATCTCCCACTCAAAAATCAATTTGTAAAATATGTGTTCGAAAATTAGTTAATTTTGGCTTTCTAGGAGGTAGAGGTTTATCCAAGTTGAGTTTTAGCTATTCAAGATAATTAGATGAGACGCACAAGGCTTCTCTAACATTCCCATAAAAATTCTCCTTGTCAGGGACCGTCAATATCTCACTATTTTGGTAGTGCACCATCTCTACATTATAAAAAGTAAATCCGATACCATTCTCAATTTTGCCCCAAATTTCCAAAAATAACAATAACTGAAAAGTAATGAACAATAATTATGTACTTTAAACAATGGCTGAAAAAGATCCACATAAAAATTATCTTATCACAAAAATCTCTACCGTAGATTAAAACTTAAATTCAAGCTTTGCCATCCTCGGACAATTTAAATATTGACTTGTTTAGTAAGCCCTATAGCTCTTCTTCTTCCTTTATTAACCTTTTTTCCTTTCTTCTATCTTTATGGTTCCGTTAATGAACACCCTGACAAATTCTATGTGGCTGCCTACGTGGACAACAGGAGGCAACGGACTGTGACGTGGGCTAAAGTGAAAGCGAAATGACGCCGTTTTAGGCGAAAAGATACCGTTTTGTTTGCCAAATTATCTGACGCGGCCGAAGTTACAAGAACGACGCCATTTGCTTTGTGTCTCTCTCGGTTCCTCCACAGGAATCGATCTGGGCTTTTTAGGGTTTATGCTGATTGATTCTCTCTCTCCAGGAAGCTCGATGCGTTGCTGAAGCTCGATTTTGTTCAGAGCTCATTTGTCGGATGAAGGTGATTTGGGGCGGCGATCGCTGGTGTTTTGGCCAAGAGGCTCTGTTTTTGGATCCTCTATTTTCGCCGTTCAAGATCTTGCTCTTCTCGTTCAAACCTTTATTCATCCATTCTTAAAGTTCCAGAAGCTCATTTCACGCCTCAGTGACTGCTATGAAAGCACTGTTTTCGCCTATAACTTCCCTCGCAGAGACGGACCGGGAGCTCCCCGTTTGGCGTATTTCCTTGATTTGAGTCTTCGGCTGGCGACTCACTTCACGGCAGCGCAGTATTGCTCTGCTCTGTTCCACTCTGTTTCTGCGTCGCTGCTGTGGTTCGTCCTGTTGTTGCAAGTATAAAACGCCCAACTTGCCAGCATCGCCTATTGCTCAAAACTAAACATTCGCTGGGATGGAAAGCAAAAGCCAAACCAAATCTGGAGAGAAACAGTAGATACGAGTAAAAGATAACACAAAGAAAACAGGGGGAGTGGCAGCCATGAAAATTCGTCATCGCTTGCTGTTTACTAAACCCCGCAAGAGTCTCCGTATCGTCTGAGCTTGAGATGGGTGGCCGTGGCTGTAGGAGTGCCAATCGAGGTATTCTACCGTGAACATTCTGCGGCCGTTGATAAATTCGCTGTTTGTTCGTTGCCACTATGGATTAGCAGGCCAACAGAGTTGCGCTGTCCAATCAAGCCAAATCATGTCTGTCGCAACCAATTTTTTGAGTGTAAATACCTACCAGGTTTGGTAATGGATTGTTAGCTGAAACATTCGGGGAACTCGGCATACTGGGTCGTGAAAACATGTTGAGTTTATAACATGTAAATGATTTTTTACTAATCTATTTTTGGTTGGTCGATTAAAACCCAAGTAAAGTAATGGGAGATTTCTTTCTTTCCTACGAACAGAGATTATGAATTTGGGGACTTAGTTCGTTAGGCTTTTCTAATCTTGCTTTCGGTGCGCTTTCTCTTTTATTTCAAAAAAATGTTTTACAGCGAACTTGGATTGATTTTAAATCTAATTCTCTAAACGTGCGAGCGATCAATGCAGTGTGATCAATCCATCAATTTAACATCCAAAGAAAGCAAATAGAAAATCAGAAACTTACCCATGTGAACAAGCGTCTGATGTTAATTAAAATCCACATCAACAACCCTGATATGGCTTCTAATTAACATGCAATTTTTCTTTTTTTTTTTGTTTTCACTTATTTAATGAAAATTATGCAATATGCGATGCAATATTAACTAAATAACCTAACTCTAATGACATGTAATTTCTAATTGAATGGACCTAGCAACAACATGCATTTCAATTAATCTAATCCTAATGATGTGCATGTGGCATTTTTCTTTTCTTTCTTTTCTTTCTTTTTCCTAAAAGAATGCAATCTATCCTAGAAAATAAAACTAATTCAACCTATGGCATTTTTTGTATTTTTCATGAAATTCGAAATTAGATTAAATGTGAAAATTATCTAGCTAGATTAAGATCCTATTTAATTTTTATTAGGAATTAGATTGAGCCAAATCCTAATTTAAACTAAAACATTATCTTAACCTAAATAATCCTAAAATGCAATATATCTAAAAAAATACCTAAACTTATAATAAATTAGGAAAAAAATATTATCTAAAATTAAACTAAGTACAATTTAACCCTAATATGCAATGACGTACAAAATATGCCCTAATTCTACATGACAAGTGCATGATGATTTTTGTTTTTTAATTAATTTTCGAAATTAATAATTGCCAAATAATTAAACATGCAATTCAAATTAAAATCTAGCAACCTAAATGGATTGATTTGATTTTTTTTTTTTTGAAAATTCATGATAAATAGAATGCTTAACCTAAATAACCTAAAACATGCAATATTCTAACTCAAACATATTTCAAGATAAATAAAGCAATCATGACCAAAGAAAATCACACATAATATTTCTCTAGTAAAATTGATAAATTGATCTTAAGCCTTAAAGATCAAAATATCAATTTTATTCCCACTTGATTAATTATTTCATCTAAAGCCTTATAGATGAAATAAAAAACCCTAGGGTGATTGCGAATCAGGAAATATATCCTAATTAAAAGTTATGTCTATCACTCATAGATATGAAACTAGATATAAATGGACATATGTCAGGCAATAAAATATCCAAATATACTAGAGATGTGCATCTTACCTAATTTGATGATATTCTTCCCAAATTTGGACCAAGTGTAATCGGACCGGGATCGCAACCGGCTCCTCGAAGGGATGACGAATGGCGAGAGGCGGCTAATGGTGGCCCGCGACTGGCACCACAATCAGCGGGTTGTCATGCAATGCAGGGGTGAACACTTAGGAAAGGCTTCCCATGTCTTTCTCCAAAAGACGAGGGGATGACCTGCAAAAATTACGAGGAAAGAAAGTCTTCGTTGAAAGCGTAGCAGCAAGACTTCACCAGCCAACGTGAATGGTCTGCAAAGAAAACGAAAGTGATCTTTTTATTCCCTTTTTATTTTCTCTTTATGTGCCCCTCTTTCTCTTCGTTGGTGGACTTCAGAAGAACGGTGATTCGCCGATACCGCAACTTCTCTATTTGGAATGGTCAGGCTCGAGCTTGGACAGCAGCACGCCGTTATTGCTGGGGATTCCACGGATGGCTTAACAGGCCATATGAGTGCGGCTCACGTCGGGTAATGACAGCTCGGACTTGGAGGAACGTTACAGCTGCAACAGGATCGCCATGGCTCATGGGGGTGGAACTCAGCGTCAGGGCAATGCGGGCTGCGGCTCCACGACAGTGAGCGGCAGCAACGGGTTGACAACGAAGGGTTCGGCCACAGTGCAGAGGGCAACGATATGGCAATGGCACGGCGTTGGCAAGGGTGGTGCATCTTGGTGCACCCGGAATAAAGAACGATGAAGTGCAACAAGCCTGGACGTTTGCGACTACAGTATCTTCGTAGAGTGGTGGCCAGCAAGCAATTTGGATGATCACAACAAAGTCATGGGTTGAGGTAGGTCAAGCACCGAAGAAGAAGACCACCTCTCCTGCTTTCTCTCTCTCTCGTCTCTCACTCACAATTTTTATATTGTGGCTGAACTAAATTCTGTCGCCCCCTTCCCTTTTTTCAATCGTGTGGGCTCCCCTTTTATATGCATGCACGAAGCCCCCACCAAGGAAAGAAAATGTGATAAAATATTATAAAATCTTCGCTTTTGTTTTTCTTTCCCCTCTCGGGTGCGCTCAAAATCTGCGACTTTCATGTTTTCGAATGAAGAATATATCACGCCGTGTACGCTTCTTGCTGATACATTGCATGAATATATAAAACGTCGACTACCATATCATCCTTTCTTTTTATTCATTTTCATTGGTCAAATTTTCCTTTTATGCTCTTGAATAAATATTGACACGATATTTCTTTTGGTCGTGTTCCGATTGTGAATTTTCCTGCAGATATTTGACGAAGATATCCATTTCTGGTTTGAAATAAAGAAATGCCTTCATATCTATCAAGCTTAAAACCGTTCGTTCGAGTCCATCCACCATCATCGACCCAATGTGAATGCAATAAATAGAAAAATGAATGCACCTAAAATTATATGTTATGCAATTAATATTTTTTCAGGGATAAAATTAACCTCTAATTTTCTATGCAATAAATAAATAACCGGATCGCCAAAATTTAGGTGTCAACAATGTCATGTTATTTTGGAGCCTCTAAGATCGCGCACTTGCCTCCATGGCATGCAGTCGACATTAACTCGTTTCAATACCATCAGGCCGTTTCTATTCCAATTGAGTTTCAAAGTCTGTCACATGTCCGGATTTCTGGTTAGCCAAAGTTAAAGAGAACGCCAGACATCACAGATGATGTAATGACCGACATTTCACTGCCGCTACCGGCAAAGTCACAGGCTCAATTTCCGTGCATGTCGATATCCCAGAACAATAAGTTCACGGACCCTTCCTTCTACAGGTCCGATCGAAACCTATAGAATGTGTGATTTCACCTTACTATCACTTCATGAATTGCTGGTAGGTTTTATCATAATCTTTTTCAGCTGCACGTAAAGTTGAATCGAAAAAACCAGTGAGTTTTACTCGATAAAATAGTGGGTATAAGTTCCTGTCATGGGATTGAATCATGGGCCGAGAGCACTTGGGGACGATTTGATTCAGCAGTAGAGAACGCGACACACTATCAAGAGACCTTGGCTGAAAGCATATCCAATAGAAAAGTGTTGGTGTTTTTGCGGAAGCGTGAGTGTTTGTGCAAGTGTGTAGTGTGAATAAAAGTGGACTACGATGGTAAAGGAGTATAGGTAAAAATGGAACTTTTATTATGGAAATTGATATTACAAGAGAAGGGAGTGTTTTCTAGTTTTTCAACTCACTAAAACAGACACCACACCCCTATTTATAGGCGTGAGCACCGCCTTTCCTTCACCGACATAGAGTACAAGAAATAATATAAAATTGCCGCTTGCTTCTTTGTCTCTGCTTGTTGCGGCTTCTCCCGATTCTTGTAGTTGCTTCTCCCTTATTCTCCATTTTTCTATTCTTTGCAACTCCTAGCCACTTTTGTTGACTTTTCTTTGCTTTTCTTTTGTCTATTTGCTGCCCACGTGGTCTGCTGCCCACGTACCAGAAAGTTATTTAATATTGGAGAGTTTTCTTGCCTTTTTCTTCCATGCACATGTACTAAAAATTTCCCCAACGTACGAGAATCTTCAACTCTGTCTTGGACAAATTGTTGCCACCATATTTTCTTTCTCCAAATAGTCTACTGTAGTCTACTGGATCTAGGACAGAGGACCTCCAAAGCAAGTAAAGGAGTACGTTCAATCCTCCAAGTTCGACCAGCATCCCATTCCTGCTACTGAAAAGGAGTACTTTGTTACTCTTCAGATCCCTCCAGAATTTCCCAGACAATGGGTTCAACAGGGATATTCTCATGTCCACTATGGAGCTGTTCGTTTTGCTCTCACCTTCCATGGTCGAAAAGGTTTGCCAGTTGTGGCAAGAATCGCGCTGTTAGATACTAGGTTCTTACAGTACCAACATGCTTGCATCGGTACTATTCAAACTACTCTGAATGCTGGAACAGTCTTTGTGACTTTGTATCCAAATTTCAACATCGCTCTTTCAGATCCCCAACTTCTCTCTTTTCTGAAAGTTCAAGTCCAGCTCACTGGAGCACCTCAAACTGCTGACTCTGTAGCTGCAACTCTACATTACCAGATGGTTTATCGAGTGCAGAACCATGCTCTTGACCTCAACTTCAACAATGGTAATGAAGATGCGTTGTTCATCTCCATGTAGAATGACCAGGCATCCTGCATCCATGTCCCCCGACAGATCCCAAAGGATACGTTGGCCAAGCTTCTTCCAGAGACTTGGATCACCAACTATGAAAAGCTACACCAGCATAATAAGCCTTTCCAGTCCACAGACTCAGAATTTGTGCGGAAAAAAGATGGAACTGTTTCCATCAAATTTGGCAAAGAAAAGGAAGAAAGTCCGTCTATCTTCCAGACCATCCTCATGATCGAACCATGTATTCCGAATCTATTTCCGAACCGGACCCAAAAAGCATGTTCGACACTTCGACGGTGATGGACATCCTATTCATTACTATAAAGACAAGTATGGTCATTGTTTTTGGGATCCTTTTTGCCAATGTTCCTACTGTATAAATTCTCCCGACGAAGTAGACCCTCTTACAAGATCTCCTCCTCGACGGAAATAGTCCAAGGATAAGATGTACCAAAGGTACTTAGATGGAGATCCCTCCGTAGATACTCTTGGTGAGTGTGATAAATACCAGTTCATGGTATCTTATGCACCACCTCCACCACCAGAGTTTAGTACCACATCCTAAGTCTCACCAGACCCACCAAAATCACCTCCACCTTCTCCTCCTAAGAAAAAGTAAGCTCTCTCTCCGTTTTATAAGCCAATCCTCAAATGGGCTAAGAAACACTTTTACCCCCTCGAAGTTCCAGCAGAAACACCACCCACTTCTTCTATTTCCATGTTCCAAGATACTGACTTTCCTCCTCTTGTTAAGGAAAGTTCTAAACTCTCATTCCCTGCTACAGAAGAGTTTATTGATCCATATGGCAGGTACCGCCATGTTCCCAAAATATCCACCTCCACTGACGTGGACGAACATGGAAGACAGAAGAAAACCCCTGCTGCTGAAGCCGTTCTAAACTGGCAATCAGAAACTCTGTTGGCACAAAACAATGCCTTCAAGGCTATTGATTCCAAGATTGGAAATGTGCAACAAGATCTCCGAAGACATGATGAGAGTACCAAGAAGATACTTTCTGAGTTCCAAAAAAGGCTTCATGCCCTGGAATCAGGACAACATCTTGGGTACTACTATCTTGAAAGTCCAAAGCCAAAAATAGATAAGCTCAAGAAGCAAATTCAACTTCTTGAAGAAGGAAGGTTAAGACCTTTCGATCCATTAGCACCTCCTGTTCAAACCGGGTATGTATCCCCAGCACCACAAGCATCTATTTTTGCCAATATCCCAGAAGATCCCTCCAGAAGAGAATCAGATATACGAGATCGTCTCAAAGCCTTGAAGAAAGAAAAAGGGAAAGAGAAAACACCACCAACAGAATCAAGCACAATTGTTATAAGAGAAAAGCCAGATCAGATGATGTTATCAAATCCATTATAATCCTTTTTGAAGGATTTGGGTAAGCAAGAAATTGATCCTATTACCCAACAGTCTGAGCCTGATCCTGTTATCCCAGAAAAACGGATTTTGTTCACTGAACAAACTTCCCCCACTACATCAGATACAATATCTTTTTCTTCATCCTCATCCTTTTCAAATCAAACAGTCGATTCTCCCCCTATTGTTCCTTCACAAATATTCATGGCTGACACTCCTCCAGACTACGAAATGGAATCAAACTATTCTGATCCAGAATTTGGACAGACAAGTAATCCCACCAGAAACAATTCCACCAGGCATGTGTCCATGGCATCAAAACAATTCTTCTCCATTGATGATATTCCTTATCCAAAATGGCCAGAAAGACTTGGAGAGTTTCATACCTGGTTGAGTACACAGTCCATTACCAACCATGATATGAATGATGTCCTCTACAACTTTGTTACAAGGTTCACTAGGAGCCTTAAATTCTGGTGGCAATCACTCACAGAACAAGACCAGCTCACGTTTCTGTTGTCACCCAATTTCAGCCATGCCCTTACCTACCTATATCATGTTTTTGTGGGAACCCCCGGAGATCTCAAAGAGCTAAAAAGAAGAGAATTCTTTGAAAGAAGATGCTGCTCCCTTCAAAAGAGGCATCTTGATAAGCATTATCGACTAATGCTTCAGCTCTTTTACCAAATCGGCGCAGATCCAAATCTAAAGCATGTCTTCCTCACTTCCATCCCTAAAGAACTATCACAGATGGTTGAAAGATCTTTCTTTGGAAAGCAAAGAAGGATACAAGACGTTCCCCTGGGAGAAATTCAGCAAGAAGTCCATCTATGCCTTGAAGACTTATGCTTAAAACACCGAATGGTCCGAACATACATCACAGATGACAAGCGTCTTAAATTTGCTTGTTCCCATCAGAAGCTAAAGATCAAATGCTCCAAGCAGGATTGTGATGGTACTTGTGGCCAGTATTCCCGGAAGAAAAAGCACTACAAGAAGTACTCGATTAAGAAATCCAAACATGGCTCCAAGCATTTCCGGAAAAAGAAGAAATGGCGATACCTACGAAAAAGGAAGGATCACACGGGCCATAAGAAATCAAGCCATTGCTACATTTTCAATAAGAAAGGACATTTTGCCAAAAATTGTCCTCAGGCGAAAAAAGGTCAGAACCATCTGATTGAAAATGAAACAGGTATTTCTCTTGAAAATGATGATATTGAATACTTATTCTCTGCTGACGAAAAACCAACGGAACAAACTCTGTGTTATTCCCTTCTATCAAACTTCCAGTAAAACTGAGTCTGACGAGTCAGAATCTGAAGACATCTTTCACATATCTCCCACATCTTCAGAACCAAATCCTGACATATTCTCAAGTCAAACTCACTGTCCCCATTTCCCTGTAAAAATATTCACCTCAAAGTTTGTCAAACCTATCAATGTCATTGCTCTCATTGATACCGGAGCAAGTTGCTCCATTCTGGACACTAAAGTTCTGCCTGAAGAATATTAGACTCCTCATATCCGATACTTCAACTCCGCCTCTGGAGACACTTTCTCCACAAATGTCAGAACTACTCCAGTTACTGTCCAGTTCTTCCCTCAGTGCTCCATAAAGGCAAAAATCTTTGGATCAAACCTCCCCAATAAAGATTTGCTAATTGGGTGGGACATCATGACTCAAATATCTCAACTTCGCATCATTCCCGGAAAGGGTCTTAGATATAAAAATCATTTCTCTGAGTTCGTGGATATTTAGAGACTCTTTTCCATCCAAATGAGTTTGTTAGATCCAATCATGCAAAAGCTGCTAGAATCTTGTTCGGAATCTCATTCAGAATTCGCTCAAAAATGTTCTCATCCCTTATGGAAAAATCCAGAATTCTTTGTTCGCCTCCCCTTCAAAAAAAATGAAGACATCAACCCAACAAAGGCGAGTCATGTGGGAATGAAGCCAGAACACTTGGCTTTAGCTCAAAGGGAATGCTCAGAATTATTACAACAAGGCCTTATTGAAGTTTCTGATTCTCAACGGGCTTGTGAAGCCTTTTATGTCAATAAGCGCGCTGAGCAGAACAGAGGGAAAATGAGACTAGTAATCAACTACCAACCTCTCAATCTTTTTCTCCAAGATGATAAGTTCCCTTTACCATCCAAAGATTATCTCTTTAGTGGTTTGACTAAGGCCCATATCTATTCCAAATTCGACCTCAAAGCCGGATTTTGGCAATTGGGCATTCATCCTGAAGACAAAACCAAAACAGGATTCTGTATCCCAAACTAGCACTTCCAGTGGAAAGTTCTTCATTTTGGTTTAAAAGTAGCACCATCCCTTTTCCAAAAGGCCATGTGTCACATTTTCCAACCAATTTTGTCAAGTTCAGCAGTGTATATCGACGATATTTTGCTCTACAGCCCTGATGAACAGAGCCACTGCCAACTCCTTGAGAAATTTGCAGAAATCGTGAAAAAGCATGGCATTATGCTTTCTCAAAGGAAAATGAATATTGCCCAAACAGAAATTGAATTTCTTGGTATGCACCTCAACAAAGGTACATACTATCCAGGGCCACATATCGCTCAAGAACTACTGAAGTTTCCTGAAGATAACTTCACGACAAAACAAGTTCAACAATTTCTTGGGATAATTAATTATCTCAGGGTCTTCGTCCCAAACATTGCAAAGCTTCTTATTCTTTTGCAATCCATGCTGAAAAAGAATTCCCCGCCTTGGGGAAAGATCCAGACTAAAGCAGTTGCTGAGCTTAAGGAGATTATGCAGAATCTCCCACCACTACAAATACCATCAACAGGCAAAAGAATTCTTCAAATTGATGCCAGTGATGAATACTAGGCAGCCGTCCTATTCGAAGAAATTGATGGTAAAAAACACCTTTGTGCTCACAAGAGTGGAAAGTTTTCCCAGGCTGAAATGTATTACCATTCCACTTTTAAAGAAATCCTAGCAGTAAAAAATGAAATCAAAAAATTTGAGTTTCACCTCATCGGCCATCACTTTTTGGTAAAATTAGACATGTCATCTTTCCCTCAGATGACCAAGTTTAAACAGAAACAGATTCCAAACTCTCAACTGCTTCGATGGGCTGAATGGTTCTCAAAATACTCTTTTAAAACCAAACATATTCCTGGAAAAAAGAATGTCCTTGCTGACTTTTTGTCAAGACCCAAAGCACCAGCCGAAATCAACATGTACATCAAAAGACCTGCTTTCCATATGCTTAATCATGGAGTCAAATACAAGATTGAGAAGATCAAAGATTTGCCAAGCCAGAAATATCCCCAGGAGATTATTCAGCAAATCCAGAATGACAGTCTTATTGAGAACATGGAGAACCTCATGTGGCAATGCCACACAGACCTTTTCAAATTTAATGGAGGTTCGATCCTTTATCCTTTCGGGTTAAACTTGAATTATCCTTTTATTCATCCTCTTATCTGGAAGGAAGATGATTTCCCTGATCAGCTCAAAACACTGTTATGGTACTTAACCAATAAGTACTTCATAGCCATTGAAATTCCCACCAGAAGATTTATTGCCAATCTCACCAGGATATTCATGCTCGGAAGAAACATCGAAAAGGAAAGTGATAAGAATCTTTTAGATTTTCTAAATTGGTTCTATCATCCTACATGTTGGAAACAAGACTTGGAAAGAGAATTAAGAACCATGACACCTAATCCTGAGGTTCACACCATCCTGTTTTTTAGACGTCCATGGAATTTTTTTAGAAATAATGGCGGTATTCTCGATGCACCACTCGAAATAGGAACCACAGCTTATAAACCTCACTCGAACAACCGAGAAGCCCAGATTCACAAATCTTATCCAAGATCTGTTAGATTTTGTGAACAAGAATACCGAGAACTCCAGAGAATCCTATGCCAGGAAAACAAGACCATTCCCGAAGATGTCTGGAATAATGCAGTCACTACGTGGAACCATTATGACCTAGCACCAGAGGCTAAGGAAGCACTAAGGCAATACAGACAAGCTGCATCGTCCCAGGAACATGAAATGACAAGCGAAGATGACATTGTCCAGTCAACTCAAGACCCTTATGCACGCTTTGGAGGTCCTCTGTCCCAGAATCCCTACGAACAGGGATCTTCGTCCTCATTCCAAAACATGGACACATCCTTTTATGCACATCCATCCAATTGGCCTCAGCCAAGTATGCCAAACATTCCTGCCAACACTACAAGTGAAAATACAAACTGGGCAGAAGAAGAAGCATCCCATTGGGCTCATGAAGCATCCTCATCTCAAAGGCTGAACCAGATTTTTTCGCCTCAAGATCTTGAAGCTCTCCACCAGAAATATGAAGCACATCTCCTAGAAGACAGCTCGGATGAAGACTCAGTATGTAGCTACAATGCTCATGACGAACGAGATCGTTGAGTCCGTACAATTTTACTGTAGCAAAGTACTGTTCACTTTTACTGTAACACTAGGCTAGGGAATGTACTGTTCACAGTACAGTTACTGTTCATAGTGTGCGAATAATTCCCTCCCGGAAGTTTCCGGTGCTTCTGTTTGTTTCTGGACCCGTGAGTTGGTCCCTGTTTGTTTCCCTGTATCCTTTGTTTGCCTATATAAGGCATCGTTTGTGTTTCGTTTTGGGCAGAGTCCCCTGAAGTAAAGAGTGTGCTTTGTAAAAAACCTCTATGGCTTTTTAAATCTCTCTTCTTCTCCAGCTTGGTAGGATCCTTCGAGAAATGCAGCTTGGGTAGATTAGAAACGTTTCCATCCTGGCATCTTCTGAGTGTCTCTAGGCTCTGGATTAAAGGGCTGAGTGGTTTTCTGCTAAAAGGCTGTCCCTGAAGGGCTTGAACGGGAGTTGTTTGCCCAATGTGGAATGCATACCTGCAGGAAATTTACTCTCCTTCCCTGATCCTAAGTCTAGGTCCATTCACTCCTCCTTGATCCATTTTTGTGATACTCCAAGCATGCTTCTCAATGTCTCGAATTTTGTTGTCGGTAGTGCTTTAGTGAATATGTCCGCAATTTGATCTTCAGTCTTACAATACTTTAGCTCGATCTCTCCTTTGCTTTGCACTTCATGAATGAAGTGATATTTTATATCAATATGTTTCGTTCTTCCATGAAAGACTGGATTTTTTGATATTGCAATCGCGGACTTGTTGTCACAAAATATTGGCGTTGATTCCATTTGTGGTTCTCCAATGTCTT
The DNA here is from genome assembly GCA_016097615.1 of Eucalyptus dawsonii. Classification (NCBI taxonomy): domain Eukaryota; kingdom Viridiplantae; phylum Streptophyta; class Magnoliopsida; order Myrtales; family Myrtaceae; genus Eucalyptus; species Eucalyptus dawsonii. The sequence goes on along the minus strand of CM027873.1, from coordinate 77,326,939 downwards.
CTAAAATTCTTCGAAGCCATATTACATGACTAGTAGTTGTAGCAGCCGCAACATATTCTGCTTCTACAGTGGATTGTGTCACTGAGTCTTTTTTTTAGATATCCATGAAAATATTCCAGAACCTAATGTGAATGCATAATCAATGGTGCTCCTCCTTTCATCAGATGATCCTGCCTAATCACTATCAGTATAACCGATCAACTTAGTTGTTGCACTAGGTTGGTACCAAATACCATAATCAGTGGTTCCTCGTAAGTATCTTAGAATTCTCTTGGCTACTCCAAAATGAATTTGGCTTGGACTCTGCAAAAACCGTGATAGTAAACTTGTCGCGTACATAATATCTGGCCGTGTAGCAGTGAGATATAGTAGACTCCTAATTAGGCTTCTATAGAGTGAAGCATCTGCTTTTTCAACTCCATCATTTTTCAATAGTTTCTCATTCATCACAAGTGGTGTTGCCACTATTTTGCAATTACTCATTTTGAATTTTTCAAGGAGCTTTTCTGCATATTTCTTTTGTGAGATGAAAATTCCTTCATTTTGATTGACTTCAATACCCAGGAAATAGTTCATCAAGCCCAAGTCCATCATTTCAAATGTCTTCATCATTTCTTCTTTAAATTATCGGATCATTGTCTCATTGTTTCCTATATATATGAGATCATCTACATATAGAGAGACAATGAGAGTGTTGGACTTACCTTGAGTCTTGATGTAGAGTGTCGGCTCACTCATACTCCTCCTGAATCCTTGCTTGATGAAGTATTCATTGATTCTACTATACCACGCACGTGGTGCTTGCTTTAACCCATATACGGCCTTCTTAAGCTTTAAGACTTTTTCTTCTTGGCCTTTGAGGACAAAGCCTTCTGGTTCAGCTACATAAATTTCTTCTTGAAGATATCCATTTAGGAACGCTGACTTCACATCTAGTTGATAAATCTTCCATTCTTTTTGTGCCGCCAAGGCTATAAGTGCTCAAATAGTATCAAGGCGAGCGACGGGAACAAAAGTTTCAGTATAGTCAATACCTGGTTGTTGTAAGTATCCTTTTGCCACAAGCCTTGCTTTATGCTTCTGGATTGATCCATCCGCGTTAAGCTTCGTCTTGTAGACCCACTTGACTCCAATGATCTCTTTGTCTTCGGGTCAATCGACAAGCTCCCAAGTTTCATTTTTCTCGATCATCTTGATCACTTCCTCCATGGCTTTTATCCAGACTTTATCTTTGAATGCATGTTCGTAGTTTTCTGGTTCCAAAATAGCAAAGTTGCATGTGTCGTAAATTCTTCTAAGGGCTTTTGCCCTTAGTACTGGAGACTCTGGAGTAGATTCTTTTTGTGTCACCCTTGGAGAGCTTGGTGGAGTTACGTCGTGAGTGGTGGAATCCGGTACTTCTCCTTCTTCTTGTGACGTTGACTCCTCTTGAGCAAGTGGTATGTTTGGCAAGGTGATATACTTCTTCTCGATCTTCTTGTCCTCCCAATTCCAAGCAGCATTCTCGTCGAACTCAACGTCTCGACTAATCATAAGTTTCTTAGTTCTTAGGTTGTAAATCCGATAGCCTTTTGATTGGTCACTGTAGCCAAGGAATATTCCATTTTCTGTCTTTTCATCTAGCTTACTCCTTTTTTGAGCAGGGATGTGGACGTAGCAAATGCATCCAAACACTTTGAGATGCTTTGCTGAAGGCTTCCGTCCACTCCATGCTTCAACTGGAGTTTTATTTTGAACTGCTTTAGTTGGACACCTGTTTAGTAGGTATACAACAGTATAAACTGCTTCAGCCCATAAAATGTTGGGAAGGCCTTTCTCCTTTAGCATGGACCTTGCCATCTCCATGACAGTTCTATTTTTTCTTTCAGCTACTCCATTTTGTTCTGGGGCGTAGCCAACAGTTAGTTGATGATGGACTCCTTCATTTTCACAAAATTTATTGAACTCCTTTGAATTGTATTCTGTGCCTCTGTCTCTTCTTAGGGCTTTGATTCTTTGGCCACTTTGATTCTCGACATGGTTCTTGAATTTTCTGAAGATAGAGAAAACCTCATATCTTTCTCGAAGAAAGTATACCCACGTCATTCTTGTATAATCATCGATGAATAGGATGAAATATTTATTTTGACTGGGTGTAGGTGTCCTCATCAGACCGCACACGTCCGTGTGGACAAGTTCTAATGGCTTCTTAGCTTTCCATGCACCTCCAAATGGGAAGGACTGTCTATGTTGTTTTCCAAGAAGACAGCATTCACAAACGTTTGAAATTTCTGTGATGGCTGGAAAATCTCTCATCATATTTTTCTGATGGAGAATTTTTAGCCCTGCAAAATTGAAGTGGCGAAATCTTCGATGCCATAGCCACGAATCATCAAGTTGAGCTTTCATGGCTATATCTTTGACATATTTCCATTGAATAGGAAAATTGTTATTTTTCATCTTAACAGAGGCAATGATATTTTGATATTTATCATAGATAATGCAGGTATCTCTATTAAAATATAGAGAATACCCACTTTGTATCATTTGGCCCACACTTAAGAGATTTTGTGCAAGACGAGGGACTAGACATACATTATGTATATATTTTGGGCCTTTATTCGTTTTCACGGCGATGGTGCCTTTTCCTTTGACATCTACTAATGCACCATTACCCAACTTTACTTGGGATTTCACCGACTTATCAATATCAGTGAATATAGATTCGTCCCCCGTTATGTGATTGCTACACCCACTATCGATATACCATGTTTCACTTTTATTGTCATTTGCTGCTTAGCCTGCGTAGAATGTATTCTCTTCACTTTCTTTTTTTTCTACATAGTTTGCTCGATTATTTGTTTTCGAGCGACAATCTTTTTCTACGTGGCCATATCTTTTACAAAAGCGGCATTGTTTTTTATTTTTAAACCAACAATCCTTCTCCAAATGATTTGTTTTCTTGCAAATACCACAAGGTGGATAATTTTCCTTTTTTTATAATTTCTCCTCCTCTTTCGTTTTTCCATGAGCTCCTTCCATCATTTTTAGTTTGATGAGACCGTATATTTACTTTAGACTGAAAGGCACTTTCAACTGAATCTTCATCTTGTGCCATTAGTCTTTTCTCATATGTTTCTAGAGAGCCAATTAATTCACTTATTGATAGGGTCGTCAAATCTTTAGTTCCTTCTATAGTTGTAACTATGGAGTTGTATTTTTTGGCAAGTGACACCAATATTTTCTCAACAACCCTTTGATCAGTTATCCCATCTCCATAGGCTCTCATTTGATTAACGAGTTCTTTTAATTTTCCACAATATTCTTGTACGGTCTCATAATTTTTCATTTTAGAATTCTCAAAATCTCTTCTTAGAGTTTGAAGGCGAATAGTGCGTACCTTTTCCGATCCTTGAAATTCTTCTTGTAGTATATCACAAGCCTCTTTTGTAGTCCTCGCTCCAATAATTCTTGGAAATACGGTTTCTGAGAGTGCTTGCTAAATAAAATATAGCGCCCTTGCATTCTTTTGTAGTTGATCATTCAAAACACTTGCACCTTCTGGCAGAGCCTCGCAACCTTTTTCCACGATGTCCCATAAGTCTTGGGTCATCAAAAATGTAGTCATTTTTATGCTCCAAAAGTCATAGTTGTTCCCATCAAAAATGGGAATGGGAAATGAGGATGAGGTAGAGTTGGCCATGGTTTAGTTAGTGGGTATTTGGAAAGGGTAATTTTAGGAATGGATAGGTAGGACAAACGCCCAACACTAACCAAAGACGTGGCTCTGATACCACAGTTGGTGTTTTTGTGGAAGCGTGAGTGTTTGTGCAAGTGTGTAGTGTGAATAAAAGTGGACTACAATGGCAAGGGAATATAGATTTTTTTTAAAAAAAAGGAACTTTTATTATGGAAATTGATATTACAAGAGAAGGGAGTGTTTTCTAGTTTTTCAACTCACTAAAACAGACACCACACCCCTATTTATAGGTGTGAGCACCGCCTTTCCTTCATCGACATTGAGTACAAGAAATAATATAAAATTGCAGCTTGCTTCTTTGTCTCTGCTTGTTGCGGCTTCTCCCGATTCTTGTAGTTGCTTCTCCCTTATTCTCCATTTTTCTATTCTTTGCAACTCCCAACCACTTTTGTTGACTTTTCTTTGCTTTTCTTTTGTCTATTTGCTGCCCACGTACCAGAAAGTTCTTTAATATTGGAGAGTTTTCTTGCCTTTTTCTTCCATGCACATGTACTAAAAATTTCCCCAACGTACGAGAATCTTCAACTCTGTCTTGGACAAATGTTGCCACCATTTTTTCTTTCTCCAAATAATCTAGTGTAGTCTAGAGTTTTTAAAAAATGGATCAATTTTTAACAAGAAGAAATGACGGAGGGGATGATCCGTTCACTTCCCCCGTCCCTCTTGAGAGGGTCGCGACACTATCTCGAAGGAGGTCGCGTGGCTCCTGGCGCTGAATAATTGCTTCATGTCTACTCTTCCGTACTTCTTTCCCTTACTGGCTTGGTTGGTAGATTCGGTCAGATGTCTTGTATCTATTTGCTGCGCCGATATCCTCACTTAGCTAAAGGAGAGATTGGGATCCAACACTAGGGGATCCCTATCGAGCGCTGGATCCCTACTGAGAGGATTGTCTGTTATGCCGTGTCACTTTCTCAGCGGAGCTAGGCTCAACCTCTGGAAGAGACCGCTATGCAAATTTCAGCACTTCCACCGATTTTCCACTCGAATGCATTTGATACGGGCGACTCATAAGATCATGCAAGTTCGCCTACTCGTTTTCTATCTGAAGGATCTTGCCAGAGAGCATTTATATATTATATAATTTTGATCGCCTTAGGTTCACTCTTTTCCCAGTTTAGCGCCTTGGTTGCTCACGCTAATAATACTTGCGAATGAGGTCTTTATTTAGAAGTGCGTTTGTAATGTTTGTTTTAAAAATTGTTAGGAAATATAAATAGAAAAAAGTATTTCTGTTCCGGGAACAATTTTTGAACAAAAAACGCGTTTGGTAAACTTGTTCCGGGAATAAAAATGAACAGAAACACGTTTGGTAAATTTGTATAATTTTTTTTATTTCTTTTAATTTTTTAATATTTTTATTTTATTTTTTCTATTTTCTTTCTTTTTTATTTATTTTTATTTATTTTTCTTTTTTCTTTTTTCTTTTTTTTGGCCGGTTGCTAGCCTTGGCCATGGCCGGCGAGGGCCGAGGGCCGGCGGCCTCGCCCAGCCATGGCGAGGCTCGCCGGCCCCCGACGAGGCCGAGTCTTGCTGGGCCATCGCTAGGCGACGCCGACCTGGCGGTGGCCCGGCGAGGCCGAGCCTCGCCGGCCTCTGGGTAAGCTCGGCCTCGCCGGGATCGAGCTCACCCAACCCAGCGCGAGGTCGCCGACCCTCGACGGCCGGTCGTTGGCCATGGCCGAGGCGGCCACTCCGCCAAAGAAAAAAGAAAGAAAAAAAGAGAGAAGTGTTTCTAAATTTTGTTTTCGAAACAAAAAAACAACTTTTTTTTGTTTTGTTTTGTTTTTATTCCAAATGTGTTTACGAGAACAAAAAATAGTTTTGGAACAAAACTCAAACAAACGCGTTTATTCTTTTTGTTCACCAGAACAAAAAATAGAAATTTTTGTTCACGGGAATAGAAACAAGTTGCAAACAAACAGGCACTTAGTCTTTTCACTCTTCTCTTGATAAGTAGTTATATCATGAATATGGAATATCAGCGCACACAGCGTGAGTATAAATTTTCTTTTTCACAAACGACCTCATCCACCATTGATTTAAGAGTTTTAACCGCTTATTATCTTCAATAACAATCAAAATCAATAGTGTATAAAGCCGCATGTGGAAAAAATTTGTTTTTATCTATCGGTGTCTGCTATAATTACTGTATTAATATTTATATTTATAATTTATTAGCTAGAACGGAAAATATTACTGCGTACGAATTACGGGTGGCAATGGGATTGGGTAGGTGCACGATTGCCAAGTGGATGCAGGAAATTGCATCCTGGCTCCACTATTATTAGAGATGCCCCATCATCGGCCCATGTCCCGTGCAGGGACATATATGAGCTCCATCCGCAACCCCAAGGAAGAATGCGGATTTCCCTGTTGCACTTGCCTCACTTGATAATAACTTCAAGATTAAAATTATTTCTTCAACAAGCCTCTCAAAAAAAATTGCAAGTTGAAAAAATCTTTTATGCGGAATAACGAATTTGGGATTCTTAGATCCTTTAGAATATAATTTAGTTTGGAAATATTTCTGCAATAAATTGATGAGAAAAGGGAATGAAGTATTGGAAGTATTCGTGTTATATTGAAATCTATGTTGAAAATAAGAAACTTTATATTACCAAAGTAATACAACTCATATAAAGGAAGAAGGTTAATACTAGAAATCTCCATGTTTGCTGGTCTTATCTACCCCATTTTAGTTGACATAGCGCAAGTATTCGGTACGTGGGGTAAAATTGCCATCCCAGAGCTAAAATGAGGCGTTAGTTCTATTTATGGTACTTAATCAGTATTTCGAGCTTAATATGCACTTTTTTAATGAAGTGATTTATTTATCTACATGTACGAGTATGTTGTTATTAGTCAATATTTGCAGCAAATTCTTTTATACATTTATAAAATTTTGTAGAACTACTACTAACTATTTTAATCAAAAAACTTAAATCGATAGATGAATGCATTCCTTTAATATTTTAATACTTATCCTCACACTTAAGTTAGACTTTGCCCTAATACTTAAAAGTGAAAATATATACTAGAGGAGGCAAATAAGGGATTTCAAAAAATTTGAATTCAATACTTCATGTTTTGATACCGTATTAAATTTTTCCGGAGAATTGTAAATTATTATAAAACCTATCACATTAATGTGTCATTTAATTTTTAAATATTCTAATAACTTGTGTTTCCCACGTGGAAGAAATCCTAAATTGGAGTTTATGGTTTCATATACATCCCCGTGTTCTTTATAGTTTATAATAAAGATACTACTCTTGAATATTTGGAGATTCTATAGTCTAATTACAGCTACTACTTTTTTTTTATATATTACAAAACAGCTTAATATGATATTGACAATATAATCTATTATACACTCCCATCAGAAAAAAACAGATTGATTCGAGTCTTCCGCCGGCAACTCACTTCACGGAGGTGCTTCGTTATCGCACCTTTATCCCCGATGATATACCCACACATGCAGCGGCACCTCCCGTAATCGTTGACCTGGCCTTGACTAGCCACCGTATCACTCTGCTCTACAAGACGTTTCTTTATTGGTAGATGAGTGCACACTAATAAATGATATTATATTTTCCTTTTTCGATTCTTTGAACAAAAAAAATTGCTATACGAGACATTTATTTGGTGAAAACTTTTCGGACAATGATATAGCTTCCTTAAATTGACAGTTCACATATAAAATGCAGCTAATAACTTAATTTGTACGAGAAAACTAGAGGCCCACCAAACTAGAAGAGAAAAAAATGAAATGAGGAAATGTGGACAGTAAGTACTTGGCATCAACGAACAGCACATCAATGACACAATTACACATGCCAGGACATACGAACAGCAAGCGCCCACAGAATAGACATAATCCGTGACGCAACACATCGGTACAAACACAACACAGTGAGTACATCAGCAACCCGGTATTCGGGATATTAGCATTCGTTCAATACGCTTGCGATTTCAACACGTACAGAGAACTAAACTGCAACATTCTCATAATATGTTTGCAATTCGAACAACAAACAGGGACCGACATATAGTGAAGCGTAAGAAGTAAACATGGACGGATCAATTCATTTTCGTTCAAGATGCCCTCGGTCTAAGTTCTGGAATACTCAGTTATCAGTTTCATCTCATGTACACACTTGATTCGCATCTAATCCGAGAATTTCAATAACAAATCCTAAAATGAATAGCTACTAAAATCTGAAATGAAAGGAAACAAAATATATGTAAAGCCTATGCAATGAAAATAATGTATCGATCAAGCAAAGGAAAGCTCTCAATCAGAATCTGAAACAAAACACACACTGATCTAGTTCAGGAATTTTATCAAACCGGTGGTAGATATTTCGGCCAAAGGATCTAGGTGAAGAAATAAGAGAGAGGTCGTATCCAGACTTATCACAAAGGCTCAAACGTGGCTGGATTTCACCCTGGTGGAATTGAGCGCTCGCTCCCTACCTTCAGCAGAAACAAAGCATGCAAATATACATTGATGAAGAGTAATAGTTGACCGCGATTGGTGATCAAATCAGGGAGCGAAGTTTCAGGAGTTATAGCGCCAAAGACTGGAACCGAATAAAGGAGGGAGAAGGAGAACCCAGCACTTCGATGACGTTGGCCGAAAACCGGGGCGAACAGAGCATTTCCTATGGCTGCGAAGCTGGTGGTGTTGGGGAAGTGGCCTGCGACGGAAATCAGTGACAGAGAGAGGAGTAAGGATTCATAGAGGAAATCAAGAGAAGATCACAACTAAACGTGAGAGTTCCTTCCCTCTGTTCTGTGCTCTATTCTCTTACGTTCAAATGCGAAGAGCCTATGGCAGTCGGTGATCGGAGACGAGCAGCAGCTACTAGTGGATGGTGGTGGCCAAATACCTAGAAGCTCCTGGAAATTGATGATGCGAGAGAGAATTTTCTGAGCTCCGTGTATCTGCATTATCACTGCTCTATTCTGATATTGCTAGTATGAGTACCTAGAGGGGGGTGAATAGGTATACAACGAATTTTCTTGAAGATTGCACAATACTTTAGACAGTTAAAGAATTTGCAATAATTAAATATCAATCGTGAGACTGAGTAAGGGAAAGAGAGAATTGAACACTCGGTTTATAGTGGTTCGGCTTGATTCAAGCCTACGTCCACTCTTACGCACCGACGTACCGATTGGCTGGATTCCACTATAATCAAAGAGCTGTTACAGTGTTGATCTTCTTTGAATTCTAGGTGTAGATGATCTACCACACTCTCTTAAGGTGTCACCAAATATAAACACTCTCTGTGTATACAATTTCGCTCGAACAGTCTCGACTAATAATCAAGGGTCTTCAGACTCTGGAATTTTTCTATCAATCACACACTTAAAACAACTAAAACGTCTTCCTTTTATACTCCTTCATGCCATCATAGCCGTTGGCACTTACCAAAGGAATTCCTCCAATCTACCCGTTGAGCGGAATCAATTAAGAAGATCATCCGAGCTATTTAAGGAATCTGATGATAGCCCATCAATCCTGTTCGCCCATACAATCAGGATCTTGGTTTCCAAGAATAGAACATTCCAAGAATACTTCGTCGACCATCGGATCTTCAATCGATCTTAGATAAGAATTAAAAAAATCCGAAATGAATATCCAACCAAAGAATCTTTTCCAGAGGATAGGATCGAATCCTCAACCATAGACCTCGGCTTTGGATTTCCTTCGTCCTTTGGATTGGAAAGACGCGTCGGTGAGAACGAGACTTAAGTCTTGAGTCTTGAGTCTTAAGTCTTGAGTCTTGAGTCTTGAGTCTTGGGTCTTGGGTCTTGGATCTTGAGTCTCGAGAATACAAAGTCTTCAAACTTTAAACTGTCGGTCTCCAAACATCCAGACTTGGGCGATAGAAACGTTTTGTCGAGCTTCAAAATATTCTGAAAGATTTCTCCAACAATCTCCCCCTTTTTGATGGTGACAAAACTTTCTTGTAGATTTGAACAACTTTGACTGCAAAAACATTTCTCAAGCAATATGGCTAACTCAAAAAGATTAATAAAGCAACCGACTCTCGCATCCACGGAAAATTGGTTAGACTTTCATGAGAAACACCATATAACACACTTGAATAAATGCAACCCCGGTCAAGCATCACAATCCACAGTCAATTCAGTCAAATTCACACCCAAGTTCAAGTTCTCAAGTCATACTCAAAAATAAACATAACCACTAAAAAGTTTTTTAAAAGATGTTGGTTCAAAGATGTTGGTTCAAATTGGTTCTCCCCCTTTTTGTCAGCATTGAAAAGGGTGAGAAAGGAGTTATGTCTGCTTGGGAATGCGCACGATCTGGAAATCCCCAATGGACTGGACTACTCCTTCGAGCTTCTTCGGTCTTCTCTCGGATGAGCTACCTCTTCTCCCTTGGCATTGGCTTGAAGTTGCGAGCGAGGTCTTTGAATTTATCCTCGAGAGATCAAGATGCTTGTCCAGCATTCTTCAAAGCTTGGATTTCACGATCCGAACATATATCTGGCTACGCATTTCCAGAATAATATTCATGATGCTACGAAAATCTGCAGAATCATCCGTCTGTGTACTGGCATGAGCTTTCTCTGATTGAGTAAATGCAGACGATGGCGCTTCAGTATAGTCTGGCAGATTTGGAATCGACGTATCACCTTCTTCAGGCAATTGAGAGACCTGAACTTCTTCTGGGTCTTTTGGAGATTGTCTTAGATCTTCACTGACAGCAGCATGAGGTGTAGACCTCTCTTGCTCTCCAACTCCCCCTGTCTCTAGGACATTGAGAGGGGAAAAGTGATAATCATGCTCTTTATTTCCCTTCTCTCCAGATTTGTCAGCAGACTTTTCTTTTTCTCCTTTTCCTTCTTCTTCAACTTCTTTCTCCTTCTCTCTCTGTTCTTCCTCTTCTCTGTTCTGTTCTCCTTCTTCTCTGTTCTGCTGAAGATCTGTCGAATGAGACACAGAACGTCTTGTTCTTGTCAGCGCTTGGATAGTGGGATCTTCATCATCTTCATCTTCATCCTCAAGGATGAGAGTTCTTTTCTTCTTTTTCAATGGGGCACCCATGGCCTCCTTTCCTTTCCTTTTGAAGGCCCGGGAGATTTCACTTTGAATTTCTCCATTGCCTTGGAGAGTTCTTGCAGACGCATCTTCATTAACATTTTCAATCCTACCACCATCTTATCCCACGGTCGAACACAAAATGTATGTGGCAGTTCAATGTTTAGATGTCGAAGATCTTGGTCACCCGGACCAGGATAAGGCAATTGTCCTTTGTCTTTTGACATTGCTCTACACATATGGAAGAGAATAGTGTGCGGGAGAGAAAACTTCCGTCTGAGTTGATCGCATACATCAACTTTGCTTGAGAAAGAGACACGAAGTCTTTGATGTAGACTTGATGCGAGACGATTGATCACAATCTTATGAAGCACAATGTTGATGGCATTCATCCTGGAATAGGTAATTTTCTTCTCTACGTCCCTATCTTTGACAAGATCCGAGTAGTACGACGGTGAGACTTTGATTGGAAGATAACGTCCTCGTTCAACTCCAACTATGTCCGCCAACATATTCACATCTACCACGTAGACTTGGTCTCGAACAACCAATGAAATTCTATTCTCATCCAAAAAGCTAAGATTTGAATAGAAATAAGCGGTCGATTGAGCATACCGTCCGTAGAGTCGAGCAAAAAGTCTCAAGTTGAAGCAAATTCAACTTTTCTCTTAAGTTCATGTTGATGGTGTCCGGAAGTCAAAAAATCGACACTTCTAGGGTTTATCACCCCTCTTTTCAACAGCCTGAAATACGCTTTTTCCTGATCCTTGGATTTAAACAAATCCATCCGATTTCCTTTCACCTTTGCTGCCACACCCATTCTAGGTTTAAATTCAAGAAACATTTTGTCATCATCGTTCCCGTCAATCAGATTTTGTCCTGGCATACGAGGATCACTCGGTATGTTCTCAAGAGCCTCCTCTGCCCTTCCTTTAGGAGCAATTCCCAATTCCTCCATTTTCCGCAGAAAAAGATACTCATTTCCATAATTTTTGTCCTTAAGGAAGTCATCTATATACTTTAATGAAGTACCGGTGCTTTTCAACGCACGATAAAGCTTATAGATAACGGAGGGTTTTTGGACTCTTCCATGGTCGGCATCCTCGATTATCTCTTCTTCCAGATTTTGATTTGCACCTTGTGGGGCGGAGACGATGAATGACGTGGAGGAGAGCGAATCGGACTTTGTCGCTGACTTGATAAGTCTTCTTCTTCAGTAAGATCGAAGTGAGTCGGTCCCTTCTCCATTCTTTGTGGTCCCCTGTTTGCGATTCTTGATGATTTCCTCGAAGACGACATCTTTCTTTGTCTATTGGAAGATTCCTTCACTTGCTTTTCCCAAGAAAAATGACCACTTTCTCGACGATGAACAAGAAATAGAAACAGTATCGGGAGGAGAGTGCCTTTTAGGGTTTTGAAAATTGGGCGAAGAAAAACTGTATATATATATACCTCGGATTTGAAAAGAGAAGTTTAATCGGTACAAGGAAAGTGTACGAACACTTCTTTTCAAAATTAATAACTGCCAAAATTAATTCCTTGAAAAAGACAAGTTTTCAAATTTCACACGAATTATATCTGAATGAAAGAACGTACCTAGACTTAGAAATGGTGAGTCTCTAGACTTTAACTTCTTCAAGCTTCAAAATGTTGAGTCTTGAGCGAATAAAGTCGAATTGATTTTTCTCCAAAGGCTTTGTGAATATATCTGCTAGTTGACTCTTGAATCAACAAATTGAATCGAGATTTCTCCATTTTGAATATGATCTCTAATGAAGTGATGTCGAATCTCAATATGCTTTGCTCGTCGAATCTCAATATGCTTTGCTCTTGAATGAAGAATTGGATTTTTGGTGAGATTGATCGCGGTGTTGTCACATCTGATTTACGTGCATGAGTCTTCAATGCCAAAGTCTTGTAGCTGTTGTTTTATCCATAGAATTTGCGAACAGCAGCTTCCAAGAGCTACATACTCTGCTTCTGTCGTTGAGAGAGCTACAGTGCTTTGCTTCCTTGAGAACCAAGACACAGTCCTGTTTCCAAGCAGTTGACAAGTTCCAGAAGTGCTCTTTCTATCGACTCTGCAACCGGCCAGATCTGCATCTGAGTATCCTAGAAGATTAAAGTCTCCCCTCTTTGGATACCAAAGACCGATGCTTGAAGATGAGGCAACGTATTTGATAATTCGTTTCACGGCAATGAGATGTGATTCTCTAGGATCTGATTGAAACCTAGCACAGATGCAAACACTCAACAAAATATCAGGTCTAGAAGCAGTAAGATAAAGAAGTGAACCGATCATGCTCCTGTCTGCTTTTGATCTACTTTCTTCCCTTCTTCATCCTTGTCTATCTTCTGAGAACATGACATTGGTATGTCGGTCTTTTTGCACTTTTCCAATCCAAATCTTTTGACAAGATCATTAGCATATTTTTCTTGGAAGATAAAAGTTCCTTCCTTCAATTGCTTTATTTGAAGGCCAAGAAAGAATGTTAATTCTCCCATCATACTCATTTCAAATTCGTCACCGCATAGACTTAGAAAATTTCTTGCAAAGACTTTCATTAGAGGATCCAAAAATAATGTCATCAACATATATTTGAACGAGTAAGAAACTTTTGTTTTCCTTTTTGATGAACGAGTAGTATCTACTTTACCTTTGACAAATCCGTTACGTAATAAGAACTTACTTAGTAAATCGTACCAAGCTCGAGGTGCTTGCTTTAGACCATACGAGCCTTTTTCGATGAAGACGAGTCGCTTCTTTGGGTCTTCAAATCCAGGCGGTTGTTCCACATAAACTTCCTCTTGGATAAATCCATTCGGAAAGCACTTTTGACGTCCATTTGGAATAACCTGAAATTTTTGTAACAAGCAAACGCAAGTAATAGACGAATAGCTTCTAACCTTGCAACTGGTGCGTAAGTCTCGTCATAGTCTATTTCTTCTTCTTGCGTGTATCCCTTGGCCACGAGTCTTGCTTTATTGCGTACGACTTTTCCTTCTTCGTTCATCTTGTTTCGAACACCCATTTGGCTCCAATAACGGTTTACCTTTCGGTTTAGATGTCAATTCCCGGACATCATTAATATTGAACTATGCGAGCTCCTCTTGCATAGCTTCGATCCAGCTTTCATCGATAAAGCTTCTTCTATGCTTTTTGGTTCAATTTCAGAAATGAGAGCAACAACACTAGACTCTTCACGCCTTTTTGATGCGGTGCGGATTCCTTCATTGATTTCGCCAATAATGAGATCTTTAGGATGAGTGGATTTGTGTTTCCGATTCTTGGTTGATTTGCTTGGATGATGATCTCTTTCTTTATTTGAATCTTCATGAGCTTCTTGATGATGGACTTCAGTCGAGATGCTTCTTGAGTTGAAGACTTTGGAAGGTCTAGAGTGAGTTCGGACTCTTCATATTGAGTCCTGGGATTCATCTTCTTGAGTCTTGGAATTTGACATTCATTGATTCTTCCACAGACTGGCTTTTCTTGTTGTAGACTCTGTAGGCTTTGCTTGATGTAGAATATCCAAGGAAGATGCCTTCATCTGATCTTTCTTCAAACTCCAATGCTCTGGGTTCTTGTTGGTCCAAAGAGATCCATATAAAGCAACTGCAATTCATGATTAGTAGATACATGATTTGATTGCTTAAATGAATTTCTTACCTGCTTTCCCAGAATGCATGGAGTGCATGAATCAGACTTTTGGTATGGCAATTTGGGTAGACCTCGAACAAGCTGTTTTGATGAGATTTTGGCTAATTGCTTCATATTGACATGGCCAAGCTTTCTGTGCCATATGCTTGCTTCATCTTGGATTGAAATTAGACATTGAGATTTATTCAATTTCATGTCTAAGAGGTAGATGTTTCCATGTCTTCGACCCATGAAAGACTCAGTAGAATCTTTACTAATTCCATAGCAAATTCCTTCTTGAAAGGAGATCTTGAAACCGGTATCACACAATTGGCTAATGCTGAGAAGGTTATAGTTGAGTCATTCTACTAGAGAAACATTGCTTATTGTGAGATTTCCAATTCTCACGGTTCCAAATCCCACGATGCTTCCTTTGCCTTTTCCTCCAAATGAAACATTTCCGCCGTTTACTTGAACAAGCTTTATGAAGCACTTTGAGTCTCCTGTCATGTGTCTTGAGCATCCGCTGTCAAGATACCATTTCATCTTTCTCTTGACGGAGACCTGCATTCAAGTGAGAGTCTCAAGCTTTCTTTGGTACCCAAATTTTCTTGGGTCTTTTGGAGTTAGTAGGATAAGCATTATTGGGCCATGCTTTCTTAACGGGTTTCCAAACCATAGGACAGTCTTTTTCAAAATGATCTAGGATGTTACACTTTGAACACCTTAGAGCATTTCGACCAACGAGACTTTACGAAAACTTTCTTGAAATGATTTTTGTAAGCTTCTCTTGACGGTCTTTTCTTAATTCTTTCTTTAACTTTAGGAAAATCAATCAAGGGAATTGTTTCCGCTGTCATGCCTAACCAGAGACTTATTGAAATAGGGTCTTTGAACTGAAAGCACTTTTTCAAGCTTTTCGGATCCTATCGAAAACTTCTTTGAAATATTTGATAAGTCTTTTTTTTAAGAAAACATTTTCTTTCAAAAGATCATCTTCTTTTTCTTTAAGAGCAGAAACATTTAGGTCTAGACTTTTAACTCTTTCTTCTAAAATAACTTTCCTTTTGTTTCAGAATTGAGTTTTCCTTTTTAAGTTCAGAAATTCTTTTGAGAGAAGTCTTAAGACTGAAACACAGTTCATCAATATATTTAGAGACTTTGACAGGAATTTTAAAATCACTTACCTCAAATTCACTGTCATGAGTCGAACAGAATCGAGTCGAATGCGAATGTGCCATCAAACATATGTTGGCATATTCATTATCACTTTCTTCACATTCTGTATCACTCCAGGTTTCGGCTTTGAGAGCTTTTCGAAACTTCTCAGCTTTTCCTCTTTTCTTTTTCAGAAGAGGACAGTTGGGTCTGATGTGTCCTTTCTTTTTACATTCGAAGCAAACTACATCTTTGTTTGGTTCCTCATCATCAACAGACTTAGTCTGCTGTCTCTGAAAACTTTGTTTCCTTGGGATGAACCTTCTTCCTTTTCTATTCAGTTTCTGAATCTTCTTATCATGAGAGCGAGCTCCTCATCATCCATATCATCTTCGAATCTGCATCATCGAATCGTCATTTGATTTTAGTGCAATAGATTTCTTACCTCTTGGATCTTCGTCTTCATTAATTCGTTCCACTTCGTAAGGCGAAGAGTTCCAATCAGCTCGTCTACTGAGATAATGGCATGATTCTTTGCGTCTCTCTTATTGAAGTCTTTATATGATTCCAATCCTTGGAGAGTCCACGCGAGAAGCTTGTTCACCTTCATGGGATCAGAAATTTTTTGTCCTTGGTTCTCAAGACCATTGACAATATCGTAAAACGACTAAACATGTCAGTTATAGATTCTCCGGTTTCATTTTGAAGGCTTCATATTGACCAAGGAGAATGTTAATTCTGGTCTCCTTCACTCGTTCTATCCCTTCATAGGTGATGTGTAATCTATCCCATACTTCTTTTGCTGTAACACAAGAAGATATTCTATTATATTCAGTTGGAGATAAAGCACAATATAAAGAGTAAATTGCTTTTGCATCGAGTGCTTGTCTCTTGTTTATCTCTTCCTGAGACATTCCGCTGGTTTCAATAGTGTCTTTCCCTCTTTCAGAGATTGATGCAGCGGTAGGAGTGATTCCTCTTTCCACAACGTCCCATTCCGGAGGATCCTTTGATCGAAGGAAAGCTTTCATCTTGTTCTTCCGGATGTTGTAATCCTTTCCATCGAAGTAGGGAGGTCGGTATTGCTTTGCCCCTCCATCAGCCCCGGTGCTAGCATACTAGCCATGGATCTTTTACTCTGAAGTAAAACACTTCAAACAAAGTAAGAACACGGGCTCTGATACCAATTGATATTGCTAGTATGAGTACCTAGAGGGGGTGAATAGGTATACAAAGAATTTTCTTGAAGATTGCACAATACTTTAGACAGTTAAAGAATTTGCAATAATTAAATATCAATCGTGAGACTGAGTAAGGGAAAGAGAGAATTGAACACTCGGTTTATAGTGGTTCGGCTTGATTCAAGCCTACGTCCACTCTTCTGCACTGACAGCCGATTGGCTGGATTCCACTATAATCAAAGAGCTGTTACAGTGTTGATCTTCTTTGAATTCTAGGTGTAGATGATCTACCACACTCTCTCAAGGTGTCACCAAATATAAACACTCTCTGTGTATACAATTTCGCTCGAACAGTCTCGACTAATAATCAAGGGTCTTCAGACTCTGGAATTTTTCTATCAATCACACACTTAAAACAACTAGAACGTCTTCCTTTTATACTCCTTCATGCCATCATAGCCGTTGGCACTTACCAAAGGAATTCCTCCAATCTACCCGTTGGACGGAATCAATCAAGAAGATCATCCGAGCTATTTAAGGAATCTGATGATAGCCCATCAATCCTGTTCGCACATACAATCAGGATCTTGGTTTCCAAGAATAGAACATTCCAAGAATACTTCGTTGACCATCGGATCTTCAATCGATCTTAGATAAGAATTAAAAAATCTGAAATGAATATCCAACCAAAGAATCTTTTCCAGAGGATAGGATCGAATCATCAACCATAGACCTCGGCTTTGGATTTCCTTCGTCACTGGATTGGAAAGACTGTCAGTGAGAACAGACTTAAGTCTTGAGTCTTGAGTCTTAAGTCTTGAGTCTTGAGTCTTGAGTCTTGGGTCTTGGGTCTTGGATCTTGAGTCTCGAGAATACAAAGTCTTCAGACTTTAAACTGTCGGTCTCCAAACATCCAGACTTAGACTGATAGAAACGTTTTGTCAGCTTCAAAATATTCTGGAAAGATTTCTCCAATATATTCCACCCCGCCGAATGCATACATGTATAAGATACGTAAATGTGGATGCGAGGCTGAAGTGAGATGGGCCAAATTTTTTTAGTATTTTTTTTTTATTTTTCTCATACACTTCTTATTTTTAACAAAAATGCATGTTCGATTCACCGGCAAAAATTCAGATGTCAGTAAAATAAGGATTTTTATTTGTGTTTTTATCGAATGGATGAAAATTTGTGTGTAAATTTTGATGAGAAAAACCCACTATTTTCATATTGACAGGGGGAGAGATTCATTCAATTAGAGATGGAGAAGCATCGTGAGTGACAAGTAGTGTTATGTACTTATTGGTTTGTCAGTGGTGTAGTGCTCACTTTGTAGTTAGGCAAACTTCCAAAGTGCAAAATGAACATTCTTTGCCACTTTTAAGATTAGTTGTGAATATGCTCAGCAGCAATATAGTCCTTACCTTATACATATTGGTTGCAACCATTAACTTCAATATGGCCACCGGGGGGGGTCATCCTGGTGCACACGCACCCGGGCAGCTAAGAGGTCCTCATCATCCTTCTAGGGTCCATCTGTCTAGGGTTCATCTCATCATCGGCAAACACCATCTTCTTGAAGAACCTCGACTGAGGGGATTGCATGATTTCCACTCGGGGGCTATTGCACTTCCAATTGAATGCTGGTAAAGGTCCAGCTCTTGCCATAGTCAGCTTCAACAATCCAAACCCCGGGCTTCAAATCTCGGACCTTGCTCTGTTGGAGGCCACCACTTTCCTTTATCATGCTCAGGTTAAGAAGCTTAAGGGTGTTCTCGGTGGCACTGGCTAAGTGGCTTATTTCAATTTAGTAGAGATACCATCCACTGAAGAACACCACATTTTCAAGCCTCTTCAAAAAGAGGATAAAAAAGAAAAGAGGAAAATAATAATTCAGCTTATATGCTCATCGTCAATGGCTTTCCATGTATTTTTCCTAAGGTTATATTTGGTTTGCTTCTGGGCCAATGGACCAATTTATTGAGATGAACTTTTCTATGCATAACGAAATGAAGAGGATTGTCATATTTATGTGCAAATTCTATACCAGAGCCCGGCTTTAGACTTATCTCTTTTGCTAAGCACACAAAAATTTTGTCGCCGATCACTTATACAATGAGCAAGTATTGACCATATTCGAATCATATCAACCTAGCTCGCATCCACCATTAAATCAGGTGGATTCCATGTAGGGTCCATTTCATCTAATGGTGCATGGGAGATGGCTCACATTTACCGGGTACATCTAAAATTTTTCCTTGTACATCACTTGATGTGCATTATAAGTGTTGAGGTGTTGCGGTTTGATTGGCTATTCGACTAGAAGTTCATAAAATTTCAAATGCAATTACCTTTTTAATCCATTCTTGGATTTCTGCATCTCTCACGCCTTTGGAAAGCTCGGGACTCGTAGTTATTAGATATAACTTTTGTTCAGTTTAGATACATGGGTTTCGGATGTCGGGTGAATGATCTCTTTTTGGAAAGCATACAATAAGCGTAGATACTCTGGAAGTTTTGGGGTGAGACAAGCTAATTCAAAGAAATTACACAAGCATAAAACTTCAAACGTGAGTTTAGCGTGCGTATGTATATATAAACACTCACGTAAGTTGCTTTTGATAGTCAGTTTAGCATGTTGATGCTAGCTAATATCTAATTCTGCATATCAAATACTTATCCATAATTTGATTTTAATTTTCTATCAATTTACAAAAAAATATTTATGTATATATATGTATATACATAATTAGATGGATGATCAAAGATATAATTCGATGAATGATCAAAGATATATGATAGGTTATAATTTCGCATATTTTATATAGGTTATAATTCCATATGCCTCACAATTTTTGTGGACAAAGTGTGACATCCTAATTTTTCAAATCTGATTTCAATTGAATAAATCGGGCCTTTCATCGACGCGTCATAGTCTTATTCTCTGAGCGATCACTCATGAGATAACTAGACTATTTGGAAAAGTCATTAAGGGATTTTAACTAAAACTTGAGAATTTGACTAGGAATCGATATTTCAAAGCCGTCTTCAATTTGCAAGGTCATTCTGACAATTAAAAATCGATCAGAGATCAAAGATAGGTCGATTCGACTGAGATAGGTGATCAAAATGTGGATGATTCCACCTGATTGCAAAATTCTCATCGATCGACACTAAATTGATTTTCTATCGTTTTTGGTACCTTGTGTCGGTAATTGAAACCTTGAGATTTTCACGACAACCAAGAGTTGTCAATGTGTCAAAGATGTACATTGTGACTCAAGATAAATCGATCATGGGTCAATTGCACTAAAAATTCCTAAAAGCTACCCGATAGACTAAGTCACACTAAAAGCGCGCTGGAGTGAAATTAATCGCGAATTTGAACCCGATTTCAGAAATTAAAAGTTTTGTGGTGTCACGAAATTTATTTGAGAACATCGATCATTCGTTATCAGAAGAATTTTAGAGATTAGAGGTTTTTTTGGAAAATCGTTTCCAACGTTGCGGAAAATTTGTGACGTAAAATTAAGGAAATTTGAACTTAAATGCGCTTTGAGTGTTGGGAATTTATAGAAAATTATATGAGATTTTTAACTTCATCGAAATTGGACCTCAATTTGGGGAATTGAGTGAGGAATTGAAGCAAATTTAGTGAAATAAGGAGCTAGGCTTGAGGGGGTGCAATTTTGACATTAAATTGTATAATTGCGGTATTAATTTTCAAGAAAGTAATAGAGGGGGACCAAGCATTCAATGGAGGGGATAGACATGTTGACTCCCTCCTTCGGCAGCTTCTCCATCACGCAAGATTAGCCGCCTCTCCCCCTTCGTCTTCGTGCGGCCTTCACTAAAATCAGTGGCTCCTATTTTCCTTTCATTTTTCTCTTCTGCCGAAGCACCGCATCACCGCTCCATCTCGTCCCTGCAGCTGCTCCACCACCTTCAATTGTCTCCCATCATTTCCTTTAGTTAGTCGCAGCATCATCCCCATCTCTACCAAATCCCTTGATCTCTCGGCCATCTCCACCAAAGAATTCCCCCAGCGTCAAACCCCCAACGAAGCAGCCCATCTCCAACGCCTCACCCCATCTTCATCCATCCATCATCCCTTCCGTCCACCCCATCCATCGGTTTGTTGACCGTAAACCCCCACTCATCCACTTCAATTTCACCGAAGCCACTTTGCCGAGCCAACGGCGCGGCATCAACGTCCGCGTCGCCCTCCATTTTCCTTCGTGCAGCTCGTCCACCGAAGCTGCTCCATTTGACGCCCGCATCTTCGAGCTCCACAAGATTCCAGCGAAGTCTGAAGTCAGGCCCACGGGAATTTCGGCCCACTTTCACCCCGTGAGATTCAAACCCACAGGTCAGCCCATTCTCAGCAGCCCAACTTGAAGCCCAACCTGCAGCAGCCCATTTTCAGCCCATCTTGGCCCGCGAGGCAAGCCCAACCTAGAAGCAGCCCATTGCCAAGCCCAAGCCCGAAGTTAAGCCCAGCCTAAGTTAAAAACAAATCTCATTGGTTTGATTTGTTGGGGCGCGTTTAGCGTACAGTGTCATGCCGCCATGAAAATTGATTTAGTAAGGCCAATCATCACGCGTCATCGCGGTGAACCTGTTTCTATGATTAACTTAGGTGAGTTTATCTTAAACTATAACTTAGTAAATAACGTTTAAGGGGTGTTTAGATTTATTTTATTAGGAATTAGGTGGTTAGTTAGATTTAAATTAGAAATGTAATTATTTATTTGAGTATGTTAGGTGGTTAGCATGGTTAGTATGGTTTAGCTAAGGCCTAAATCAATTGTCTTATTTATCTAGAAGGGTTAGGGAATTTTCGAGTCCGTATTAGTATCAATTTAATAATTTTGGCCTAGGTTAGTATTTTTAGGAATTAAATCGAATTATTTAATTAATTTTTGAAATTAATTATTTATTAATTATTTTTCCGGAAATTAGGCCAAGATAGATCGATAACTAGAATTTCGTGGTGATTACAATGGTATGGTTAAATTCTGCGATTGAGTGTTAAATTATGCAAATTGAGTCTTGATTTGATTTTTGGTATTTAATTCCAAAATTGTGAATTTCCAATATTTATTCAAAAAATCCCGGTGTCGGTTTTTACACTAAAAAATAGTTTTTAGTCTATATGAAATAGTGGGATTTCAAAAATGAAGAATATCAATTTTTCTGAGTCAAGTTGACCGTGTACCCACACATGAGTAATTTCATGTGAATTTCTAATACAAAGAAAAAGGCTAGGCTCACCATTTTAATTAAAGCATTTGAGTGCAATGCACGGTACCTTGGGCCATATTTGTGTGATCGTGTGATGGTTAAAAGAAATTATCCCGGGTTGTTAAGTTGGACGTTATCCCTATTCGGGATACCCCCTGGACAACGGGAAGCCGGTCATAGTAGATTTTGGACCCTATGCTCCTTCGGGAAAGCCGTCTGATAAAAAGACATGCCATGCTCAATGGGGTGAGACGATGCCTGGTAATGCCAGAAGACCGTCGAATAGAGAGTAGGCCGTACTATATGCCGAGATCAAAATTAGGAACGCATGATTAATTGAGTGTGGCGTTTTAGTTACTGGAGTTTATTTGTTGTTCATGCTCTCATGTTGTCTGTGATATAAATTGTACTAACCTGCAGGGTGGATTTGAGATGAGGTAAGTCTCCTTGATTGTGTGATTGTGTGATTAGGACACTTCTGGGTGTATTTCCCTCCTAATTGGGGTTTAGAGCTTAGACTCGCTGAGATTATATCTCACCCCGTTGTGGGACAATATTTTCAGGGTCGTCGAGTGGAGGACCTGGAGCCGAGAGGAGGTGATCGGAAGCATAGGTCAGTTAAGACCGCTTCTTTTTGAAAGGCCAGTCTTTTGTAGTCTTTTGGCCATAGACTTTTGTATAGGACTCGGTGTGAATATAAAAGCATGTTTGTTTGTGAATTCATATCCTGCTTTTCTATCCCGAGATGATTACTGTCAGGGAATTTCTTTTCGCTTTCGCATGTGCAATAAAATGGAAAGGATTGACGGCGCGTCCTGGGAAGTCGCAAATTATTATCGACCAAATAGGGATGGGCACGTGCTCGGGATTCGGGGCGTGACACAAAGTCCTATACCTAGTACATTTCCATTTCTATAGTTCTTAGGAATAACTGTATTATTTATATATAGATTATTTTGATTATCGAACTGTTCATCTAAAAGGCATCTATAAAGAAAAATCAAATGATCAAAAAGTTATACTATAATGAAAGTTATGTTACATGATTACATGTACTTTGTAGTGAATTTTTAAAAGTAATTGTTTATGTATACCTGAATACTATTTTGAAAGATCTACGTAACTAAAAAATGATCAAAGATTTATGGCAGCTTTTATTCCATCTATTTCACAATGAATACAAAGAAAGTATTATAACTGGTATGATTCCAATTACTTGATAGTTCACAAGAATAAAGTCTACATTTGGTATCACTCTCGTCACTGAAATTTTGTATATATAGATTTTTTCTTTAAATAATCGTTCATCTCTCATTCCCGATGAAAGATATATTACATGATTATGTCTATTTTGATAATAATCGTTGAAGATAATTTTTATATAGATTACATTTTGAAACACATGGAGGCTGAATGTTTAAGCTGAAGGAAAAAAATTCTGAATCTAAATTACAAAACAAAAGGCTAAAAGAACTAATTTTAAAAAAGTTATATTCCAAGAATTAGCATACTTTGGTACTGAATGTTAAAAAAAAAATAAAAATTGTTTATGTATGTGCAGATTCAATTTTGAGGTATCTATAGGCTGAAATTTTAAATTGATCAAATCATTCTATAAATAGATCTTTGATAACAAGGTACAAAAACCTAATACATAGTAATTGTTCAAATTGAGAAAATACATTCAGTATCACATTGGCTCATTGGCTCCGCTACAAACAACAACTATAATGACGACATACGCCCTCAAATCCAATTGGTCAATCACTGCTCTTGTTCAGTATATTTGACTCCATCCCAAATATCATCGGGACAAAAGATGCTAGGTCCATAAGTGGATTTGATTATTTGGTATAGTAGGGGAAGCTGTAGTTGTGCGAATAAAGCCACGGGAAGAGAGGCCAGCAAAGTAATGGGAATGAGAACCACTCCAATCTCTTGTGCAGCACCATTGTGAGAGTTGCAGCGAAGGCCACCAGCATGAAAGCCAAGGAGAGGAAGAGAAAACAAAGGCCCATTATGATCTTCTTAGGCAACGATTCAAGAAAGTCTTCCCACTCATACTGCGAAGTTAAGATGGCTAGGAATAGCAAAATGGCAATCATGGAGGAGAACAACCCTAACGCATCCGAAATTACGAAAACCAAGAGAGAGTCCTGTCCTAACAACAAGGGTACTCCGGTATTGTTGTCATTGCCTCCAGGCACAGTGAATGCAGCAGCGAACAATACTGTGGCAATTAGAGTTGAGACAAGCATACATGAATTTGCTGTGTCCTTCACCCACTTCTCTCCTTTCTCAAGCAACTCTTTGTGGTTCTTCTTGAATCTATCCCAATATGTCATTCCCCCTTCAAGGAAGTCTCTCGCGTAAGGGATAAGCCAGCTTTCCACAGCCTATGCATAACACCATAGTTAGGAGTTTCAAAAAGTGGATAAAGTTTTTAAGATTTTCATAAAAACAAACGAGGGAACAACTCAAAGTGATTAAGACTTGCTTAGAGGTCTAGTCCGTCTTTTCTGGCAGAATTTCATTGGTCACTTTCTTCAGAGCTTTGATGATGATTTTGTGCTTCATTTCAGTCAAATAATATGAAAATGCAAAGCACTAGATACATTCTAACGATTCAAGTTTCATGAAACTTGGAGTCTTCTAGAAGAATTTATGGAAAAAAATATCAAGAGCTAGTCAAGAAATCCGAGAATGAGACTTTTAGTATTTCTACGTGCTTTATCGAACCCCACACATTGTATTTTGTTTCTAGAGTCATTTAAGCCAAGAGTCAATGGTACGACAACTCCAAGAACAATTGAAGAAATTTCATTGTTGGGACGTGACCATCCCCGTTATGACCCTAAAGAAGGAGACAACAGAGGAGATTGCCTCTTCTGTGATGTCTGTTCCAACACAACTAGTGAAGAGGCTCCATTGTGCCATCATTAAAGGAATGGCGATTCTTATGATTTTGATGTCAAATTCGACATCTCGAAAAACTTCATCTATTGGCTTGAGACATGTTGAAAGAAAAATAGGCACAACGTTTGTCCACTTGAGATGTTTTGTTCAAACGTGGTACTTGATTCGTATTCATATTGGGAAAATTAACCAATATGTCCTAAACTTACTGTATGAATGATAATTCAATTTTAAACTTTTCAACTTTGTCAATTCAATCCTAATTTTTTGTATGAAATTCCAATATAGTCATTTTTGTTAATTACACTAAAAATGCTAGCATAGTGGTCCGATCGTCGCCAACCGTCCTTCGCAACACACTACCATGTCAACGATTTTAGACGAAAATTGGCCACAAGGACTACATTAGAATTTGGTGTAAAAGTTTAGGACTAAATTGACAAAATTGAAAAATTTAGAATGACTTCCGTACAATAGGATTAAGATAGATCGAACAATTTTCTTTATTTAAATTTCTCATGTTTCTTTTCTTTAGTTGGATTATATGTGTTTTGCATTCTTCTAAAATCTGCAAATATGTTCTTATTTCTTTGATTAAATGACATGATTGATTTGAGAGTTGTCATGGTCTTCGTCATCCTGATTCATACACTAGAACCAACCCTATCTTTTTTTCTTTTTCTTTTTTTTTATCCCTTATCATTTTCTCATTAATTTGTAGCGCACATATTCGTTTCTTTTAGAAAGAAAATTTCATTTTCAAGCATCCAACGGATGGTAGTCATTTACATTGCTAGTGGGAGTTATGTCTTCATATTGCATAATTGATTGTTCAAAAGTAAATTAAATAAGATGCTATATGAAAGGATAGCAACGTAATAGGAAAAGACGCAACTCAACCTTTCAAGGAGAGCACAATTGGTTAGAAAGCAGGGGATTTTCAATTTGGAAACTGAAATTTAGTATTTCATATCCAATCAATTATATACACATGCCAAATGTTTGGATTTAACTAATTTGAGAGGTTGGTTATAAAGGTGTTCCTCTAGCGGCGGCAACGACGATGATACCTATGCGAGGGCCAATTGAGCCTTCTCAGGTAGTAGCGAGTTACATCATTGCCACCATTGAGTGAGGGCGGCCAAGCCTTATTGGCAGTCCGTGGTGAGGGTTGTTGCACTCAAAGCGACTCTGTGATGGTTCCTAAACCTTGCCAATGACAAATGGGGCGACTCCTTGTTCCTCCTCAATGATCTCTCTCTATTTTTTGACTTTTTTTTTAAACTCCAGTCATTTTTATTTTTAGTTTTTGTGATGTCGCACTTATCTGTGCCATATCAGTTCCACTTGTGCAAAAAATAAAAAAGGAAATTAATAAAAAAAAATGCCAATAAATTTTCCATCCATCAAAAATAGATGGAACAAAGGAAGGGACTAACATAAAGAGCAAAGACAAGTTTTAAGACTTATTAATCTGAAGTCAAAGTTTTAGGACTCAATTGTAGAATTGACTCAAATTTTAGGATTCTTGTTGTACATAATAGTACCAAGCTTTTTTTTCCACGACAGAGAATAGAAAGTTGAAATGCAATAAAGGTAAATAAATAGTAAAAGCTTCATGATATCATATTTTTTTTAGACAATGGTTTGCATGAGTAAAACTTTAGTTGATTGCTAAATTAACTAATGAGAAGTGTTATTGAATTAATAGCTATTCAAATGAAAATAGTGGCCATAAGTGAACTTAGCTAACCTTTTGATATAAACCGACCAAAAAAAAAACCTTTTAATATAAAAAATATATAAAAAAAAAACAAAGAAGATTCAATTCATATTACTTTAATTAAGTCATTACCACCTACATAAATTTAATTATATCTTAACTACATTATAGTCTGTAATACAAAATGTAATACAACGGAACGAGCAAAGCTACCACGGAAGTATAAGTAAAACTGATTTAAATGTTTTTGTTAGGGCTCCACGGGAATATAAATGGGTTATACATTAAATGATATGCATAATAATCCCCTAATTACATCATGGGACACCAATATAAAGAGTCAGTCGAATTTAAGAAAGAGTCAATAGGATTAGATTAAAGTGGCGGATCATGGTTATATTGGTAAATTAAAATGCAATTTAATTATGATTAGTCTCAATCAATTTTCAATGTCCCAATTTCCCTTATCAGTCTCCCTTATTTTCTGTCAATTGGTGATGTAGTGTAGTTTCTCAACTTACCTTATTAATTTGGTTAACATGGCAAAGGAGTTTCTTCTTCTCATTGTGGTCTTGGATTCAAGTCATAGTGGAAGCATTTCAGGAGTAAAATCCCGAATGCACCAAACAGATGTAGGGTAGTTCACCCTTAAAATAACCCAAGAAGGTAGATTTTATGGTGTGCAAAAGCTTGGCTGAATATCACTCGACCGCTTTTAAAAAAAAGGTTCAATGTATATTCAAGATTATCTAGTAAAAGTTCTAGCTATCATATTTTAAAAAAATTGTCAAGAAGATATAATATTTATCATTAAGCGCAGCTATAAATTATATGAAAAGAAAGATATTTACCTTGTACCACTGGAATTCTCTTTGTATTTGAAAAGCTACTCCGGAGACATTAGTTACGGTGCCCAAATTAGTTTCGCACTCTGCTGCTGCTTGCAACATAGCCAACGACTCTTCCGATGTGGGCGCTGGAACTAATGACGACTTATTAGTTGAGCTTACCTTCAAAAACAGTCTGAAAGTCCTTTCTCTGCGATAACGCACTGCATATGCGATCAAGCTCATACCACGAGTCAACTTCCCATCTGGGAAAAACTGAATAAATAGCTTCATGATTTCACTGACTCCGCGGGATGTAGCTTCAAACAAGAAGTTCCCATTACCGCAAAAATCAATGATCTCGGTAGTATTCATATAAGAGATCGCAATGCAAACTTGTCTGGCCAACTTGATTGCCCTCACGTGTCTCAGCTTCACCTCGTGAACTTTCTTTAAAGTAGGAACTGCAAAATGTCAAAAACAAACGAAAAAAGAAAATGAAAAACCAAGGGGCTTGCAATTGGATTAAAAAAAAAAAAAATTCTTCTCTGGGATTCAATCCTCAAATGCAAACAGTGAGTTTGAGTAATTGCTGATGCAAAAGTACAAAAAAGATATAAAATCATTTTTGGCATTTTCAAAGAAAAAGTTTATATCATGTCTGGAGGAAAAGATTAATTGGATGTGAAGAAAGTAGAAGGGATTAGAGGGTAACTGAAGAAAGAGATCCTCCTTGAAGTTCAAATGAGGCTTTCTAATGCTAATCATAATTAAGAGAACATAATTATATGACTTAACCTGATAGAATAGCTCTGGAGATAATCACGCTAATGACGTATGTCTAGCTAGAGTAAATTACAGTAGTCTTTGCTTCTATAAGACTATTTTAGACAATATTATTCAAATATGCTTTTGGCAGCTAGCAATAAAAAAATCATATCAATCGTACGAGCCACTGTACTGTTATTTATGCTCAGACGATCAATTTTTTTTCCTCCATTCTATCTGTCTTTAGCAATTTCAAAGCTTCCAAATGAGGTCACGTAATCGTATGTGACGTTTCCTAACGTAGTGATTGGAGTTGACTATATTCAAAAATCACTTTTATTTTGATAAAAACAAGCAACGACGCTATTTTGTTTCCTTTTTTTGTTTTTTTTTTTGACAAAAATAGAAGAATTAGGGACGAGAATAAAGGGTATTTCGTGGGCATACAGAATTCGGGTGAAGATGACAAGTGCAATCGCGAGTAAAAATTTTGAATAGGTTTTGGGAACTAGAGGATCATTTTAGCGGCCAGGTGCTGTTTGGGTTAGTTTTCATGCACTTCGAGTGATCCACCTTCTCGGGTAATCTTAAGAGCACAATCTCCCATATCGACCTAATGTATTTGGGATCTTATTTTTGGGAATGCTTCTAACAAATCTGAAATATACGATGACAACAAGGAAAGAAAACTCATTTACCATCTAACAGCTTTTGGTATAGGATATATAACTAGGGGAGGAATTCTAGGATGGACGATTTTGTTGTGACCCACGAAATTCGCTCCCACTAATATTCTTCTATTCCAAGCCTTCCCAAACAAACTACTTTGATTTTTCCTACATGCTCCTATTCCTATTTTCACCCCTTTTTAAAGTTGCCAAATAGAAGTGTAAATTTACTATGTTAATGTGATCGAGTGATAAACCCATGCCATCATCTGTTGCAACCTTATTTCAAAGTCAATGATGCTGGGAGCTTGCCCTCGGTCCCATGCCCAATTCTTACACCCTCTCAACGTGTTCTTTCTTGTTGTATTGAGATGAAGTAGTAGTCAAAGAAAGTGATATTTAGGCTTTAAGCACTTCACCCGTAATGGACAAAACAAATGCATATGGGTTCATTGTTCTAATTTTTCCAAAAAGATTTACATGCTTGATAGAGATGATGAAGCAAACATTATTTCAACAATCGAGATCGAAGGAAAAGTATTAAGTTTACGTTACTCTTATTTTATATCTTCTGCTTAAATCATTTAGCTGTAAACAAGAAATTCCTAGGTTAACATCAAATCTAGCCTCAATTTGCAGTTTTCAAGTACTCTTTTTTCACTTTTTTTTCTTTTAACAATTTCGTGACTCTTGCGATTAGAAATAGATGATTTTCTGAAATCTTTCAAAATATAAGAATATTAACACAGAAATTATACATAACTTTGTTTGAGTTCGAATAATTTTTTTAAGAATTTTTATTATGTCCATGAACGATATAAAGAGTAAGTTATACATTCACTGATAAATGGTTGACCTGTGGAAAAGTTAATTACAAAAGTAACTTCAAACACATTTATCACATCCAATGGTGAATGTCTAATGGTTCTTTCACACAAGCAGTGGGGTACTAGAGATTATTTTCCAGATTATGGCAAAGAATTAAGTGGGAGCTTTTTTCTACTTACAAAAGAAGTCAAAAACAAACAAGCCATAGACTTTTAGTTGGAGAGAGAGGGACAGAGATAATGACGGTATCTTTATAAAATGGAAACATACCTACAATTTTGGCGGCATTCCAAAGTGACCCCGCAAGACATTGAAACGCTACAATTAGATTGAAGAGAAAAACTGGTCACTAGATATGAAATCATTGTAATATTTCATAATTGGTTTGTCATATTGTTCAATCAATTAAGTAATATGATACTTATGCACTTGGTTGAATCGCATATGGTTCTCAAGAGATAGCTGATCCATAAAGTAGTTCGATTTCAGGCCATTAGTCAAGTAAAACAAGGTCGAGGAACCAAAATATATCCTACAAAGAAACGTTCATTTACATTTTCTTTTGCTAGTACGAAGGGAATCAATCTAAGAAAATCGACTTAAAGTTCAAAATCATGAAAGGTCTAAGATAATGCCAAACAGCAAAAATGCATACCCACCCAGATTTAAACTTTTATCCGTTGGTTTGTAGTTCAGGTCCACCGGAATACCTTCAGTTCAGAAACCAAAGAACAGGTGATGAACTCGGTATGATCTTCTTGAAGGGAATCAGTAATGAAGTGATGTGAGTGTAGAAAGTACGGACATTGATATACCAATGCTTCCAAGACACTGAGCCTATTTCCACTGAGAAAGTAAGACTCCTTCCGTGCCAACGCCTCCAGTATGGATGGGTTGTCGTGCCATGTGCTTTTCATGGTAAGTAGGTGAGGGTACCGCCCAACGAGATAAAGGACGATATCTATCCGAATTGACCAGCAAATGTTGATCGGGAAAATAAGCTAAGTCTAGAATAAAGGAAATAACAGATGGAACTGAGAAAAAGATCGATGGTGATCTTACCAAGATGAGCAGCACTGATGAGATCTATAATGATGTCAATGGCAGAGGAACTGCTGAAGGGATTACCTGGCCCATCGACTATTGTACTTTTCACCAGGAACCAGACAATCTCCTTATGCATAGAAGGGTCCGCAACAGATATTTCCAAAGGAACAAGTCCTTTACAATCTTCAAGTTGCGTCAACTTAGGATTACTTGCAACTAATGCCTTGACCATCCTTATACTTCCACACCGGACAGCATTGTGGAGGGCTGTGCGGCCATCACAATCAACCATTTCAAGTGCTTCCGGATACGAAGACAAGAGCTCAACCAATTTCCCCAAAAATTGGTCTCGTGCACTCAAAGCAGCTATGTGAAGCAATGTTTCTGATCTGCTTGTTATTTTGGCTGTCTTTGAAGTAGCATCTTGTTCGAAAAATCTTGTAGCAGATTCCCAATCGCCTCTGAATGCAGCTCGCAACAATGGTCGGTAATAGGGTCCATCCACTACGTCTTCTGATATTTCTGCAATGGATGCAAACTTTTCAGGCCATTTAAGTTAATACTTTTTCCTTGCTGACATCGAAAAGTGTCCCAGAAAAGAAGAATTTGACCAAGATCCACTCCAAATATTAATTTCACAATGGAATAACTCTTTCGAGAGATGACGCACCTGGAGCACCTCTGGATTGAGAAGGATCTGATCCGACGCTTACACGACCATCTACTATATATGTATAAAAAAGAGTGAGCACAAAGTCCTTCACATACCGATAGATCTTTCTTCTCTCTTTTTCCTAGCCAAGATCGCATTATTTATGTTTGATGATAAAGAAAATAAAAAGAACCATGAGAAAATACAAGTTCCAGCATATTTGGGATTCCATCGATTGTACCATATTTTTTCTCGGTTGGAACTTGAACATGTACCTGTTGTTGGTTCTGCCTGATTCGAATTTCTTTGTTCTTCACTTGGTTGCGTCACCATTGGGTTGCTCTCCTGGTTACAGTCTTTCAACAAAAAAGTAAATGGACAATGCAAAAGAGACTTTCGACTTTCCTAGAAAGTTGCAGATCTGATGTCGATTGGCTTAAGTTGTGGGGGCCTATTATACCAAGTGGTTCTTTTTTATGAAAAGTCTGTTAGTGATGGAAAAATATAACTCTTGTTACACAAAAATTAATTTAGGTTAAATATGACAATTTTATAAATTTTATATTTTTTATAGTATTAAAAATTAAAAAAAAAAGAGAAATTATCTAAGTTCTTTCGAGCTTGCCTCTCTCTCGTCCCTCTATTTCCACTGCTGACCGAAGTCAACTGTGGTCAGCAACGAATCTCTCACGGTGGATGGGACCTACATAAAAATGAATAGCAACTACATATTTTATACTTACTTTTCAATTAAAAATTTTTGTTATTATGTTCGGGAAAAGGGATTCGGACCCGTAAACCCGGTCCGACCCGATGACCTGATCCACCTACCGGGATATGACCCGCTTCAAATTAAAAATTAATTTTTTAATCCTTTTTTAATTCATTAAAACATTTTCAATATATGTTGAAGGATAACGCACCTGAAGCACCTCCCGATTGGGAAGAAGTTGATCCAACGCTTGCTAAAACATTTTCAATATCTGTTGGAGAAAGAGTGAGCACTAAGTCCTTCGCATACTTTTTTCCCCCTCTTTATTCTAGCCAAGGTCAACATTATGTTTCTTTGGTGATAAAGAAAATAAAAAGAACCGTCAGAAAATACAAGTTCCAGCATATTTGGAACCCCATCAATTATACCATATTCTTTGTCGGTTGGAACTTGAACATGTACCTGCTGTTGGTTCTGCATGATTCGAATTTCCTTGTTCTTTACTTGGTTGCGTTGCCATTGGGTTGCTCTCTTGGTTACAGTCCTTCAACAACAAAGTAAGAGACTCTTGACTTTCCTAGAAAGTTGAAGCTTGATATCAACGGCTTAAGTTGTTGGGGCCTCTTAGGCCATGTGGTTCTTGTTGATGAAAGTCTATTAGCGATGGAAAAATATAACTCTAGTTACACAAAAATTAATTTAGGTTAAATATGGCACAAATTTATAAATTTTAGATTTTTTATAGTATTAAAAATTTTTAAAATAGAGAAATTATCTAAGTTCTTTCGAGCTTGCCTCTCTCTCCTCCCTCTATTCCCACCGCTGACTGAAGTCGACTGTGGTCGGCAACGATTCTCTTACGGTGGATGGGACCCACATAAAAATGAAGAGTAACCATATATTTTAAACTAACTTTTTAATTAATTTTTTTATTATTATATTAGGGAAAAGGGATTCGGGCCGATAAACCTAGTCTGACCCGATAACCCGATCCGCCTACCGTGATATGACCCACTTCAAATTAAAAAATAATTTTTAAATAATTTTTAATTCATTATTTTTATTCTTTTTTATTCTTTTATTTTTCTATTTTCTCTTCTTCTCCCTGTTCTCTCCTTCCCCAAGCACGCCTCCCCCTTGCGCTCTCACCCGAACTGACGCCACTTAGACAAGCCCTCGCCGGCGCTCAGGACACCGCCCAAGCTAGGACCCAACGTCGTTCACTCCAAACGCCACTCGTCGGCCGACCTCCCCGCCGCCGGCCGAGAGCCACACCACGGCCAAACACCCAACAAACTACGGCGACGATGGAAACGTGGCGAACGACTACAAGGCCGACGCCCAAGGTCGCCCAACACCACTGGAACATTCCCATACATCACGGCGTGCACGGCCTACTCGATTTCGGCCAAAAACGGGAGAATGAAAACTAGATCTCGCTTAGC
The DNA here is from genome assembly GCA_016097615.1 of Eucalyptus dawsonii. NCBI lineage: Eukaryota > Viridiplantae > Streptophyta > Magnoliopsida > Myrtales > Myrtaceae > Eucalyptus > Eucalyptus dawsonii. The sequence goes on along the minus strand of CM027873.1, from coordinate 77,293,314 downwards.
ATTTCGTCGAACGGGTGAAGGGGGCTCGCGAATCATGAGGTTTCCGGCTCAACTTCAACCGGGATTCTCGACAGAACTTTCGACAAACAGACAACGATACACACAGTAGCTGGACAAAGGATGTTCGGGGCCGGGGCTCGCGTGAGCCGGACGACCGCGAGCTCCGCCCCAGCACGCCCGAAAACAGGGCCAAAATAGGGTCGGGGCTTACCGGAGCTTCGGCGCGGGAAAGGAGGCACGGCAGCGGGTAGTCGGCAGCGATTCAGGCGCGGTGGCCGGCGGTCTCTGCTTCGACTCTCTTCCCTCGCTCTCACTCGCGGCTCTCTCGTCGGATGTCTCCCTCTCTTTCTGGATTTTTCAGCCGAAGAACCCCCCATTCTCGGTCCAACCTCTCCCCTTTTAAGCAGCGTCGCCAGCTTGCCCAGGCCGGTCGTACCGCGCGACATTCCCCCGCTGCCCGCGCTCGTCGTACTCCGTCCTTATGGAGAGAAGAAAAGAAAAAGCGGCCGGGCTAAGTCTGGCCGCATTATTATTATTTTTAATTCGCATTAATTAAAATTTTTAATTTTTTTTTCAAAAAATTTCTAACTGTTAATACCAATAATGCAAATATTCCTAATGTTCATATGTGATACAATTTAATAAAAAATATTTTTTGTTTAGGGGTTAGATATTAATTCCCAATTTTCTTTGCGATTAAATCCTAAATAAATAGATAAAATTTAGGTGTTAATATATATATATATATAATTTGAATAACATCTTATTGAGATGATGGCCAATGCCACATAGACATTATCTCAAATTTTGAAGGCTCACATTGACATAAAACTATTAACCATAGAACACCTAGATACGAGAAGAAAAGAACTACATGGTGCGAATTCGGCGGACCGAAAATGATCCAACTCTTTAGGTAAGTTCATTTTGTGGAAAATAAGTGATTTGAAAAATCACTTTATCCGAATTTTACTCGTGCAATTATTTTTTCTTTACATTAAACAAAAATGTGAATAATTATACATATTGGCTGACCAATTTCTTTTTTCTGAGGCAAAAAATCCAACTAACCTAGCCACTTCAGACCTTAATTTTAGGTCAGGATTGCCTTGGGCCATCTCAATTCTGTTCGGGCATGTCTACATAGATTTTTACTTTTCTCTTTTTACCTAATTTACTGTGATAACGCATTTTGGCCTTTTCCAGCTTGTAACACTTGATATTTTGACAATATTTAGACATTTGCACTTGATCATATGTAAAATTTTTCATGACCTTTTTATAAGTTGGATAATATTTAGCTTTTGGTGGAAAAATATATGTTCTTTTTTACTTTTTGGAAAACACGAATAGAACAGCTTTTGAAAAATTTGGGTCAATCTAAATTAAAGGGTTTTAAATGTTACATTTTGCAGAGGTTTACAAAGGCGTGATAAAAAAGATAAATTGCTAAGACTTAAATGGAAAATTGAGTATATTCATTATAACATTGGTAATCTTTTAAGTACTTGTAAAATTTCAAAGAAGTTGGTGATTTGCTAATTTGATTTGTTATGCGGAAGCCAAGAGAAAAAGGTTTAGCGAGGGCCATTTCTGCAATCCCGTGCTTTTGCGCACGACAACTTTGTCATTTTTCTCCTTAGCCGTTGGATTCAAGTGGTTTAATATCAGCCGTTCGATTAATATGTGTTGTCAGCGTTTCTGGATCACTCCCGTTGGTGGAAAACTCGTGGAATTGCCCGCTCAAAGGTACCAAAATCACGGCATTGCCCTTCCTTTGTTTGATCGCCTACTTCAATTTTTCTTCCACCGTCCCCTTCTTTCCAAACAACATACAAAAATAAAATTTTTAATCAGTACATTAACATTGTCGCAGTTTCTTCATATAAGCTGGTTTTTATAGAATGTCACATATTCAATTTTTATTTTTAGCATGTAGATATATTTCATAAATAGTTTATGCTTTCATTCTTAGATTATCTGTGTTAAAAAAGAAAAGGCGTATTATCTGTGTTAAAAAAGAAAAGGCGTACAATGACCATGTATGTGATATGTATTCTCTTCCAAGGGCTTTTATTTTGTACAATGGCAAAATAACTTTTTTATTTGCACAAATAGGTTTTAGATAATTTTTTTGGCACAAATAATTAAGATTTATTTTCTCTCTTGTTTTATTTTGTACAATGGCTATATATATGGCAATGTTTATCGCCTGCCAAGGGGCCATGACTTCAATATTTATTGACTTGTGTAGTGACTTCTCACTGGCCGGTGACCTTGCTTGTCATGATTTTAAGCAGTCATCCCATCTTTTATTTAAGAATGGTATCGAGAGCATGTGCCTTTAGCAAAAAAAAAATTAAAAATAAAAATAAAAATAATAATAATAGTCATCATCATCTTTTGTTTAAGAATGGTATTGGGGAGCATCCACATTATTATTACTTTTTAATAAAAATATTTGTTGTTTCCAGCGGTCTCTGACTTGAGTTGCATCAATCAAGGGCACTCACATGTTAGATTTGTAAATTTTTTCCTCTCTTGTTGCTTCATAATTTTTTTTTTAAATAAAAAAAGGGATATACCTAAAGTGGCTATCCATCTGTACGTTCTTCAATTTTTCAACACCATCCATGTGTTTACTTTTATCATAAGTTAACTGTGAACAAAAAACTATTAAATTCAAGTGACTTGATAACTCTAGTTCCAATTTAATACTGTATCATGTCCGTATGGAGAACTAAGTGTTCGTCGTCGATTCATAAACAAATGATAAAAGAGTCGCTTTTCTCTTGAGCCACCAAAAAAGGCTAGCATGGCTTGAATGACATTAGTAAAAAGAAGGGTAGAGCCTTCAATTAACTAGTTGTTATGATTATAAGTAGCCCATCTTTTGCAAGCCTTTAGTCATATAATTCATCAACAAACTGAGCACCTCACTTTTGTCAAGCACAAAAACAAAAGTAAAGACCTTCTATTTGATGACTCTATCTCTATTTCTTACTATGGAGTTCATTCCATCCCCTAATAGTTGACACCATGATCAAGTTGAGTTATTGCCAAGTTAAGTTGCTTCTTGAGCTTGCAAAAGCTATTTGGTCGACTTAATTTACAAGCCCTTAGTTGTATAACTCATTAGCAAAATGAGCACCTCACTTTTGTCTAGCCCAAAAGCAAAAGCAAAAAACCTCAATTTGATGACCTTGAGCCTCTTTCTTGCTATAGAGTTCATTCCATCCATTGACAGTTGATACCATGATCAAGTTAAGCCTTTGCCAAGTTAAGTTACTTCTTGGCTTGCAAAAGCTATTTGGGCAACTAAATTTGCAAGCCTTTAGTTATATAACTCATTAGCAAAATGAGCACTTCACTTTTGTCAAGCCCAAAAGTAAAAGTAAAGAATTGCACCTAGGCAACTTTGTCCCTCTTTCTTACTATAGAGTTCATTTCATCCCATGACAATTGACACCTTGATTAAGTTGAGTATTTACCAAGTTAAGATGCTCCTTGGGCTTGGGAAAGCTATTCGGGCAGGATAATTTGCGAGCCTTTAGTCGTGTAATTCATCAACAAAATGAGCACCTCACTTTTTTTAACCACAATAAAGAAAGTAAAGAACTTTAATTTGATGACTCTATATCTCTTTCTTACTATAGAGTTCATTCCATTGCTTGACAGTTAACACCATGATTAAGTTGAGTCTTTACCAAGTAAAGTTGCTTCTTGGGCTTGGGAAAGTTGGTCGGGCAAGTTCATTTGCAAGCTTTTTTTTTTTTTTTTTTGGTCAAACATTTGCAAGCCTTTAGTCATATCATTCATCAGCAAAATGAGTGCCTCACTTTTGTCAAGCCAAAAGCAAAAGTGAAAAACTTCAATTTGATTACTCTGTCCCTCTTTCTTACTATAGAAATCAATCCATCCCTTCACAATTGGCACCATGATCCAATTGAGTCTTTACCAAGTTAAGTTGCTCTTTAGGCTTGGAAAAGCAACTCATACAACTTAATTTGCAAGCCCTTCATTGTATAATTAATCAACAAAATGAGAACCTCACTTTTGTCAAGCACAAAAAAGAAAGTGAAGAGCTTCTATCTAACGAATCTCTCTCTTTCTTAAAATAGAGTTCATGCCATTGCTTGACAGTTAACACCACGATCAAGTTGAGTTTTTATCAAGTTAAGTTGCATCTTGGGCTTGGGAAAGCTAGTTAGGCAAGTTCATTTGCAAGCCTTTAGTCATATCATTCATCAGCAAAACGAGTGCCTCACTTTTGTTAAGCCCAAAAGCAAAAGTGAAAAACTTCAATTTGATTTCTCTATCTCTCTTTCTTACCATAGAGGTCATTCCATCCCTTCACAATTGACACAATGATCCGGTTGAGTCTTTACCAACTTAAGTTGCTCTTTAGGCTTGGAAAAGCAACTCATACAACTTAATTTGCAAGCCCTTCATTGTATAATTAATCAACAAAATGAGAACCTCACTTTTGTCAAGCATAAAAAAGAAAGTGAAGAGCTTCTATTTGACGACTCTATCTCTCTTTCTTACTATAGAGTTCATGCCATTGCTTGACAGTTAACACCATGATCAAGTTGAGTCTTTATCAAGTTAAGTTGCTTCTTGGGCTTGGGAAAGCTGGTCGGGCAAGTTCATCTGCAAGCCTTTAGTCATATCACTCATCAGCAAAACGAGTGCCTCACTTTTGTAAAGCCTAAAAGCAAAAGTGAAAAACTTCAATTTGATTACTCTGTCCCTCTTTCTTACTATAGAGGTCATTCCATCCCTTCACAATTGACACCATGATCCAATTGAGTCTTTACCAACTTAAGGTTCTTCTTGAGCTTGCAAAAGCTATTTGGGCAACTTTATTTGCAAGCCTCTAGTCACATAAATCATAAGCAAAATGAGGGCCTCACTTTTGTCAAGCCCAAATCCAAAAATAACAAACTTCAATTTGATGACTCAATGCCTCTTTCTTGCTATAGAATTCATTTGATCTCTTGACAATTGGCACCATGATCAAGTTGAATTTTTACCAAGTTAAGTTGCCCCTTGGGCTTGGAAAAACAATTTAGGAAAATTAATTTGCAAGCCTTTAGTCGTATAATTCATTAACAAACTGAGGACCTCACTTTTGTCAAGCACAAAAAAGAAAGTAAAGAACTTCTACTTGATGACTCCATCTCTCTTTCTTGCTATGGAGTTCATTCCATCCCTTGACACTTGACACCATGATCAAGTTGAGTCACTACCAAGTTAAGTTGCTTCTTGGGCTTGCAAAAGCTATTTGGGCAACTTAATTTGCAAGCCTTTAGTTATATAACTCATTAGTAAAATGAGCACCTTACTTTTGTCAAGCCCAAAAGCAAAAGTAAAAACTTCAATTTGATGGCTCTGTCCCTCTTTCTTACTATAGAGTTCATTCCTTCCCTTGATAGTTGACACCATGATCAAGTTGAGTCTTTACAAAGTTAAGTTGCTCCTTGGGCTTGGAAAAGCAATTTAGGCAACTTAATTTGCAAGCCTGTAGTCATATAATTCATCAACAAAATGAGCACCTTACTTCTGTCAAGTACAAAAAAAAAAGTGAAGAATTTCTATTTGATGACTCTATACCTCTTTCTAACTATAGAGTTCATTCCATCCCTTGATAGTTGACACCATGATCAAGCAGAGTCTTTACTAAGTGAAAATTTGTTTCTTGGAATTGTTCCAGGAGTAAGAAACAACTTTTTTGTATTTCTTGTTTCTATTCCAAATTTGTTTCCAAGAACAAAAAAAAAATAGATTTTTTGTTTCCGCGAACAAAAGTTTTACCAAACTAGTTTCGGTTCTTTTTTTGTTCCTCAGAACAAAAATACAGAAATTTTTGTTCCGAAGAACAGAAACAAAAATAAACAAATAGGCCCTTACTCTTCCTAGGATGCTTATTCCTTCCTTTTATACAACTACCTCCCTTAAAGTGAAGGTGAGCCTCTACAATTACAGCCAGCTAGCATGTCTTTTTATCTTTTTTCTCTCTTTATAGCGGTTGGATTACTTGAGTGTAAAGTAGTCTATTCCTAGGAATATAGGCTAGCCTATATTGATAGGCAAGCACTCCCACGCTTTCGTGCCACAAAACATTAGGTTCAGTTCCTATCGATGGAACCATTACTTTAAGGTGACTTCATCACTTTTCGTTACAAATGAGCTCATTCCATCCCTTTACTTCATGATCAAGTTGAGTCTCTATCAAGAGAAGTTGCTTCTTTTCTTGAGCTTCGAAAAGCTATGCAAGCAAAATTAAATTTGAAAGCCTTTAGCATTATAAAGCTCCTGGCAAAATGGGCATATCACTTTCATCAAGCCCATAGCAAAAGTAAAGAACTTCAATTTGATTTAAGGCAGAATCTTTTGAAGTACAGCTTTCAACCAAAATTAGTTATGCAATGGAAAATTTCCATTTGCTAGTTTTCATCTCTAAACTTCTTAATGAAATACGTTCGGTAGAAACTTTTGGTTGCTTTTCTAAACTTTGAACCTTAAAACCAAAAACGACCAAAATTGACCCTTTTTTTGTACGGTACACCAAAAAAGTTCTGATTTTTATTCCCGTTGAAAACTCTTGTTTTTTTTCCTCACCAAGTATGTTATCAAGATAATAAAAGATGTAAACAAAAAACAGATTTCATTAGAACATTTTTGTGAGCTAAATAATTTAGGGGAAATTGTCTAATATGTCCTAAATCTATGATGCGGATGCCTATTTTGCCAATTTAGTTGTAAACATTCGCAAAATTCTAATGTAGTCAATTCAGCCTATTTTCATCGAAAATCTTCTTTTTGAAGCTCGCTCTCATGACTGGTACTCCGTAGCACCTACAGAGATGAGGCACACACCTTCCTGCAGAGAGAGAGAGAGGGGGGGGGGATTGAATAACTCATAGAGACCGGTTCTCTCCCCCTCCTGAGCTCCACCTTCCTCTCATCACGATGGACACACCAACAGTCTCTCTCTGGTTTTTTTTTTTTTTAATCTCTGTGGGCTGGGTCCCCCTCTTGTGGGCCCAGCTAAAATTAATAAAAGAAAAGAGGAGTCAAAAGTCAAAAAGCAAAAAGAACAAAAGAAGAGACTTGCTTCGAGGCTGTTTGGTTCAGCATTCCCAAGGGGCTTTCAGCCCCGAAAGCCCCTTGGGAAAAATTTCAACTGTTTGGTTCAGCATTTGGAGCCATATTTGGGGGAATGCTAGCATTTGGAATGCTCTCGAATGCTGAGGGGGGGTTTAATGAATTTTTTTTCTTCCAATATTGCCCTCATTGATAATTGAGTTTTCTTGTTTTACCCTAAAAAATAACTATTCATCATCTTCCTCGTCTTCCTTGTTTCTTCAAGATCAAAGCTCAGCCGGCGGAGCTCAACCGACCAGAGCTGGTCGCCCACGCACGGCCGTCGCCACACACCGCCGTGGCCACGCACCACCGTGGCCACACACCGCCGTGGCCACACACCACTGTCGAGTGGGTCGCGACCTCAGCAGCATCGCCTGGGTCGCGCGACCCACGCGACGGGCTGAGCGGTGCTTGCCGACCAGATCCGGTCGCCACACACTACCGTTGCGTGGGTCGCAACCTCAGGCTGCGTCGCGCGACCCACGCCACTCAGCCGCCCAGATCCGGTGGCCACGCACCGCCGTCGCGTGGGTCGCGGCATCGCGCGACGCACGCGATAGGCTGAGCGGTGCTCAGCCGGCCAGATCCGATCACCCTGAGGCCGCGTGACCCACAGGACGGCGGTGCGTGGGTTGCGCGACCCGCTGCCTCCCCACCACCACAGCCACCAGTCGCCTGCCCCACCACAGCCACCAGCCGCCTCCCCCACTAGCTCCGATTGCCTCCCACTCGCTCCCCTCCTCCGCGTCAACATCTCCTCCTCCTTTTTCCTTTTCTTTTTTTCCTTTTTTTTTTCACCTCAAAGCTATTTTGCAAAATGCTACATCAAAATAAGAGTTCCCAAACACTTCAGCATTCACCAAATGCCCATTCTTATGAAGATACTTGGGGAAATGTAAAGCCATTTCCCCAAAGTTGAACCAAACAGCCCCTTCGTGCGAGTGAGCCCGAGAGAAGGGGACAGAGAAAAACAGAGTACACCGAGAGCGGGGCACCGAGAGAGTGTGGAGAAGAAGGGAAAAGAGGGCTGCTACTTTGCTATCCGATTCTAAGGCCAAATAATGACGAAATTAACTCAAATTTGAATACGTTGTTCACGCAACCAAAGGTCACGAGTTGATCAGTTTCATTCGTTGAGAATCACCTTCGATTTCTCCAATTACAATTAGAGTTTTTTTTACTCTATTTATGTTAATCCATATTTATGGTGAGGAAATATGATTGTATTGTTAATATTAAGTCCTTAGTATGTGACTAAAAATAAATACTTTATGTATCCTACTATTCTTGATGATTGAGAAAGTTTTCAAGTGGTCCATGATTTTTCCCACATTGAATTTTCACTTAAAAACTTGGTGTTGTTTTTAGTTTTGTTTCCTTATCATTTTGGCATTATATTTACTTATTATAGGTTGTATTGGCTGGTTATTATTGGGGCTAAGTCGTTTTCGGTCTGTTTAGTTTCGGGGGACAAATTAATCCTGAAATAGGTTAAATTCTTGATGAATTGCTGCCCGTTCTCCCCAACACTCTCGAGCTCTCCACCAGCATCAAGGAGCTCTCATGATTCTTCTCCCTCACCTCTCCGAGCTCCCTCGCTGTAACACAAGCTGAGCTACCAAAACAACGTCGTCACTGTTGCCTGACACCTACTCGACTTCAGGCAATCGCGAGTGTCGGCTCTGATGAGTTCAGTCTGGAGGCCCTGTTTTCTGGATGTTGAATTTGCGGAAAGTGATACAAGTATAACTCACAAAAACTCACTTTCCTTCTTGCCATATTTTTCTCATGCCACAATATAACTCTCGGAGCAAATTAGCTCCTACAATACTCGAAGTACAATACACTTAACTCTTTTTATCTTCATTTCACTCACGGACTGACTCCCATGTCTGTATCTGCGAGACCCTAAATCCTGGAGCTTTCTCTGGCCTCTTTAATTTCCTCCCATCTCTCCACGTCGACTGTTCCATGGTTGTAGACCTACTTGCTCTTTAAGGAAAGTCAACAAAAGACAAAAGCCACCGTTTACAGCTGTTGAGGAAGCCGGCAAAAATGGCTCCTAATCTGGACAAGTCTAGAGAGAGAGAGAGAGAGAGAGGCGGTGCAATATCAATATCGGATCCTATATTTTCGTCGTTCAGGAGCTTGCTCTTCTCGTTCGAACCTTTATTCATCCATTCCTGAAGTTCCAGTCACGTCCCACGCCTCTGTGGCTGCCAAGGAAGCACTGGTTTCGCCTAAAAGTGCCCTTGCCGAGACGGACTTGACAGCTCCCTGTTTTGGCGATTTTCCTCGATTCAAGTCTTCCGCTGGCGACTTGATTTTCTGCTCTGTATTTAGGTCGCTACTGCTGTGGTTTGCCCTGTTGTTGATAGAATATGAACGCCCAGCTTGCCACCATCGCTGACTGCTCAAAACTGAACATTCACTGGGATGGAAAGCAAGAGCCAAACCAAATCTGGAGAGAAACAGAAGATACGAGGACAAGATAATGTTATTTATATTTTGTGATCCCACATTTTCGGATCTATATTTTCTCTTAAAGTAGCGGTTATTCCACATATAAAGTTTCCACATTTTGCACTTTTCTCGTGACAACCACTCATTTGGTAACCGTTTTAATGGAGGGCGGTATATAAAGGAATGATCGTTCATTTCTAACAGGGTGATCATAAGGTCTAACACAAACTCTCTCATTTGGAATACATCATCAGTACGTGAGGGAATTGGGTTAGTAGAGTGTGCCCAATATTTTACTAAATTTTTAGGATTTTCCGATGAACGTGAATACGAACATGACTGGAGGTTTGTCTATAATCGATCCTGGCTTCCGCATTATGAATTTTTATATTTAACATTTGGTATCAAAGCATGTTTAGTGCTTCTACCTTGTTTTTGTTGAAATTTTGGTGTACATTTGGGCATTTTTGACGATGAACAGTAACTTGGAGTTTTGAGGCTAAGAGAGAAACTCTCTGATTCTTGGGAAATTCTGACGACCCACCCCTTGATTTCGGACCCGTACGGTCGCACCGCCATGAGGAACATTAGCCATGAGTTATTTCAGCATATTGAGTTCATCGGAGGCTAATCGGGCGGCGGAAGTCGCGGTGGTTAAAGGATTGAATTTTGGGAAATTTTATTTTGATTTGAGGGCCAATTTCTTGGTCATTTTCGCCGAAACTTGAACCCATGTGGTTGTGCTGGCATGCTCTCCAAAACCCATTATTTTTTTGTGAATTAGATGGGCTGCCGGAGAAGAAATGGTAGCAAAATCGTGGCTGAAAATGACTAAAAATTGGCGAAGAAAGGGTTCTGTGCGCGAGGAAGAAGTCGCATGGGCTTCACGCGCACGTTGCAATTGCAGGCGCATGAAACCACGCGCCACGCGCTCTCACGCGCGCTCAACCGCTGGCGCGTGGATCCCACGTGCACAGTAGTTGCCAGGTGCGTGCGGGCCATGCGCCTGTGGCAAAAACGGGCGCGTGCTTAGCACGCACCTGACGTCCCCTCCCCGCAGCTCCTTTTACCTTTTTGCCCTTTCTTTTCATGTTTTTTATGATCATGCCCTTGGCCAATTTAATTTACTGTTCTGCCCCCTTGATGTAATTATTTGCTATTTTGCCACTTCATGCATTTTTATGAATATTTTATGCATGAAATCAAATGTCCAATAATCCATATATTTAATTAATTAGAGACTAGCCACAACATCTTTAATTAATTAAATTATATATTATGAGCCTCCCGATCATATTTAGAAATGGACATTGATTGTAATTAATTATATTAATATGATGAATTTTATCCCACAAGAATTTTCATTATATTAATATAATTAATTAGGATGAAATATCATATTATTTTTCTTAATTTACTCACAGGGATTAAGAAAATATATATAATATGGTAGTTTTTTTAAGTGATGTAATTATGAATCTATTTAAATTAAAAACTTAGCCCATATGTAGTTTTTATGTTATGTGATTCATATTCGTGACATGTTTACATTGGTAAGACATGATTTATGTATATTTGCCTAGAATTTTGTGATATAAGCATGATTATTTGATACGCAGTTATGCAACCTATGAATTTCTCTGAATTTAAGTGTGATGTTCTCATACTAAATGGTAAGAACTATAAAGTTGGAAGGAGTTAGTTCTTCTTCAATTGGGGTGGATGAATATTGACTATGCTATAAGGAAAGACAAATCACTTGCTCCTACTGATTTGAGCACTGCAACTGAGATAGCCCTTTATAACCAATGGGAGCGGTCCAACCGCGTATGTGTAATGTTTATAAGTGCTAAAATATCTCCTAGTATTCGTGATTCGGTTGCTTAGCATAGCAATGCTAAGGCTTTATTGGAGGCTATAGATGCACAATTTGAGACTTCTGAGAAGACGCATGCCATGACCCTGATTATGAAATTTTCATCATTGAAGCTCACTAGTGTTAAAGGTGTGCATGAGCATATCATGCAAATAAGGGATATTGCGGCTCAGCTTAAAAACCTTAATGTTGAGATATCTGAATCATTCCTTGTGTATTAGATTTTGAACACTCTCCCACAACAGTATGCACCTTTCAAGATTTCTTACAACACACATAAGAATAAATGGTCAATTAATGAACTCATGACCATGTGTGTTCAAGAGGAAGAGAGACTAATTATGGAATTGGGAAAAAGCGCTCATTTGGTAACACAATGAAGGAATAAGGGCTATAGCAAGCATAAGGGAAAATGTAAGATACCTTCCCAAGCTGACATTAAGAAATAATCTAAATTTTTCTTCTATATTAGGAAGGGGGCATATAAAAAATGATTGCGTTAGATTTAAGGCCTGGCTTGAGAAGGAAGGTAATCAAATCTCTTGTGTTTGTTATGAATCTAATATGGCTGATGTAAATCACAACACTTGGTGGATTGATTCCGGATCTACAATCCACATTTCGAATTCTTTGCAGGATTTTCAAAACCATAGGAAGCCACTGAAAAGTAAACAAAGCATCTATTCAGAAAACAAAATACGTTCGCATATGGAAGCTATTGGGATATGTAAACTAGTTCTCAATAGTGGCTTTGTTTTGAATTTGGAAATGACCTTTTATATTCCTAGTTTCTCTAGAAACTTAATTTCAGTTTCAAGACTTGTACATTTGGGTTACTCTTTTAACTTTTCAAATTCAAACTTCTATTTATCATTTAAATTTGAAATTGTTAGGAGTGGTACTTTGTCTAATGGTCTTTTTCGAATTAATTTACAAGATAATGCCTGTTTTAATGCGATGCATGTTCATGATAACGCTGGTATAAAACGATGTGTTATGAAACAACATTCCTCTATGTTGTGGCACCGGAGATTAGGACATATCTCAATATAAAGAATTAAGCGATTGGTAAATGATGGAGTACTTAGTGCTTTAGATTTTACTGATTGTAATACTTGTGTGAACTACATCGAGGGAAAGCAGACTAATAAGACAAAGAAAGGTGCCAAGAGGAGTGCAGAAATATTAGAAATCATACATACGGATATTTGTAGTTCGGATATGAACTCGTGTAGTTAGAAATACTTCATTTTTTCATAGATGATTACTCACGTTACATGTATCTCTACTTGATTCATAGTAAGCATGGAGTATTAGATGCCTTTAAGGTATTTAAGGCGGAAGTAGAGAAACAATGCGGTAAACAAACTAAGATTGTCATATCATATAGAGGTGGAGAATTCTATGGTAGATACACTAAAGATGGACAAGTACTTGGTCCATTTGCAAAGTTTCTTCAAGAGCATGGTATAGTTGCCTAACATACTATGCCTGGTTCTCCGGACTATAACAGTGTAGCGGAAAGAAGAAGGTAAACTTTATTGGACATGGTGCGGAGTATGCTTAGCAGCTCCAAACTTCATAAGTCTTTGTGGACCGAAGCACTTAAGATGGTAGTGTACATATTAAATCGAGTTTCGACAAAGGCTGTTCCAAAGAAACCTTTTAAGTTATTTAAAGGTTGGAAATGGAGTTTGCAACATGTACGCATTTAGGGATGCCTGTCTGAAGTGAGAGTTTACAATTCACAAGAAAAAAAGTTGGACCCAAGGACCATAAGTGAGTATTTCATTTGATATGCTGAAAGGTCCAAGGGATACAAGTTTTATTATCTATCTCACACCACTAGGATTGTGGAATCAAGAAATACTAAATTTCTTTAAAATGACTTGATTAGTGGAAGCGATTGATCGAATGACTTTATTTCTAAAAAAGATCATCCAGACACTCAACCTTCCACTACAAGTTTAAGGTTGGTTGTTACTCATAATGCCCCCTCAATTCAATCGGTTATTGAACAACCAATCGTTGAAGTTCCACAATATGCTGATATTGATCTAGTAGATCCAATTGTTCAGCAATTACTAGAAACTGTTAAACAACCAGTTGAACAACATGCTCCTCAAAAGAATGTTAATATAACATTGAGAAGATCTACTAAAATAAGGAAATCGACTATTCCTAGTGATTATATTGTGTATTACAAGAGTTTGATTACAATATTGGAGCTGAAAATAATCCTGAAACGTTTTCACAAGCCATGGACAGTGATAAATCCAATTTGTGGTATAATGCCATGAATGAAGAGATGAGTTCTATGACATCTAATGAAGTCGTGGATTTGGTTGAGTTGCTTGATGGTGCGAAGGCCATTGGTTGTAAATGGGTATTCAAAACTAAGAATGATTCATTGGGTAACAGTGAAAGATATAAAGCTAGACTCGTTGCCAAAAGATTCACTCAAAAGAAAGGAATTGATTACACAGAATTTTTCTCCTATATCTAAGAAAGATTCTCTTCATATTGTTTTGACATTGGTTGCCAATTTTGATATGGAATTATATCAGATGAATGTGAAAAAGGCGTTCATCAATGGAGAACTAGAGGAGGAGGTTTACATAAAACAACCTGAATGATTCTCCTCTAGTAAATGTGAGCATTTGGTGTGCAAGTTTAAGAAATATATATATATATATATATAGCTTGAAACAAGCATCCCGCCAATGGTACTTAAGGTTCCATGTCATTTCTTCATTCGGTTTTGTAGAGAATGTCATGGATCGATGTATATACTAGAAGGTCAGTGGGAGCAAAATTTGTTTCCTTGTGCTATATGTGGATGATATTCTACTTGCAACCAATGAAAAGGGATTGCTACATGAGGTGAAACAATTTCTCTTTAAGAGTTTTGATATGAAGGATATAGGTGAGGTATCTTATGTCATTAGTATTAAGATCCATAGAGATAGATCTCGAGGAATTTTAGGACTATCTCAAGAAACCTATATCAATAAGGTTCTAAAGAGATTTTGGATGAAAGATTATTCACCAAGTATAACACTCTTAGTGAAGGGTGAAAAGTTCAATTTAAACCCATGCTCGAAGAACGATCTAGAAAGGGAACAAATATATAACATTCCATATGCTTCTGCTATCGGAAGCTTGATGTATACTCAGGTTTGTACTCGACCTGACATCGATTTTGCTGTGGGAATGTTGGGAAGATATCAGAGTAGTCTAAGTATGGACCACTGGAGAGCTGCAAAGAAAGTGATGAAATACCTTCAAGGTACTAAAGACTACATGCTTGTGTATAGACGAACTGACAACTTGGAAGTAGTTGGTTATTTGGATGCGGACTTCGCAGGCTGCATTGATTCATGAAAATCAACATCGATATATATTTTTATGCTAGCTAGTGGAGTCATGTCATAGAGAAGTGTAAAACAGAATTTCACTGCTACTTCCACTATGGAGTCTAAGTTTGTTTCTTGTTTTGAGGCTATCTTGCATGGTGTATGGTTGAAGAGTTTCATTGTTGGGCTTAGAATTGTTGATTCTATTTCTAGGCCATTAAAAATATATTGTGACAATTCAGCTGCGGTTTTTATGGCTAAAAATGCCAAGAGTGGCAGTTGAAGTAAGCATATCGACATCAAATATTTAGTCATAAGGGAACGTGTTAAGGAGAATAAAGTGGTCATAGAACACGTTAATACTGAATTGATAATAGTTTATCCTTTAACTAAAGGCATGCCACCGATGAAGTATAAGGATCATGTAACTAGTATGTGAATAGGTCCCATCACATGATTTGTCATCATATGGACGATTTTTGTTGTATGAAACTCTTATTCTGTTGTAATGTTGATTCTTAATTTTGGTGTACACATTTTGCTATTTATGATAATAACATTTATTCTTGGTTATGGAATAAACACATGATTCATTTATTAAGATGTATTGTCACATATAAGCTGACATTAAATAAATAAGATGCATTGTGATAATGGAAGATATTACTCACTCTTAGAGGACATGTCACCACGATCCATGTGTTTTGTTTCTTTTCTTTAAGCATAAAGTATTTTGTGGATTTGGTTGGATAATCCGTATGATGAAAATAATGGGATCAAGTGAGAGAATGTTATTTATATTTTGTGATCCCACATTTTTGTACCTATATTTTCTCTTAAAGTAGCGGTTATTTCACATATAAAGTTTCCATGTTTTGCACATTTTTGTGATAACCGCCCATTTGGTAATCGCCTTGATGAAAGACGGTATATAAAGGAACGATCGTTCATTTCTAATAAGATTATCACAAGGTCTAAGACAAATCCTCTCATTTGGAATACACCATCAATACGTGAGGGAATTGAGTTAGTAGAGTGTGCCCAATATTTTATTGAATTTTCAGGATTTTCCAACAAACATAAATACGAATAATGGCTGGAGGTTTGTCTATAATCAATCCTGACTTCCGCATTATGAATTTTTATGTCTAACAGATAACACACAAAGAAAACAGGGAGAGTGGGAGCCACAAAAATTCATCATCACTTGGTGTTTACGAAACCCCGCTAGAATCTCCGTATTGTTTGAGCCTCAGATGGTTGGTTGTGGCTGTGGAAGCTCCAATCCAAGTAGTCTACCTTGAATACTTTTCGGCCGTTGATAAAATCGTCGTTTGTTCTTTACCACTATATATTATTAGGCTATTCAGTCAAGCCAAATCACATCTTGTTATTGTAGAGCCTCTAAAATCGCGTAGTGGACTCCATGGCATGTTGCCAACATCAACTCACTTCAACACCATTAGGCCCTTTTTTGTTCCGTTTGATTTTCAAAGTCGATCACATGTCCGGATTTTCATCTCTCTATAGTTTCCCTGCTTTGGTTAGTCGAAGTTGAAGAGAGCGCCAGACATCACAGATGATGAAATGAGCGACATTTTGTTGCCACTACCGGCCAAATCACAGGCTCGATTTCCGTGCATGTCGAAATTTTGGAACACTAAGGGCCTATTTGGTAACCATCCAAACAAGCCCCAATTTTGATTTTTTTTGTTCTCAAGAGTAAATTTCTATTTTTTTTTGTTCTTGGAAGTAGATTTGGAATAGAATTTTTAAAAAAAAAAAGTTGATTCTTGTTCTCGGGAACAAATCTAAGAATCAAGTTCTTCTTCTTCTTCCCTTTTCTTCTTCTTCATCTACCGCCACCGCCGCGGTTACCGTCCGTAGTCCATCGCCCACCACCTTTAGTCGTTGGCAACCAGTCTGGCTAGCTTGCCGGAGGCTCACCAAGCTAGTTTGAGGTATGGCGAGCTCGCTGGTGGCCAAGTGGGTGTCGCCCAATCCTGGCGAGGCTGAGCCTTAACAAGGCTGGGCACGCCTCGCGATCTGGCAAGGTCGAACCTCACCGGTGGCCAGGTGGGCCTCGTCCAGCCCCTACGAGGCTCGCCTAGCCCCTACGAGGCTCGCCCAGTCCCATTAGTGGCTAGGCGGGCCTCGCGTAGCCTCAGCAAGGTCGCTTAGCCACAGCAAGGCTCGGCTAACGAGGGCCGGCGATGCTCTGGTGAGGTCGCTGACCCTCGTTTGGCCAGTCGCCGGTCGTCCCAAGGCCGGCGACCAGCCACCTAAAAGAAGAAGAAGAAGGGGAGGAAAAAAGGAAAAAATTAATAAAATTAATAAAATTATTTGAAAAATAAAAAATGATTTGAAATATGAATTGAAATTTTGCTATTTATAGAATACATATTTAATTTTGTATTTTAATTCATGATTTAGTATTTATATTTATAGTTTATACTATAGTTTATTATTTACTATTTAATAAAATTTGTTTAGTTGATATGTTTATTACTTAGTATAAATATAATTAATTAATAGAATTTCTATAATCTGATAAAATTTTAGAATTGGAATAGAAATTTTATCTTTACCAAATGCATTTATATTCTTTTTCTATTTTAGAATCGAGAAATTTTGTACGGTTACCAAACACATTCTTTTGCTTAGAAATTGTTCCCGAGAACAGAATAAAAAAGAATCATTTCTGATCAAAATTTGTTCCCGGAAATAGAATTGTTACCAAACATGTCCTAAGCTCACCAACCCCTCCTCCTTCAGGTCCTATCGAAATCTAGAGAATATTCGATTTCGCCTTACTATCACTTCATCAATTGCCAGTAGTTTTTATCATAATCTTTTTGGGAGAATTACCAAAAAAATCCTAAACCTATTGCAATTGTGCCAATTCAATCCTAAACTTTTTTTTTGGCCAATTTAGTCCTAAACCCTTTATAATTATGTCAATTCGGTCCATCCGGCCAAAATTGGCCAGCCAACGCCGACGTGGACATCGCAGAGGACAAAGGCGGTGAGGCAATTTTTTTAATTTTTTTTGAATTTTTGAATTTTTTTAAATTTTTAATTCTTTTTTTCTTTCTTTTTTTCTTCACATTCTTCTTCCTCTAGTTGGCCGGCGAGGTCAACCTCGCCGGCCACTAGCAAGGGCGCGGCCCTGCAGTTCCGGCGAGGCCCCGCCAAATCCGGCGAGGTCAGCCTTGCCGGCCACTAGCGAGGGTGAGGCCCTGCCAGATCTGGCGAGCTTGGCCCTCGCCAACGCTGGGCGAGGCCGAGCCTCGCCAGATCCGGTGAGCTCAGCCCTCGCCGAGGCTGGGCAAGGCTACCGTTGCCAAGGGCTACGGCTGAGGCGGGGAGGGAGAGGATGAGGAGGAGGAGGAGGAGGAGGAGGAGGAGGAGGTGGCGAAGCAGCTACGGAGATGCGAAGAGGGGCGCTGCAGATGCAGCGATGGCAGTGGCAGCGGCGGGGAGAGCGAGGTGGGGGCGGAGATTTGTGTACGAGTGCGGGGATGATGGCGACGGCGACGACAACAACAGGGATGTCGGGTTTCTCTGGCACTAGAGCAACACCCCCATCTTCGCAGCCACTCCGCCGCCTCCTCCTCATCCTCTCCGTCCCCGCCTCTGCCACAACCCTTGGCGACAGCACCCTCACCCAGCCTTGGCGAGTTGCCTTAGTGAGGGTTGAGCTCGCCGGATCTGGCGAGGGCCAAGCTCGCTGAAACTGGCGGGGCCTCGCCCTTGCCAGTGGCTGACGAGGCTGACCTCGCTAACCCTCGCCTCTGGCCGACATCGGTCGGCCAGAGGAAGAATAAGGTGAGGAAAAAAAAGAAAAAAAGAATTAAAAATATTAAAAAATTCGAAAAAATTCGAAAAAATATTAAAAAATTGCTTCACCGGCCAGCTGTCCCCCGCCGGCGTCCACATCAGCGCCGGCTAGCCAATTTTGGCCGGATTGACTGAATTGGCATAATTATAAAAGGTTTAGGACTAAATTAGCCAAAAAAAAAAAGTTTAGGATTGAATTGGCACAATTACAATAGGTTTAGGACTTTTTTTTTTTATATAATTCTCCCTAATCTTTTTTGATCACACGTAAAGGTGCATTGAAAAAACCAGTGAGTTGTACCCGATAAAACAGCGGTATCAATTCCTGTAATGGGATTGAATCATAGGCAGAGAGCACCTGGGGACGATTTGATTCAGCTGTAGAGAACGCAACACAAAACCAAGAGACCTTGGCTGAAAGCATATCCAATAGAGAAGACAAATGACGGAGGGGATGATCCGTTCGCTTCCCCCGTCTCTCTCGAGAGCATCGTCTGTTATGCCATTTCACTTTCTCAGCGGAGCTAGGCTCAACCTCTGGGAGAGATTGCTATGCAAATTTCAGCACTTCTACTGAGTTTCTCCTCGAATGTATTTGATACGGACGACTCATAAGACCAGACACGTCCGCCTGCTCTTTTTCTATCTGAAGGTGCTCCGGTGGAGTTGAACTCCATACCGACCTGGGTGCTTAGGATCTTGCCAAAGAGCATTAATTTATCATCTAATTTTGATCACCTTAGGTTCACTCTTTTTCCAGTTTAGCGCCTAAGTTGCTTGCGCTAATAATACTTGCGAATGAGGCGCTCTTTGGTTTTTTTCATTCTTCTCCTGATAAGTAGTTATATAAGTAATGTGAAATATTAGCGCATACAGTGTGAGTGTAACTTTTCTTTTTCACAAACAGTCTTATCCACCATTGATTTAAGAGTTTGAACCGCTTATTATCTCCCCTAACCATCAAAATCAACAGTGTATAAAGCCGCATGTGGAAAATGTTTCTTTTTCTCTGCCGGTGTCTGCTATAATTACTGTATTAATATTTCTATTTATAATTTATATGCTGGAATGGAAAATAATATTGCATGCGAATTAGGGGTGGCTATGGGACTGGGCAGGTGCACGATTGCAAAGCAGATGCGGGCGATTGCATCCTGGTTCCACTATTCTTAAAGATGCCCTATCATAGGCCCGTCTCCTGCGCAGGGACATCTACGAGCTCCATTCCCAACCCCCAGCAAGAATGTGGATTTCCCCGTTACACTTGCCCTCCTTGATAATAACTTCAATATTAAAAATTATTTCTTCAACAAGCCTCTCAAAAAGTTTTGCAAGTTGAAAAAAAATCATTTATGTGAAAAAAACGAATTTGGGATTCTTAAATCCTTTTAGGATATAATTTACTTTGAGAATTTGCTGTAATAAATTGATGAGAAAAGGGAATGAAGTATTGAAAGTATTCATGTTATATTAAAATCTAGGTTGAAAATAAGAAACTTTATATTACTAAAGTAGTACGACTTATATAAAGGAACAAGGTTAATACTAAAAATCTCCACCATTTAGACATAGGATCACAGGTCTAGATGGGTTCATGGGGAGGGGCCAATCATATCTATCCCCACCCCGCCCCATATGCAAGGCAGGAAAATTCTCCCCATCATATGGTAGTTAATCAACATTTCGAGCTTAATATTTGTTTTTTAATGAAGTGATTTATATATCTACATGAACGAGTATGTTGTTATTTTTCAATATTTGCAACAAATTCTTTCATACTTTTGTAAAATTTTGTGAAACCGCTACCAACTATTCTAACCTAAAGAACTAAAACTGATAGATGAATGCATTCCTTTAATATTTTAATACTGCTCCTCACACGTAAGTTAGATTTTGGTCTAATACTAGAGAGTTGAAATATATATGAGAGGAGGCAAATAAGGGATTTGGAAAAATTTTAATTCAAAATTTCCTATTTTGATACTTATTAAATATTGCAGGAGCATTGTAAATTATTTTAAAAACATGTGTTGTCACATTAATGTGTTGGTTATTATTTAAATATTCTTATAACTTGTGTTTCTCATATGGTAGAAATTCTTAAATTGGAGTTTATGGTTTGATATACATACTCGTGTTCTTTATATTCTTTATATTTTGTAATAAAGATACTACCCTTGGATATTTGGACATTCCATACTCTAATTACAACTACTATTTTTTTAAATATTACAAATCAGCTCAATATAATATTGACAAGGTATATAATCTATCATATAGTCCCTTCTGAGAAAATAGATTGATTCGAGTCTTCTGCCGGCGACTCACTTCACGGAGGTGCTTCGTTATTGCACCTTTATCCCCGATGATATCCACACGTACAGAGGCACTTCCCATAATCTTCGAATTGGCCTTGAATAGCCACCGTATTACTCTGCTCTAGAAGACATTTCTTTATCGGTAGATGACTGGACACGAATAAATCACATTATATTTCTCTTTTTCGATCGTTTGAACAAAACAAATTGCTATACAGGACATTTCTTTAGTGAAAACTTTTCAGACAATGATATAGCTTCCTTAATTTAACATTTCACATATAAAATGTAGCTGATAACTTATTTGTATGAGAAATTTTTTTATTCCTTCTCCTATGATTAGTTTGAAATTACATAAATATCTTGAAAGAAACCAACATTTTTAGGAAATCAATTTTCAAATAATTCATTTTTCATGAAATAAACATAACCTAAAAGTATCGAAACAATGGTCACCTGATATTGGACCGTTACAATTCTGAATTCTTTGGTCACGACACTAGAGGCTCACCAAACTAGAACAGAAAAAGTGAATTGAGGAAATCTGGCCGACTAGTACTTGGCGTCAACGAACAGCACGTCACTGGCACAATTACACAAACCAGGACATATGAACAGCAAGCACGCACGGAATAAACATAATTCACAACACAACACATCAGCACGAACACAGACCATGAGCGCATCAGCAACTCAACGCATACGAAGATGAGCCGATCAGTAACACTGCCCACCCAGAATGCGTATACAATGACTAGAGCAGTAGCTCGATGCTCTTGCTGCATGCACTCAGTATTCAAGCTATTAGCATTCGTTCAATATGCTTGCGATTTCAACACATACAGAGAACAAACCCGCGATGTTTTTTCATTATGTCTTTGCAATTGCGCACAATAAACATAGACCAATATATTATGAAGCATAAGAAGTAAACATGCCCGGGTTAATTCATTTTCGTTCAAGATGCCCTGTCTAAGTTCTGGAATACTTAGTTATCAGATTCACCTGATGTACACACTGGATATGCATCTAATCTGAGAATTTCAATAGCAAATCCTGTTAAGAATCTCAAAGCACAGCCTACACAAGCATACCCTGCACAAGCATGCTCTGTTGCTGTTTCAACGAAGGAAACGAAGGAAAGGAATGAAGGCGTTGCCGCTGTGACAAAGATCAGAGGAAGTGGAGTATGCAAGTTGGTAAGCAAGTCATCGATCACGCCAGCCACGTATGGGAGTGGAGTTCAGGATCAATCAATGGGGAAAGCTATGAAGTCGGTGATGAAACTTCCAAACTCCACGTGCTCCACGTGTTCCACTCTGAGTGGAGGTCTGTTATTGAAGAACTGTTATTCAGTTTTGGCTTGTCTAACAGAATGAGCATTTTCTTTTTCTGTTTGTATCAGTCGGATTCTTCTTTTATTAGCTGTTTTTACTTCTTCTTTAGGTGTACGTACTATATATAGGAAAACAGAGCAACTGGAAAGTACGTTCTCAGAAAAACACTTTGTCTTGAATCTAGAAAGAAGAAAGCCAAAACCTCTTGATCATTTCTCATCTTCCTTTCTTTCTTTCACGCTGATTCATCTTCACACCTAAAACGAATAGCTACTAAATTTTGAAATGAAAGGAAACGAAATACAAGTAGAGTGTATGCAACAAAACTGATGTATCGATCAAGCAAAGGGAAGCTCTCAATCCGAATCTGAATCGAAACACGCACTGATCTAGTTCAGAAAATTTTATCAAACAGGTGGTAGATATTTCTGTCAAAGGATCTAGATGCAGACATAAGGGAGAGATCTTATCACAAAGAGGCAACGCAGCATGCTGAAGGTCATCAGGAAAGCCTAAAATGCGACCAGGTTTCACGTTGGTGAAATTAGTACTCAAGTCTTTACCTTCAACAGAAACAGAGTATGTGGATTTACCTTGACGAAGAGTAATAGATAACTGCGATTGGTGATCAAATGAGAGGAGTGAAGCTTCAGTAATTGTAGCACCAAAGACTGGAACAGGCTAAAGGGGGGAGAAGGAGAATCAAGCACTTCGTTGAAGTTGGCCTAAAAAACGGAAGCGAACAGAGCACTTCCTGTGGCTGCAAAGCTGGCGGTGTTGGGGAAGTGGCCTGCGACGACAACTGGTGACGGAGAGAGGGATAAGGATGCATAGAGGGAATCGAGAGAGAATCACAACTGAACATGAGAATTCCTTCCCTCTACTCTCTGCTTTATTCTCTGAGGTTCAAATGCAAAGAGACTATAGCGGTCGGCAATCGGAGATGAGTGCCGGCCACCAGTGGAGTGGAGGTGGCCGAGTATGAAGAGGGAATGACGACCTAGAAGCTCCTGGAAATTGATGATGCGAGAGAGAATTTGCTGAGTTCCGTGTATGTGCATTCTCTCGATTCTACTCTACCCCGCCGAATGCATATATGTATAAGATACGTATATATGGACGCGAGGCTGTAGTGAGATGGATCGAACTTTTATTTAATATTTTTTATTATTTTCATATATTTCTTGTTTTTACAAAAAATGCATGTTGGACTTGCCAACTAAAATTCAGGTATCAATAAAGGAATGACTTTTATTTGTTTCTTTAATCAAATGGAATAAAAATTATGTGTAAAATCTATGAGAAAAATCCAGCATTTTTCGTATTGACTGGACGAGAATCTCATTCAATGAGAGATAGAGGGCCCGTTTGGTTCGGCTTTTGGGGAATGCATTTGCCAAAATGCAAATACCTTTGGGTGAAGGAGGTTTTCCGAAATGCAAATATCGTTTGGTAAAATTTGTATTGAAATACAACTTTAGCCAAAATACCGTTTGGTAAAATTTGTATTTGTAAATTACTTTTATTAAATTAAAAATACAAAAAACAAATTATATTTTTCTTTTTTGAAATCCGGCCACCGGATGGCCGGATCCGGCGGTTGGACCGTCGGATCCGGCGGCCGGATGGTCGGATCTGGCCGCTGGGTTGCGCGACCCCCGGGCGACGGCGGTCACCGAGGTCGCGCGACCCGAGCGACCGAGGCGGCGGCAGCGCGACCCGGGCGGCCGTCGCTGGGTCGCGCGACCTCGGGTGGCCGTCGCTGGGGTCGCGCGACCCAGCGACCGAGCGATGGCCGCGCGACCCGGGCGACGGTCGCTTGGGTCGCGCGACCTCAGGCGACGGTCGCCTGGGTCGCGCGACCTCAGGCGGCCGTCGCCTGGGGTCGCGCGACCTAGGCGACCAGGCGACGGCCGCGCGCGACCCAGGCGACCGGCGCCTGGGTCGCGCGACCTCAGGCGGCCGTCGCCTGGGGTCGCCCGACCCCGGCGACCGTCGCTGGGGTCGCGCGACCTCAGGCGGTCGCCTGGGTCGCGAGATCCGGGCGTCGCCTGAGGTCCGACGACCCCAGGCGACGGTCGCCGGGGTCGGGCGACCCTCAGGCGGCGGTCGCCGGCGCTCGCCATCCCTTCGCCGGTGGTCGTCGGCCTCCGATCAGCAGCTTGGAGAAGTTGGAGAAGATGAACAGTAACCGAGCTATTTGCATTCCCAGGATGCAACTTGCCAATGCACCTCAAGACCTCCATTGGCCTAAAGGCCTTTAGACTCCTTTGGAGATGCAATTGCATCTTGCCAAAGTCGCGCAAAAATATGAACCAAACGCGTTTGCATTTGGCCAAAGGACTTTAGAGTCCAAATGAGCATTTGCAATGCTGAACCAAACAGGCCCAGAGAAGTATTGCGAGTGGCAAGTAACGTTATGTACTTATTGGTTTATAGGTGTAGTGCTCTATTGTAGTTAAGTAAACTTGCAAAATAGAACTTACAAACAATCTAGCATAGATTGAACCTTCTTTGCCACTTTCAAGATAAGCTGTGAATATGCTTAGCAGCTGTATAGTCCCTATCATTGGTTGCAACCATTAATATCGATATGGCCCCCGGCGCCTCAAAGATTCTCCTCGTCCTCCAAGGGTCGATCTGTGCCAGGTTCATCTCGTCATCAGCGAACACTGTCTACTTGAAGAACCTCAACAAAGGGGACAGCATGATGGGGGCTATTGCACTTCCGATTGAATGATGGCATAGGTCCAACTCATACCATAGTTTGCTCAGTCCGAGCCCTGGGCTTCAGATCTTGGACTTTGCTCTGTTCGCTAATAATTTTCCTTCTGAGGTGGTGGAAGGCACCACTTTCCTTGATGATGCCTAGGTTAAGAAGCTAAAGGGGTTCTTGGTGACACTGGCCAGTGGCTAATTTCATTTTTGTCGAGAATCCATCCATTAACAGTCACCACCTTTTCAGGCCTCTTCAAGACCAAAAAAAAAAAGCCTCTTCAAAAAAATGAAAGGAAATAACAATTCGGCTTATATGCTCGTCATCAATAGTTTTTCATGAAGTTTTCTTGTAAGGTTGTATTTGGTTTGCTCATATGTTGAAGTGAGTCATAGGCATAGAAATATGATTATTAGTGCTTTCTAACTTCTTGTTTTGTTTGGACTATGGAGCAAGGTACCTCCCTCTCTTCGTAGAATTTTGAGTAGATGAATAAAAGTATGTTGCTTCGTCAGTTCCTTGAGATTTAATGTTCATTTGGGAAAAAACGTTGTCGATAAGTCAAGTGATGTAGTAATTTCATCCACCCATTGTGGATGTGATTAGAGTATAATTGAGATCCTATCTATGATAAACTAACATTTGGTGCTGCATTCATATAATGACGGCTCATGTCATGCCGTGTCTTTGACCCAATCAAAGCATTATTTAGTAATAACGCCTCGTGCCAACACATTCAATACGTTCATTTAGTATCGTACGAGGCTAATTGGACCAATTCATTGATGCAACTTTTCTACACATGACTTAATTGATATGGATTGTCATGTGAGCTACGCAGATTCTGATTTAGAGCCCAACTTTGGACTTCTTTTTTTTTTTTTTCTAAATACACTAGAATCTTGTCGCGATCACTTGTGCAATGAACCAGTAATGGATGCATGCGAATCATGTGAACTTAGCTCACATTCACCGTTAGACCAGTGGGTTCCACATGAGGCCCATTTCATCCAATGGTACATGTGAGAGGGGCTCACATGCATTGGGTGCATCTAAGGTTTTTTTTCTTCTACAAGACTCGATGTGCCTTAAAAGTGTTGAGGTGCTGCGTGTGATTGTTTTTTTTTTTTTTTTACCATAAGTACATAAAATGTCGAATTCAAGTACTGTTACAATCCATTTTTGGATTCTTGCGACTCTCATGCCACCGGAAAGCTCGACTCACTATTGTTAGGTATAAGTATTGATTAGTTTAGATCCTTGGGTTTTAATTTCGTGATGTGTTTTCCACGAAAAGGATGCTCTTTCGTTTGAGACCAACAAGGGTGTTGGCCAAATGATATCTTATTGGAAAGCTTACAATAAACTTAGGTGCTCACAAAGTTTCAAGGTGAGATGAGATAATTCAAAAGTGGGTAAAACTAGCATGATGATGACTCACGTGGCACACTCTTGTGCAAGCTCCATGCACTGATTTGCTTTTGATGTCAGTTAACAAACCTATAACGTGAGCAAATGTCTAATTCTAGCAAATATTTAAATTTTGCATATCTAATTCTTATGAGAATTTTTATAATAAATTGTCACTGATTTAGAAGAAATAAATGTTACTTGACACTAGAATTTCGCTGATAAAAATTAATTCACAAAATTAGGGATTATGACTTAGATATGTTATGCCCAACCCATTTAAGCTTCAAAATCAATAATCCCCTCAGCTTCATCCGACAGAATACACTTCGAGCACTCTCCTCCAGAGATGCGGAGGTCATCCATCATACGCACAGAGGCTGGACGAAAAAATCTCATCTTCCGTTTTTCTTATCTCACAATTTATGTGGACAAAGTTCTGTTATTGGTATATTTCCAATTCTATAGTTCTTAGGAATAAAGTAGTACATTTGGTATCATTTCTATTATCAGTATTCTTCATATGTAGATTATTTTGGTTATCCAACCTTTCATCTGAAGAGCATTTATAAAGAAAATCAAATGCTCAAAAAGTCATTCCGTGACCAAAGTTATATTACATGATTGCACGAGCTTTGTAATAAATGTTTAAAAGTAATTGTTAATGTATACCTAGATTCTATTATGAAAGATCTATATGTAACTGATGAATGGAGAAAGATTTATAGTAGGTTTTATTCCATCTATTTCACAATTAATATAAGAGAAATGATTGAGTGATAATGGTTAATCTATCGTGAGAATAATAGTCTATGGTCCACAAAAAATCAAATAACAAATAATTATAAATTATTATGAAGTATACTCCTTCAAAAATTTGTAACTTACAATAAGTTGTTATTCTCATAATAGCCCAAAAATTGTTGTGCTAGCAAAACCCTTGCTATAAACAAAATATTATAACCGATATGATTCCAGTTACTTGATAGTTCACAAGAATAAAGTCTACATTTGGTATCATTCTTATCACTGAAAATGTGTATATGTTTTTTTTTTCTATAAATAATTGTTCATCTCTCATTCTATTATGAAAGCTATATTACATGATTGCACATATATTGGTAATAGACATTGAAGATAATTGCTTATATAGATTATGTTTTGAAATACCTAGAAGCTGGATGTTTAAGCTGATAGAAAAAAATTCTGCACCTAAATTTTAAAACAAAAGGCTAAAAAGAACTAATTTTTAAAAATTTATATTCCAAGATTGAGCATATTTTGGTACCGAATTTTAAAAAAAAAAAAATGTTTATGTATATGTAGATTCAATTTTGAAGTATCTATAGGTTGACAGTTTAAATTGATCATTTCATTCTATAGATAGATCTTTGGTAACAAGGTAGGGAAACATAATGCATAGTAGTTGTTCAAATACTTTGAGGAAATACATTCAGTATCGAATTGGCCCTGCTCTAAACAACCAATTATAATGAAGACATACAACCTCAAATCAAATTTGTCAATCACATGATCACGTCCAATAATTACACTTCACTACCAAATGCTCTCGGGACGAAAGATGCTTCGTCCGTAAGTGGATTTAATCATTTGGTATAGCAAGGGAAGTTGTAGTACTAAGAATAAAGCCACGGGGATAGATGTCAGCAAAATAATAGGAATGAGAACCCACTCCAATCTCTTATCCAGCAAAATTGTGAGAGTTGTCGCGAAGGCCACCAGCATGAAAGCCAAGGAGAGGAAGAGAAAAACAAGGCCCATAATGATCCTATTAGGCAATGAGTAGAGAAAATCTCGTGCCTCATACCGCGAGGTTAAGATGGCTAGGAATAGCAAGATAGCTGTCATAGAGGAGAACAAACCTAACGAATCTAAAATTGCGAAAACCAAGAGGGAGTCCTGTCCTAACAACAAGGGTACTCCAGTATTGTTGTCATTGCCTCCAGGTATAGTGAATGCAGCAGCGAACAATACTGTGACGATTAGAGTTGAGATGAGCATACACGAATTTGCTGTGTCCTTTATCCATTTCTCCCCATTCTCAAGCAAGTAGGCGGTTCTCATGCTAGGGACAATGCAGCTTTGAACAGCCTATGCATATAACTCACAAATAGGAGTTTCGGTAAGTAGATAAAGTATTGAAAATTTTCAAGAAAAAACAAACGAGGGAATATATCGAGGAGATTATAACTTAACCAACACTTGATGCGAAATTGCTTAAAGGTCAAGTCACATGTTAATATCTAGATCATGTCGAAACAAAAGATAAGCACAAAAAGGAAAAAGAAGAAGAAGAAGAAGAAGAAGAAGAAAACTTCTTACTGTACTGCTTTTACCATGAGGAGAGTAATTAATATTGATAATAGATTCAACCGTATAACAAGAGGATCAAAATTTTAGAATATACTTAAAAAATTTCTTCTGAAATATTTTAATATGAGTCTGAAAGTGAAGAAGGTGTAATTAGATTGAAGGAAAAGAAACACCGCATTGAAGAGGGGGATATTTTGCTGTGACAATTTAAAAAAGGAATGTCTTAAATTAAAATGGGAGTGAAAATAGCGTGATCCTATGATAATTATCATCAAGCATCGTTATTAAATATATGAAATGAAAGATACTTACGTCGTACCATTGGATTTCTCTTTGCATTCGAAAAGCTGCACCGGCCACCTTAGTCTTAGCATCAAAACTAGGGTAGTACGATGCTGCTGCTTTAATCATATTTTCTGAATCGGCCCATGTAGGCCCCAGGACTAATGACAACTCAGCGGTCGAGCTTAATTTCAAAAAGAGGTTGAGAATCCTTTCTTGGCGATACTCGATCGCACAAGTGATCAAACTCTTCCAAGAAGGCGAATTCACAAAAAGTTTCGGAAAATATTGAATACATAGCTTCACGATTTCACTATTTCCCTTGGCTGTAGCTTGAGCCAGTGGGTTCCTCTGCGGCCCCTTTTCCAGGAAAAAATCAGGGATCTCAGTTGTCTTCATTTGAGACATCGCCTTTAAAATTCGTTTTGCCAACTCAACTGATGTCTTGTGTCTCATCTTCACCTCGTAAATTCTCAAATTTACGAAAGAGAAAGACGAAGGGGCGGCCATTGGATTAGGAAAAAAGCTCTCCAGCTCTGGGTCCCAAATTTTTCTTAGAAACCAAATTGCATCTAACGACAGTTTACTAATTGTCAAAATTTCCCTCATTTAAAGCTTGGGTTGCCGGGTGATTGGGAAAACGATCTCATTCTCTCTCTCTCTCTCTCTCTCTCTTTTAATCTTTTAGGTAAGCTTTTTTTTTTTCTTTTTGCTCCTTTGGGATTCAGTCCTCAATTTCAAAGTGTGGGTTTTAGTAATTGCTGATGCAAAGTAAAAATAAAAAGGCATAAAATCATTTTTGGCATTTTCCAAGAAAAGGCTTATATCAAGTCTGGATGAATATATATATTGGATTTGAAGATAGTAGAAGAGAGTAGAAGTGATTAGAAGGTAACTTAAGAAAGTAATCTTCCTTAAAGTTCAAACAAGGCTTTATAATGTTAATCATAATAAAGAGAATACAATTATAAGAGATAACCTGATAGAACAACTCTGAAAATAAGCACACTAATGACGACTATCAAGCTAAAGTAAATCACAATAGTCTTTACATATATAAGATTAACTTAGATAATATTATTCAAAATACGTGTAGCAACTAGTAACAAAAAAGATCATATTCATCGTACAATCCCTTGAATTGTTATTTATGCAGCAAAAAAATTTTCTTTCTCCATTTTGTTTGTCTCTAACAAAATCAATAACGTGAGGGGCTTGCCTCCAATCTCATGTTCAATTCCTGCACCCTCTCAACATATTATTTCGTGTTGTATTAAGATGAAGTAGCAGTCAAAGAAAATAATATTTAAATTATGTTTGTTTCGTGGAAGATGAATGGTTTGAAAAATATTTTCTCAAAATTGATCCCTTGTATTGTTTGAAATATTTAGTCACTGGAAGATTTTTTTTTTTATCGACGATAAGTTATATCTAAACATTTGCATGAATGATAAAAATATTTTTCATTCATTCATTTTAATTTGCAATATAAGCAATCATTTTCACACACACACACACACACACACACACACATATATATATATATATATATATATATATATATATATATATATATATATCTTTGATAAGTTATAACCACGTATTTCTTCATTTTTTTTTTACGATTTTGCCACTCTTGCAATTAGAATTTGATAATATTTGAACTCTTTCAAAGTATAAAAGTATTAACAAGGAAAATCATATATAACTTTGTTTGAGTTTGAATAATTTTTTTGAAGGTTTTTATTAAATCCATCAACAGTGTAGAGAATAAGTTACACATTTATTGTTGGATGGTGGATACATGGAAAACCTAAATTACAAAACTAACTCTAAATATATATGTTACTCATTCAATGATGAATGTGTAATAGTTCTCTAAGACATGCAATGGGCCCAACACAAATTCTTTTCCAAATTATGGCAAATAATTTTTTTTTTTTTGGCAAAGAATTAAGGAGGAGCTTTTTTCTACTTATAAAAAAAGTCAAAACAAGCAAGCCATAGACTTTTAATTGGAGAGAGAGGGACAAATATAGAGACAGTATCTTGATAAAATGGAAGCATACCTACAATTTTGACGGTATTCCAAAGTGACCTTGTAAGACATTGAAGCCCTACAATCAAGTTGCAAAGAAAATCCGGTTACTGGATATGAAATTATTGTAAGACCTTGTAATTCATTTGTTACATTGTCCAGTCAATTAAGTTATACGATACTTATGCACTTGATTGAATCATATGTGGTTCTCACGAGATAACTAATCCATTGTTCGATTTCAAGCCATGGTTCAAGTAAAGCTACGATAAGGAACCAAAATACATCTTGCAAAGAAACAATCATTTCTGGTTTCTTTTGCTAGTACCGAGGGAATCAGTCTAATGACTAAAAGCTCAAAAATGCATACCCACCCGGATCCGAATTTTTATCTGTTGGATTGTAACTCAAATCCACCGGAATACCTTTAGTTCAGAAACAAAAGAGCAGGTGATGAGCCAGGTATGATCTTTTTTAAGGGAATCAGTAATGAATGCGAGTGCAGAAAGTACGGACATCGGTATATCAATGCTTCCACAACATTGAGCCTGGTTCCGCTGCGAAAGTAGGATTCCATCATCGCCAACGCAAAGAGTATATTAACACTTCCCTGCACGATCTTTGTCCTTTTCATGGTCAAAATGTGAGGGTACCGCCCGGCTAGATAAAGGGTAATATCTATTGGCATTCACCAGCAAAGTTGATCAGGAAACTAAGCCAGTCTAGAACGAAGCTAAAAATAGATGGAATTGAGATAAATGGTCATGGTGATACCATGATGACCAGCGTCGGTAATACGTACTAATGTCTCAATTGCATCGGGACT
The DNA here is from genome assembly GCA_016097615.1 of Eucalyptus dawsonii. Lineage (NCBI taxonomy): Eukaryota > Viridiplantae > Streptophyta > Magnoliopsida > Myrtales > Myrtaceae > Eucalyptus > Eucalyptus dawsonii. Next base: position 77,261,366 of record CM027873.1, on the reverse strand, counting down.
ACTGAAGGGATGACTTGGCCCATCGTTTGTCGTACTTTTCGCCAGGAACCAGGTGATATCCTTATGCATGGAAGCTTCCAGAGCAGATATTCCCAAAGGAACGCGTCCTTCTTTATCTGCAAGTTGCGTCAACTTAGGATTACTTCTAACTAATGTCTTCACCATCCTTATCCTTCCACACAGAACAGCATTGTGGAGGGCTGTGCGGCCATCACAATCAACCACTTCAAGCGCTTCTGGATTCGGAGACAAGAGCTCAACCAGGTTCTCAAAAAATTGCTCTCGTGCACTCAAAGCGGCTATGTGAAGTAATGTTTCTGATCTGCTTGTTATTTTGGCCGTCTTTGAAGCATCATCTTGTTCGAAAAATCCCGTAGCACATTCCCAATTGCCCCTGAATGTAGCTTGCAACAATGGTTGGTAATGGGGTCCATCCACTTCCCCTTCGGAATTTTCTGCAATAGATGCAAACTTTTCAGATCATTCAGTTAACACTTTTATGCTTGCTGACATTGAGAAATGTCCCAGAAAAGAATAATTTCATGAAGATCTGCCCCAGATATTAATTTCACACTGAAAATAACTCCTTTGAGGGATAACGCACCTGAAGCACCTCCAGATTGGGAAGAAGCTGATCCAACGCTTGCTAAAACATTTTCAATATCTGTTGGAGAAAGAGTGAGCACTAAGTCCTTCGCATACTTTTTTTTCCCCCTCTTTATTCTAGCCAAGGTCAGCATTATGTTTCTTTGGTGATAAAGAAAAAAAAAATGAGAAATACAAGTTCGAGCATATTTGGGACTCCATCGATTATGCCATATTCTTTCTCGGTTGGAACATGAACAAGTACCTGCTGCTGGTTCTGCTTGATTCAGATTTCCTTGTTTTTCACTTGGTTGCGGTGACATTGGGTTGCTCTCCTCGTCACGGTCTTTCAACAACAAAGTAAACGGAGAATGCAATAAGAGGCTTTCAACTTTCCTAGAAAGTTGAAGCTCTAACGTCAATCGGCTTAAGTTGCAAGGGCCTGTTATATAATGTGGTTCTCATTGATGAAAAGTCTGTCAGCAATGGAAAAATATAAGTCTTGTTGATGAAAATTAATTTAAGTTAAATATGACATAAATTCATGAACTTTAGATTTTTTATTGTATTAAAAATTTAAAAAATAGAGAAATTATCTGAGTTTTTTTGAGCTTGCCTCTCTCTTCTCCCTCTGTTTCCACCACTGACCGAAGTCGACTGTGGTGCGCAACGATTCTCTCACGGTGGATGGGACTCACATAAAAATGAATAGCAACTATATATTTTATACTAATTTTTAATTAAAAAAATTTTATTATTATATTTGGGAACAGGGATTCGGACCCTAAACCCGGTTCGAACCGATAACCCAATCCGCCCACTGGGGTATGAACCACTTCAAATTAAAAACTAATTTTTAAAATCTTTTTTAATTCATTAGTTTAATTATTTTTTATTCTTTTATTTTTCTATTTTCTCTTCTTCTCCCTGTTCTCTCCTTCCCGAAGCACCCCTCCCCCTCGCGCTCTTCTTCACCGAAGCTCCTCACCCGAACCGACACCACTTAGACAAGCCCTCGCCGGCGCTCAGGACACCGCCGAGCTACCACCCAGCGTCGTCCCAGAACGCCACTCGTCGGCCGGCCCCCCCGTCGCCGGCCAAGAGCCACACCACGGCCAAACACCGAACAAACTAGGGCGACGATGGAAACGTGGCGAACGACTACACGGCCGACACCCAAGGTCGCCCAACACCACTGGAACATTCCCATAGATTACGGCGTGCACGTACGACTCGGTTTCGGCCAAAAACGGGAGGATGAAAACTAGATCTCGCTTAGCATTTCATCGAACGGGTGAAGGGGGCTCGCGAATCATGAGGTTTCCGGCTCAACTTCAACCAGGATTCTCGACGGAACTCTCGACAAACAAACAACGATACACACAGTAGCTGGACAAAGGATGGTCGGGGGCTGGAGCTCGTGTGAGTTGGACGACCGCGAGCTCCGCCCCGGCACGCCCAAAAACAGGGCCAAAATTGGGTCGAGGCTTACCGGAGCTTCGGCGAGGGAAAGGAGGCACGGCGGCGGGTAGTCGGCAGCGATTCAGACGCGGTGGCCGGCGGTCTCTGCTCCGACTCTCTTCCCTCGCTCTCACTCGCGGCTCTCTCGTCGGATCTCTCCCTCTCTTTCTGGATTTTTCAGCCGAAGAACCCCGCCTCTCGGTCCAACCTCTCCTCCCTTTTAAGCAGCGTCGCCAGCTGCTGCCAGCTTGCCCAGGCCGGCCGTACCGCGCGACATTCCCCCACTGCCCGTGTTCGTCGTACGCCGTCTTTGTGGAGAGAAGAAAAGAAAAAGGGGCCGGGCTAAGTCTGAAGTCTAGCCCGCCCCGCCGCATTATTATTATTTTTAATTTGAATTAATTAATTTTTTAAAGTTTTTTCAAAAAAATTTCTAACAGTTAATATCAGTAATGCAAATGTTCATAATGTCTATATGCGGTGCAATTTAATAATTTTTTTTTTTACGGATTAGAAATTAATTCTTAGTTTTTTTGCAATTAAATCCTAAATAAATAGATAAAATGTAGGCGTCAATATATATACATATATATAATTTGAATGTACATCTTCTTGAGATAATGCCCAATGCCACATAGACATTATCTCAAATTTTGAAGGCTCACATTGACATAAAACTATTAACCATAGAACACCTAGATATAGAAGGAAAAAACTACATGGTGCGAATTCCGCAGGCCGAAAATGATCCAACTCTTTAGGTAAGTTAATTTTGTGAAAAATAAGTGATTTGAAAAATCACTTTATTCAAGTTTTACTCGTGCAATTATGTTTTCTTTAAATTTAACAAAAATGTGAATAATCTTACACATGGCTGACAAATTTCTTTTTTCCAAGGCAAGAAAATCCGACTAACCTAGCTACTTCGGACCTTAATTTTAGGTCAGGATTGCCTTGGGTCCATCTCAATTCTCTTCGAGCATGTCCGCATAGATTTTTACTTTTCTCTTTTTACTTAATTTATATATTGTGACAACACATTTTGGCATTTTCCAGCTTGTAACACTTGATATTTTGACAATATATAGACGTTGGCACTTAGATCATATGTAAAAATTTTCATGACCTTTTTATAAGTTGAATTATATTTCGCTTTTGGTGGAAAAAATACATATTCTTTTTTACTTTTTGAAAACAGAATAACTTTTAGAAAATTTGGGTCAATATGAATTAAAGAGCTTCAAATGTTACATTCTGCAGAGGCTTATAAAGGCATGATAAAAAGATAAATTGCTAAGACTTAAATGAAAAATTGAATATATTCATTATAACATTGGTAATCTTTTAAGTACTTGTAAAATTTCGAAGAAGTTGGTGATTTGCTAATTTGGTTTGATATGTGGAGGCCAAGAAAAAAAAAGTGGAGCGAGGGCCATTTCTGCAATCCCGTGCCACTTTGTCATGTTTCTCCTTAGCCGTTGGATTCAAGTGGTTTAATATCAGCCGTTCGATGTATTGTCAGCGTTTCTGGATACTCCCGTTGGTGGAAAACTCGTGGAATTGCCCACGCAAAGGTACCAAAACCACGGCATTGCCCTTCCTTTGTTTATCGCCTACTTCAATTTTTCTTCCACCATCCCCTTCTTTCCAAACAACATACGTTAATAAAATTTTTAATCAATACATTAACATTGTCTCAGTTTCTTTATATAAGCTGGTTTTTATAGAATGACACATATTCAATTTTTATTTTTAGCATGTAGATATATTTCATAAATAGTTTATGCTCCCATTCTTAGATTATCCGTGTTAAAAAATAAAAGGCGTACATTGACCATGTATGTAATATGTATTCTCTTCCAAGGGCTTTTATTTTGTACAATGGTAAAATAATTTTTTTATTTTTGCACAAATAGGTTTTAGATAATTTTTTTGGCACAAATAATTAATATTTATTTTCTCTCTTGTTTTATTTTGTACAATGGCGATATATATATATATATATATTGACTTGTGTATTGACTTCAATATTTATTGACTTGTGTATTGACTTCTCATTGGCTGGTGACCCCGCTTGTCATGATTTTAAGCAGTCATCCCATCTTTTATTTAAGAATGGTATCACGAGCATGTGCCTTTAGTAAAAGAAAAGTAATCATCTTTTGTTTAAGAATGGTATTGGGGAGCATGCACATTATTATTATTTTTTAATAAAAATATTTGTTGTTTCTAGTGGTCTCTGACTTGAGTTGCATCAATCAAGGGCACTCACATGTTAGATTTGTAAATTTTCTCCTCTCCTTTTGCTTTATATTTTTTTTTAAAATAAAAAAGGGATATACCTAAAGTGGCTCTCCATCTATACGTTCTTCAATTTTTCAGCACCATCAATGTGTTTGCTTTTATCATAAGTTAACTGTGAACAAAAAACTATTAAACTTAAGTGACTTGATAATTCTAGTTCCAATTTAATGCTGTATCATGTCCATATGGAGAGCCAAGTGTTCATCATCAATTCATAAACAGATGATAAAAGAGTCGCTTTTCTCTTGAGCCACCAAAAAAGGCTAGCATGGCTTGAATGACATTAGAAAAAAGAAGGATAGAGACCCCTTCAATTAATTGGTTGTTGTGATTATAAGTAGCCCATCTTTTGCAAGCCTTTAGTCGTATAATTCATCAACAAACTGAGCACCTCACTTTTGTCAAGCACAGAAACAAAAGTAAAGGCCTCCTATTTGATGACTCTATCTCTATTTCTTATATGGAGTTCATTCCATCCCCAAATAGTTGACACCATGATAAAGTTGAGTCATTGCCAAGTTAAGTTGCTTCTTGAACTTGCAAAAGCTATTTGGGCAATTTAATTTACAAGCCCTTAGTTGTATAACTTATTAGCAGAATGAGCACCTTACTTTTGTCTAGCCAAAAGCAAAAGCAAAAAACCTTAATTTGATGACCCTATGCCTCTTTCTTACTATAGAGTTCCTTCCATCCATTGACAGTTGACACCATGATCAAGTTAAGTTGCTTCTTGGCTTGCAAAAGCTATTTGGGCAACTTAATTTGCAAGCCTTTAGTCATATAACTCTTTAGCAAAATGAGCACCTCACTTTTGTCAAGCCCAAAAGTAAAAGTAAAGAATTCCAACTAAGCAACTCTATCCCTCTTTCTTACTATAGAGTTCATTTCATCCCATGACAATTGACACCTTGATCAAGTTGACTCTTTACCAAGTTAAGATGCTCCTTGGACTTGGGAAAGCTATTCAAGCAACATAATTTGCGAGCCTTTAGTCGTGTAATTTATTAGCAAAATGAGCACCTCTCTTTTGTCAACCACAAAAAAGAAAGTAAAGAACTTTAATTTGATTACTCTATATCTCTTTCTTACTATAGAGTTCATTCCGTCACTTGATAGTTAACACCATGATCAAGTTGAGTCTTTACCAAGTTAAGTTGCTTCTTGGGCTTGGGAAAGCTGGTCGGGCAAGTTCATTCGCAAGCCTTTAGTCATATCATTCATCAGCAAAACAAGTGCCTCACTTTTGTCAAGCCCAAAAGCAAAAGTGAAAAACTTCAATTTGATTATTCTATCCCTCTTTCTTACTATAGAGGTCATTCCATCCCTTCACAATTGACACCATCATCCAGTTGAGTCTTTACCAAGTTAAATTGCTCTTTAGGCTTGGAAAAGCAACTCATGCAACATAATTTGCAAGCCCTTCATTATATAATTAATCAACAAAATGAGAACCTCACTTTTGTCAAGCATAAAAGAGAAAGTGAAGAGCTTCTATTTGACGACTCTATCTCTCTTTCTTACTATAGAGTTCATGCCATTGCTTGACAGTTAACACCATGATCAAGTTGAGTCTTTATCAAGTTGAGGTGCTTCTTGGGCTTGGGAAAGCTAGTCAGGCAAGTTCATTTGCAAGCCTTTAGTCATATCATTCATCAACAAAATGAGTGCCTCACTTTTGTCAAGCCTAAAAACAAAAGTGAAAAACTTTAATTTGATTACTCTGTCCCTCTTTCTTACTATAGAGATCATTCCATCCCTTCACAATTGACACCATGATCCAATTGAGTCTTTACAAACTTAAGGTTCTTCTTGAGCTTGCAAAAGCTATTTGGGAAACTTTATTTGCAAGCCTTTAGTCATATAACTCATTAGCAAAATGAGCACCTCACTTTTGTCAAGCCCAAATCCAAAAGTAAAAAACTTCAATTTGATGACTCTGTGCCTCTTTCTTACTATAGAATTCATTCCATCTCTTGATAGCTGACACCATGATCAAGTTGAGTTTTTACCAAGTTAAGTTGTCCCTTGGGCTTGGAAAAGCAATTCATGCTGTTGGAGAAATCTTTCCAGAATATTTTGAAGCTGACAAAACGTTTCTATCAGTCTAGTCTGGATCTTTGCAGACCGTCTGTTTAAAGTCTAAAGACTTGTTGATAACCAGACCCAGCACTCCAGACTCAAGATTCAAGACTCAAGACTCAAGACTCAAGACTATTCTCATTGACAGTCTTTCTAATCCAGTGACGAAGGAAATCTAGAGCTGAAGTTTATGGTTAAGGATTTAATCCTATCCTCTGGAGAAGATCTCTTGGTTGGATAAATATAACGGATTCTTTTATTTGTATCTAGATCGATTGAAGATCCGGTGGTCGACGAAATATTCTTGGAATGTTCTATTCTTGGAAACCAAGATCCTGATTGTATGGGCGAACATGATTGATGGGCTATCGTCAGGTTCCTTTAATAGCTCGAATAATCTTCTTGATTGATTCCGTCCAACGGGTAGATTGGAGGAATTCCTTTGGTAAATGCCAACGGGTATGATGGCATAAAGGAGTATAAAAAGGAAGACGTTCTAGTTGTTTAAAAACATGATCGATAGAAAAATTCCAGAGTCTGAAGCACATTGATTATTAGTCGATACAGTTTGAGTGAAATTGTATACACAGAGAGTGTCTATACTTGGTGATACCTTGAGCGAGTGTGGTAGATCATCTACACCTAGAAATCAAGGAAGATCAACGCCGTAACATCTCTTTGTTCATAGTGGAATCCAGCCAATTGGGCATCGTCGGTGCGAAGAGTGGACGTAGGCTTGAATCAAGCCGAACCACTATAAACCGCGTGTTCAATTCTCTCTTTCCTTTGCTCAGTCTTACGTTGATTATTACTTGTCGCAAATCCTTCAACTGTCTAAGTATTGTGCAATTATCAAGAAAAATCCTTTATATACCTATTCACCCCCTCTAGGTACTCGTACTAGCTATATCAATTGGTATCAGAGCTCGTGTTCTTACTTTATTTGAAGTGTTTTACTTCAGAGTAAAAGATCCATGGCTAGTATGCTAGCACCAGGGCTGGTGGAAGGGCAAAGTAATACCAGACCACCCTACTTTGATGGAAAGGATTACAACATCTGGAAGAACAAGATGAAAGCTTTCTTACGATCAAAGGATCCTCTGGAATGGGACGTTGTGGAAAGAGAAATCACTCATACTGCTGCATCAGTCTCTGAAAGAGGGAAAGAAATTGTTGAGACCAGCGGAATGACTCAGGAAGAGATAAACAAGAGACAAGTACTCGATGCAAAAGCAATTTACTCTTTATATTGTGCTTTGTCACCAACTGAATATAACAGAATATCTTCTTGTGTTACAGCAAAAGAAGTATGGGACAGATTACATATCACCTATGAAGGAACAGATCGAGTGAAGGAGACCAGAATTAACATTCTCCTTGGTCAATATAAAGCCTTCAAAATGAAACCAGGAGAATCTATAACTGACATGTTTAGTCATTTTACAGATATTGTCAATGGTCTTGAGAACCAAGGACAAAAAATTTCTGATCCCATGAAGGTGAACAAGCTACTGCGTGGACTCTCCAAGGATTGGAATCATATAAAGACCTCAATAAGAGAGACGCAAAGAATTATGCCAGTATCTGTCGACGAGCTGATTGGAACTCTTTAGTCTTATGAAGTGGAACGAATTAATGAAGATGAAGATCCAAGAGGTAAGAAATCCATTGCATTGAAATCAAATGATGATTATGATAATACAAATTTTGAAGATGATATGGACGATGAGGAGCTTGCTCTCATGATAAGAAGATTCAGAAAACTGAATAGAAAATGAAGAAGGTTCAACTCAAAGAAACAAAGTTTCCAAATACAGCAGACCAAATCTATTGATGATGAGGAACCAAACAAAGATGTAGTCTGCTTCGAATGTAAGAAAAAGGGACACATCAGACCCAACTGTCCTCTTCTGAAGAATAAAAGAGGAAAAGCTGAAAAGTTTCGAAAAGCTCTCAAAGCCGAAACCTGGAGTGATACAGAGTGTGAAGAAAGTGATAATTAATATGCCAACATATGTCTGATGGCACATTCGGACTGCACTCGGTCTGATCGACTCGACAAGTGAATTTGAGGTAAGTGATTTTAAAATTCTTGTCAAAGTCTCTAAATATATTGATGAACCGTGTTTTAGTCTTAAGACATCTCTCAAAAGAATTTCCGAACTTAAAAAGGAAAACTCAGCTCTAAAACAAAAAGAAAACATTTTAGAAGAAATAGTTAAAAATTTAGACTTGAATGTTTCTACTCTTAAAGAAAAAGAAGATAATCTTTTTAAAGAAAATGCTTTTTTAAAAACTGACTTATCAAATATTTTAAAGAAATTTTCGATAGGATCTGAAAAACTTGAAAAAGTTCTTTCGGTTCAAAGACCTTACTTCAATAAGTCCGGTCTAGGTATGACAGCGAAACAATTCCCTTGATTGATTTTCCTAAAGTAAAAGAAAGAATTAAGAAAAGACCGTCGAGAGAGGCTTACAAAAATCATTTCAAGAAAGTTTTTGTAAAGTCTCGTAGGTCGAAATGCTCGAGGTGTTCAAAGTGTAACAAATCGGATCACTTTGAAAAAAAGTGTCCTATGGTTTGGAAGCCCGTTAAGAAAGTATGGCCTAATAATGTTTATCCTACTAACACCAAAGGACCCAAGAAAATTTGGGTACCAAAGAAAGCTTGAGACTCTCTTTTAAATGCAGGTCTCCGTCAAGAAAAAGGTAAAGTGGTATCTTGACAGCTGATGTTCAAGACACATGACAGAGACTCAAATTGCTTCATAAAGCTTTGCTCAAGTAAATGGTGGAAATGTTTCATTTGGAGGAGACGGCAAAGGAAGCATTGTGGGATTTGGAACTGTGAAAATTGGAAATCTCACAATAAGCAATGTTTCTCTAGTTGAAGGACTCAACTATAACCTTCTCGCATTAGCCAATTGTGTGATACTTGGTTTCAAGATCTCCTTTCAAGAAGGAATATGCTCGGAATCGCAAAGACTCTACTCGATCTTTCATGGGTCGAAGACATGGAAATATCTACCTCTTAGACATGAAACTAAATGAATCACAATGTCTAATCTCAATTCAAGATGAAGCAAGCTTATGGCACGTAAAGCTTGGTCATGTCAACATGAAGCAATTAGCCAAAATCTCATCAAAACAGCTTGTTCGAGGTCTACCCAAATTACCATACCAAAAGTCCGATCCATGCACACCATGTATTCTCGGGAAAGCAGGTAAGAAATTCATTTAAGCCAATAAATCATGTCTCTACTAATCATGTACTACGTTGCTGCATATGGATCTCTTCGGACCAACCAACCCGTAGTATTGGAGGTAAGAAATATTGTCTAGTAATTGTGGACGATTACTCCCGCTTTACTTGGGTATATTTCCTTGCAAGTAAGTCAGAAACCTTCTCATATTTTGAAAAATTTGCTAAAAAGGTTCAAAATGAAAAATGTTGTGTTATCTCTAGTATAAGAACAGATCATGGAGGTGAATTTGAAAATCAAGATTTTACAAAATTATGTGATGAATCTGGATTTAAGCATGTGTTCTCCTCTCCATACACTCCTCAGCAAAATGGAGTTGTGGAAAGAAAGAATAGATCTCTTCAAGAAATGACTATAACTCTTTTAATTTAAAGTAAAATTTCTTCACGATTTTGGGCTGAAGCTGTTTCAACAGCATGCTATATCATTAATAGAGTCTTCCTAAGACCTATTCTAGAGAAAACTCCTTATGAATTATTCAAAGGTAAGAAGCCCATTGTTTCATACTTTCATGTGTTCGGTTGCAAATGCTTTATATTGAAAAATGCAAAAAATCGAGTTGGTAAGTTTGAAGAAAGATGAGATGAAGGCATTTTCCTTGGATATTCTACATCAAGCAAAGCCTACGAGTCTATAACAAGAAGAGCCGCCTGTGGAGGAGTCAATGAATGTCAAATTTCAAGACTCTACACAAGATGAATCCATCGAGACTCAATATGAAGAGTCCGAACCTGCCCGCACCTTCCAAAGCTTACAACTCAAGAAGTATCTCGACTGAAGACCAAAGATCAAGATAATCATGAAGATTCAAATAAAGAAAGAGATCATCATCCGGACAAATCAACCAAGAATCGGAAGCACAAGTCCAAATCATCCTAAAGATCTCATTATCGGCGAAATCAATGAAGGAATTCGCACTGATCTAAAAGACGTGAAGAGTCTAGTGCTGTGGCTCTCATTTATGAAATTGAACCAAAAAGCATAGAAGAAGCTTTATCTAATGAAAGCTGGATCGAAGCTATGCAAGAAGAGCTCAGACAGTTCAACATTAATGATGTCTGGGAATTGACATCTAAACCGAAAGGTAAAACTGTTATTGGAGCCAAATGGGTGTTCAGAAATAAGATGAATGAAAAAGGAAAAGTCGTACGAAACAAAGCAAGACTCGTGGCCAAATGATACATGCAAGAAGAAGGAATAGACTATGATGAGACTTACGCTCCTGTAGCAAGGTTAGAAGCTATCCGACTATTACTTGCGTTTGCTTGTTATAAAAATTTCAGGTTATTCCAAATGGACGTCAAAAGTGCTTTCCTAAATGGATTTGTCCAAGAGGAAGTATATGTGGAACAACCACTTGGGTTTGAAGACCCAAAGAAGCTAGACTCAGTCTTCAGACTGAAAAATGCCTTGTATGGTTTAAAACAAGCACCTCGAGCTTGGTACGACAGACTTAGTAAGTTCTTATTACATAATGGTTTTGTCAAAGGTAAAGTAGATACTACTTTATTTATCAAAAAGGAAAACAAAAGCTTTTTACTCGTTCAAATATATGTGGATGACATTATTTTTGGATCCTCTAATGAAAGTCTATGCAAGAAATTTTCTAAGTCTATGCGGATGAGTTTGAAATGAGTATGATGGGAGAATTAACATTCTTTCTTGGTCTTCAAGTAAAGCAATTGAAGGAAGGAACTTTCATTTACCAAGGAAAATATGCTAATGATCTTGTCAAAAGGTTTAGATTGGAAAATTGCAAGAAGATTGATATACCAATGTCAAGTTCTTTGAAGATAGACAAAGATGAAGAAGGGAAGAAAGTTGATCAAAAGCTGTACAGGAGCATCATTGGTTCACTTCTTTATCTTACGCTTCTAGACCCGACATTTTGTTGAGTGTTTGCATCTCGTGCTAGGTTTCAATCAGATCCTAGAGAATCCCATCTCAATACCGTAAAACGTATCATTAAATACGTTGCTTCATCTTCAAGCATCGGTCTTTGGTATCCTAAGAAGGGAGACTTTAATCTTCCGGGATATTCGTACGCGATCCGGCCGGCTGCGAGTCGATAGAAAGAGTACTTCAGGAACTTGCCAGTTGCTTGGAAGCAGGACAATGTTTTGGTTTTCAAGGAAACAAAGCACTGTAGCTCTCTCAACAACAGAAGCAGAGTATGTAGCCCTTGGAAGCTGCTGTTCGCAAATTCTATGGATAAAACAACAGCTACAAGACTTTGGAATTGAAGACTCATGCACAGAAATCAAATGTGACAACACCAGCGCAATTAATCTCACCAAAAATCCAATTCTTCATTCAAGAGCAAAGCATATAGAGATTCGACATCACTTCATTAGAGATCATATTCAAAATGGAGAAATCTCGATTCAATTTGTTGATTCAAAGAGTCAACTAGCGGATATATTCATAAAGCCTTTGGAGAAAAATCAATTTGATTTTATCCGTTTCAGACTCAACATTTTGAAGCTTGAAGAAGTTAAAATCTAGAGACTCTCCAACCCTCAGACTCAAAAAATTGATGATCATCAGACTCTAATTCATCAGACTCTAATCTCTCAGACTCTAAATCCTCAGACTCAGACATTGATGGCTATAGACTGTAAGTTGCTATTTTATCTAAACTCGAAAATGTATGATCTTTTGTTAAGTTATTTGGTAGTCTCCGTGAAAAACGAAATCTTGTCTTTTCAAAAGGATTAATTTTGGCAGTTATTGATTTTAAAAAGAAGTGTTCGTACACTTTCCTTGTGCCGATTGAACTTCCTTTTTTTTTTTCAAAACTGAGTTATATATATACAGTTTTCATTTTCAATCTTCAAAACCCTAAAAAGCATTCTCCTCCTAATCTGATTCCTACTTCGTGTTCATCTTCGAGAAAGTTGTCATCTTTTCTTGGGAAAGCAAGCAAAGGAATCTTTCAAATGACAAGAAAGGATGTCTTCTTCGAGGAAGTCTTCAAGAATCGCGAATGGGGACCACGAGAATGAAGGAGGGACCTACCCATTTCGATCTCACCGAAGAGGAAGAATTATCAAGTCAGCAATGTGAGCCCGATTCACTCTCCACCACGTCACTCAACGCCATCTACCCCACAAGGTGCGGGTCAACAACCGGAGGAAGAGATAATCGAGGACGCAGACCCTGTAAGAGTCCAAAAACCCTCTTATATTTATAAACTCTACCGTGCGTTGAAAAGTACTAGGACTCCGTTGAAATACGTTGATGATTTTCTCAAAGATAAGCATTATGGGAATGAGTATATCTTTCTGAGAAAAATGGAGGATTTGGGAATTGCTCCCAAAGGTAAAGCAGAGGAAGCACTTGCGAATATTCCCAGTGACCCTCGTATGTCGGGACCTAATTCGACTGAAGGAAACGACGATGATAAAATGTTCAGTGATTTTCAACCTAGAATGGGTATTGCTGCAAAGGTGAAGGGAAAGAGAATGGAGTTATTTAAATCGGAGAACAGGAGAATTTGTTCTTCGGGATCAAAAAACGAGGGGTGATAAACCCTAGGAGTGTCGATTTCAATTTTCTGGATGCCGTTAATGTGAACTTAAGGGAGAAGTTCAAACTGCTTCAACTTAAGCAATTCCCGCACCGATACCACGTACGGTTATGCGCAATTAACAGCATATTTCTATTCGAATCTCAGTTTTCTAGGTGCGAATAGAATATCATTCAGTGTTAGAGACCAGGATTATGTGGTAGATGTGGACATGTTGGCGGACATAATTGGAGTTGAACGAGGACGTTATCAACCAATCAAAGTCTCAGTTGCTCGTGCCTCAATGGAACTTGTCGAAGATAGAGATATCGAGGGAAGAATAATTTATTCAAGGATGCGTGCCATCAATGTTGTGCTGCACAAAATTGTGATCAATTGCATTAGGCCCAAGTCTACATCAAAGACTGATGTGTCTAATTCCGAGGCAAAATTGATGTACGCAATCAACTCAGGGAAGAAGTTTTCTCTCCCTCACACTATTCTCTTTCACATGTACAGAGCAATGTCGAAGGACAAGGGACAATTGCCTTACCCAGGTCTGGTGACCAAGATCTTCAGACACATGAATATTGAACCGCCACATACATTTTGTGTTCGACCGTGCGATAAGATGGTGGTAGGTTTGAAGATGTTGACGAAGATGCGTCTGAAAGAACTTTCCAAGGCAATGGAGAAATTCAGAGTGAAGACTCCAGTTCCGTCTGCTTCAAAGAGGAAAGGGAAGGAGCCCATTGGTGCCCCATCCAAAAAGAAGAAAACTCTCATCTTGGAGGATGAGAGGAGGAAGATCTCACAATCACTGCCTTGATAAGGACCAGACGTTCTGTACCTCAATCGACAGAACTTCAGAAGAAACAGAGAGAAGAAGAGGAGCAAGCCAAGAACAGAGAAGAAGAAGAGCAGAGAGAGAAGGAGAAAGAAGCTAAAGAAGAAAGAGAAGAAGAGAAAGAAAAGTCTACAGCTGAATCTAGAAAGAAGGGGAATCAAGATACAGAAGAGCATGATCATCACTCTTCCCCTTTTGATGTCCTAGAGACAGGGGGAGTTGGCGAGCAAGAAAGGTCCACACCTCATGCTGCCATTAGTGAAGGTCTAAGACAATCTCCAACAGACCCATAAGAGTTTCAGGCTTCTCAATTGCCTGAAGTAGGACATGATACGTCGACACCAAATCTGTAAGATTATACAGAAGCGCCATCGTCTGCATTCACTCCATCCGAGAAAGCAAATGCAAGTACTCAGACGGACAATTCTGCAGATTTTCGTCGTATTCTTGATGTTCTTATGGAAATGCGGGGCCAAATCTATGCTCTGGACTGTGAAATTCAAGCCATGAAGAATGCTGGACAAGCATCTTCAGTTACCTTGGAGGAAAAAATGAAAGACCTAGCTCTACAACTTCAAGCCAATGCCAAAGGAGAGGAGGTAGCTCATCTAAGGGAAGACTTGAAGAGGCTAGAAGGCATAGTTCAGTCCATGGGAGATTTCCAGATCGTGCGCATTCCCAAGCAAACCTGACTCCTTTCTCACATTTTTTAATGATGACAAAAAGGGGGAGAAGCAATTTGAACCAACCATCTTTAAACTTTGACTTTGTTTTTGTGGTTATGTTTGTTTTTGAGTATGACTTGAGTATGACTTGACTTGAGTGAACTTGAATTTGACTGAATTGACTGTGGATTTTGATGCTTGACTATTTGCATTTATATCGAGTGTTGTCATATGGTATTACTCATGAAAGACTAACCAATTTTCTGTGGATGCAGAGTCTGGTTGTTTTATTAATCTTTATGAGATAGCCATATTGCTTGAGAAATGTTTTGCAGGTCAAAGTTGTTCAAATCTACAGGAAAGTTTTGTCACCATCAAAAAGGGGGAGATTGTTAGAGAAATCTTTCCAGAATATTTTGAAGCTGACAAAACGTTTCTATCAGTCTAGTCTGGATCTTTGCAGACCGTCTGTTTAAAGTCTGAAGACTTGTTGATAACCAGACTCAGCACTCCAGACTCAAGATTCAAGATTCAAGACTCAAGACTCAAGACTCAAGACTATTCTCATTGACAGTCTTTCTAATCCAGTGACGAAGGAAATCCAGAGCAAGTTTATGGTTAAGGATTTAATCCTATCCTCTGGAGAAGATCTCTTGGTTGGATAAATATAACGGATTCTTTTATTTGTATCTAGATCAATTGAAGATCCGGTGGTCGATGAAATATTCTTGGAATGTTCTATTCTTGGAAACCAAGATCCCGATTGTATGGGCGAACAGATTGGTGGGCTATCGTCAGTTCCTTTAATAGCTCGAATAATCTTCTTGATTGATTCCGTCCAACGGGTAGATTGGAGGAATTCCTTTGGTAAATGCCAACGGGTATGATGGCATAAAGGAGTATAAAAGGGAAGATGTTCTAATTGTTTAAAAACGTGATCGATAGAAAAATTCCAGAGTCTGAAGCACCTTGATTATTAGTCGATACAGTTTAAGCGAAATTGTATACACAGAGAGTGTCTATACTTGGTGATACCTTGAGCGAGTGTGGTAGATCATCTACACCTAGAAATCAAGGAAGATCAATGCTGTAACATCTCTTTGTTCATAGTGGAATCCAGCCAATTGGCTGTCAGTGCAGAAGAGTGGACGTAGGCTTGAATCAAGCCGAACCACTATAAACCGCGTGTTCAATTCTCTCTTTCCTTTGCTCAGTCTTACGTTGATTATTACTTGTCGCAAATCCTTCAACTGTCTAAGTATTGTGCAATTATCAAGAAAAATCCTTTATATACCTATTCACCCCCCCTCTAGGTACTCGTACTAGCTATATCACATGCAACTTAATTTGCAAGCCTTTAGTCGTATAATTCATCAACAAACTGAGCACCTCACTTTTGTCAAGCACAAAAAAGAAAGTAAAGAACTTCTACTTGATGACTCCATCCTCTTTCTTGCTATGGAGTTCATTCCATCCCTTGGCATTTGACACCATGATCAAGTTGAGTCATTACCAAGTTAAGTTGCTTCTTGGGCTTGCAAAAGTTATTTGGGCAACTTAATTAGCAAACCTTTAGTTGTATAGCTCATTAGTAAAATGAGCACCTTACTTTTATCAAGCCCAAAAGCAAAAGTAAAAACTTCATTTTGATGACTCTCTCCCTCTATCTTACTATAGAGTTCATTCCTTTCCTTGATAGTTGACACCATGATCAAGTAGAGTCTTTACCTAGTTAAGTTGCTTCTTGGGCTTGGGAAGCTATTTGAGCAACTTCAATTGCAAGCCTTTAGTCATATCATTCATCAGCAAAATGAGTACCTCACTTTTTGTCAAGCCCAAAAGCAAAAGTGAAAAACTTCAATTTGATTACTTTATCCCTCTTTCTTACTATAGAGTTCATTCCATCCCTTGACAATTGACACCATAATCAAGTTGAGTCGTTACCAATTTAAGTTGCTTCTTGAGCTTGCAAAAGCTAATTGGGCAACTAAATTTACAAGCCTTTAGTCATGAACTCAATAGTAAAATGAGCACCTCACTTTTGTCAAGCCCAAAAGCGAAAGCAATGAACTACAATTGGATGACTTTGTCCCTCTTTCTTACTATAGAGTTCATTCCATCCCTTGATAGTTGACACCTTGATCAAGTTGAGTCTTTACCAAGTTAAGTTGCTCCTTGGGCTTGGAAAAGCTATCTGGGCAACATAATTTGCAAGCCTTTAGTCATGTAATTCATTTGCAAAATGAGCATCTTGCTTTTGCCAAGCACAAAAAAGAAAGTAAAGAACTTCAATTTGATGACTCTATCTCTCTTTCTTACAATAGAGTTCATTCCATCTCTTGATAGTTGACACCATGATCAAGTTGATTCTTTACCAAGTTAAGTTACTTCTTGGGCTTGAAAAAACTATTTGGGCAACTTAATTTGCAAGCCATTAGTCATATAACTCATTAACAAAATGAGCACATCACTTTTATCTAGCCCAAAAGCAAAAGTAAAAAGACTTCAATTTGATGACTCTGCCTCTATCTTACTATAGAGTTCATTCCATCCCTTGACAATTAACACCATGATCAAGTTGAGTCTTTACCGAGTTAAGTTACTCCTTGGGCTTGGAAAAGCAATTCACGCAACTTAATTTGCAATCCTTTGGTCTTATAATTCATCAACAAAATGAGCACCTCACTTTTGTCAGCAAAAAAATAGAAAATAAAGAACTTTTGTTTGATGACTCTATCTCTCTTTCTTACTATAGAGTTCATTCCATCCCTTAACAATTGACATCATGATCAAGTGGAGTCTTTACCAAATTAAGTTTCTTCTTAGGCTTGGGAGAGCTATTCGGGCAACTTCATTTGCAAGCCTTTGGTCGTATCATTCATTAGCAAAATGAGCACCTCACTTTTGTCAAGCCAAAAAGCGAAAGTGAAAAACTTCAATTTGATGACTCCATTCCTTGCTAGTTGACACCGTGCTTGAGTTGAGTCTTTATGAAGTTAAGTTGCTTGCTTGGCTTGCAAAAGCTATCCAAGCAACTTAATTTGCAAGCCCGTAGTCATATAACTCATTAGCAAAATGAGCACCTCCGTTTTGTCAAGCCCAAAAACCAAAGTAAAAAACTTCAATTTGATGACTCTGTCCCTCTTTCTTACTACAGTTCATTCCATCCCTTGACAGTTGACACCATGATCAAGCTGAGTCTTTTCCAAGTTAAGTTGCTTCTTGGTCAAGTTATGTTATTTTTGCTGTAATTGTAGAGGCTCTTATTATATTTTTTTCTCGGCTAGAACTTGAACATGTACCTGCCGCTGGTTTTGCATGAGTCAAATTTCCTCGTTCTTGACTTGGTAGTCTTGCCATTGGGTTGCTGTCCTAGTTAGAGTCTTCCAAAATCGAAGTAAGCGGAGAATGCAAAAATGGGTGAGATATTCAGTTATCAAAGAGTTTTAGCCTCCGTCTTTTTCTTTCTTTTGTTGTGGGGGAAGTTGGTGGTTCGTTCATTTCTTGTGTACCTTTAAGGTGAGCCTCTACAATTACAACAAGCAAGCATATCTTCTTTTCTTTCCCCCCACTTTTACAGAGTTGGATTACTTCAGTGTAAAATAGTTTATCCTTAGGAATATAGACTAGTCCTCTACTGTTGAGCTTCACCTTCGTCGTGTCTGGATTCCTCAATACGCGCCAACAGTACCGACCTGTCCTCTCTCTGGCATCCGGGAGCTCTCATGATTCTTCTCCCTCACCTCACCATTCCAACGAGGTCCCTCACCGTAACACCAGCTGAGCTTCCAGAACAACGTCGTCACAGTTTCCAACTCCTACTCGACCTCAGGTGGTGGCCAGTGTTGCCTCCGACGAGTTTGGCCAAGAGGCTCTGTTTTCGGATCCTCCATTTCCAGCGTTCAAGAGCTTGCTCTTCTCCTTCAAACCTTTATTAATCTATTCCTGAAGTTCCAGAAGGTCATCCCACGCCTCAGTGACTGCCATGGAAGCGCTGGTTTCCCCTACAACTTCCCTAGCGGAGACGGACTTGACAGCTCCCTGTTTGGCGTTCTTCCTTGGTTCGAGTTTTCGACCAGCGACTCACTTCACGGCGGTGCTTCATCGTCGTGCCTTTTTCCCCCAATAATATTTAAACATGCAGCGGCACCTCCCGTAATTGTTGAATTGGCCTTGGATAGCCACGGTATTGCTCTGCTCTGTTCTACTCTGTTTCTGTGTCGTTGCGGCTACGGTCCGCCCTGTTGTTGCGAGTATATGAACCCCCAGCCTGCCACCATTTCTGATTGCTCAAAACTGAACATTAGCTGGGATGGAAAGCAACAGCTAAACCAAATCTCGAGAGAAACAGAAGATAAAAGAAAAAGAAAACGCACGAAGAAAACAGGGAGAGCGGGAGCCACTAAAATTCGTCATCACTTGGCGTTTATGAATCCGCCGGTTGGAGTCTCCATATCGTCTTAGCCTGAGATGTACGGTCATGGCTGTAGGAGTGTCAATCAAAGTATTCTGCCTTGAGCACTCTTCGGCCATTGATAAATTCGCTGTTTGTTCGTTGCCACTGTGGTTTACCAGGCCCACAGAATTGCGCTATTCAGTCAAGCCAAATCGCATCTTGTTATTTGGAGCCTCCATGGCATGTGGCCGACATTAACTCACTTCAATGCCATCGGGCCGTTTCTATTCCGATTGAGTTTCAAAGTCGATCGCCTGTCTGGATTTTCATCTCACTACGCTTTCCCTGTTCTGGTTAGCTGAAGTTGAAGAGAACGCCAGACGTCACAGATGATGTCAGGACCGACATTTCACTGCTGCTACCGGTGAAATCACAGGCTCGGTTTCCGTGCATGCCAAATTCCCGGAATACTAAGTTCTCCGACCCCTCCTTGTTCTGCTCCCATCGAAACCTAGAGAACGTGTGATTTCACCTTACTGTCTTTCATGAATCGCTGGTAGTTTTTATCATGATCTTTTTCAATGTGCATTGGAAAAACCAGTGAGTTTTACTCGATAAAATAGTGGGTATAAGTTCCTGTTATGGGATTGAATCATGGGCAGAGAGCACTTGGGGACGATTTGATTCAGCTGTAGAGAGCACAACACAGAATCAAGAGACCTTGGCTGAAAGCATATCCGATAGAGAAGAAAAAGACGGTGGAGATGATCCGTTCACTTCCCCCGTCTCTCTTGAGAGCATTGTCTGTTATGCCGTTTCACTTTCTCAGCGGAGCTAGGCTCGACCTCTGGGAAAGATTGCTATGCAAATTTCAGCACTTCGACCGATTTTCTACTCGAACGCATTTGATACGGACGACTCATAAGATCAGACACGTCCGCCTGATCCGTTTCTATCTGAAGGTGCTCCCGTGGAGTTGAACTCCATACCGACTTGGGTGCGTAGGATCTTGCCAGAGAGCATTTATACATTATATAATTTTGATCACCTTTAGGTTCACTCTTTTCCCAGTTTAGCGCCTAAATTGCTTACGCTAATAATGCTTGCGAACGAGGTGCTCTTTGGTCTTTTCACTCTTCTCTTGATAAGTGGATATCATTAATATGGAATATCGACGCATACAGTGTGAGTGTAATTTTTTTTTTTCATAAACCGTCTTATCCATCATTGATTTAAGAGTTCTAACTGCTTATTATCTTCACTAACCATCAAAATCAATAGTGTATAAAGTTATATGTGGAATGATTTTCTTTTTCTTTGCAGGTGTTTACTATTATTACTGTATTAATATTTCTTTTTATCATTTATTAGCTGGAACGGAAAATATTACTGCACGTGAATTAGGGGTGGCGATAGGACTGGGCAGGTGCACGATTGCAAAGCGGATGCGGGGGATTGTGTCTTGGCTCCACCATCATTAGAGATGCCCCATCATCGGCCCATGTCCCACTCGGGGACATCTACGAGCTCCATCCCCAACCCCCAGCAGTAATGTGGATTTCCCCGTGACACTTGCCCTATTAAAAATTATTTCTTCAACAAGCCTCTAAAAAAATTGCAAGTTGAAACAATCATTTAAGCGAGAAAAAAAAAAAAACGAATTGGGGATTCTTCGATCCTTTAGAATATAATTTAGTTTGGAAAATTTGCCGTGATAAATTGATGAGAAAAGGGAATGAAGTATTGGAAGTAGTCATGTTATATTAAAATCTACGTTGAAAATAAGAAATTTTATATTACCAAAGTAATACAACTTATATAAAGGAACAAGGTTAATACTAGAAATCTCCACCATTTAGACATAGGATCGCGGGTCTAGACGGGTCCATGGGGAGGGGCCAATCATATCTATACCCACCCCACACCATGTGCAAAGTAGGAAAATTCTCCTCATCATATGGTACTTAATCAGTATTTTGAGCTTAATATTCTTTTTTTAATGCAGTGATTTATATATCTACATGTACAAGTATGTTGTTATTCGTCAATATTTGCAACAAATTCTTTTATAGCTTTGTAAAATTTTGTGGAAGTACAACTAACTATTCTAACCTAAAAACTTAAACGGACAGATGAATGCATTCTTTTGATATTTTATACCCCTCCTCACACATAAGTTAGGCTTTGGCCTAATACTAAAGAGTGGAAATATATATTAGAGGAGACAAATAAGGGATTTGGAAAATTTTGAATTCAAAACTTCTTGTTTTGATGCCATACTAAATTTTGAATGAACATTATAAACTATTCTAAAAACATATGCTATCAAATTAATGTGTTGTTTATTATTAAAATATTCTAATAACTTATGTTTCCCACATGGTAGAAGTCCTTAAATTTTAGTTTATGGTTTCAGATACATCCTCGTGTTCTTTATATTTGTAATAAAGATACTACTCTTGAATATTTGGACATTCTATAGTCTAATTACAACCGCTATTTTTTTTTATATTACAAAAAAGCTTAATATAATATTGACATGGTATATGATCTATTATACAGTCCCTTCAGAGAAAACAGATTGATTCGAGTCTTCCACCGGCAACTCACTTCACGGAGGTGCTTCGTTATCGTACCTTTATCCCCGATGATACCCACACATACAGGGGCACCTCCTGTAATCGTCAAGTCCTCGAATAGCCACTGTATTACTCTGCTCTACAAGACATTTCTTTATTGGTGGACGAGTGGACACGAATAAATCATATTATATTTCTCTTTTTCGATCATTTGAGCAAAAAGAATTGCTATACAAGACATTTATTTAGTGAAAACTTTTCGAACAATGATATAGCTTTCTTAAATTAACAGTTCACATATAAAATATATAGCTAATAACTTTGTACGAGATTTTTTTTTTTTTATTTCTTTCTATGATTAGTTTGAAATTCATAAATGTCTTGAAAGACACCATCACTTTTAGAAAATTGACTTTCAAATAATTCATTTTTCACAAAACAAACAGAACCTAAAAGCATGGGTCACCTCATTCTGGACAGTTACAATTCTGAATTCTTTGGTCACGACACTAAAGGCTCACCAAACTAGAACAGAAAAAGAAGGAATTGAGGAAATCTGGACAGTAAGCACTTGACATCAGCGAACAGCACATCATGACACAATTACATTTTCGTTCAATGACACAATTACCGTGGAGATATGTAAATGTGCATGAATCAATTCATTTTCGTTCAAGATGCCGTGTCTAAGTTCTGGAATAGTTAGTTATCAGATTCATCTGATGCACAAACTGGATATGCATCTAATCCAAGAATTTCAATAACAAATCCTAAAACGAATTGCTACTAAATTCTGAAACGAAAGGAAACGAAATACAAGAAAAGTCTGTACAATAAAACTAATGTATCGATCAAGCAAAGGGAAGCTCTCAGTCAGAATCTGAATTGAAACACCCACTGATCTAGTTCAGGAATTTTATCAAACAGGTGGTAGATATTTCTGTCAAAGGATCTAGATGCAGATATAAGAGAGGGGTCTTATTACAAAGAGGCAACGCAGCATGCTGAAGGTCATCAGGAAAGCCTCAAACGTGATCAGATTTCACGCTGGCGGAATTGAGTACTCGGTCTTTACCTTCAACAGAAACTGAGTATGTGGTTTACCTTGACGAAGAGTAATAGCTGACTGCGATTGGTGATCAAATCAGAAGAGTGAAGCTTCAGGAATTGTAGCACCAAAGACTGGAACAGGCTAAAGGAGAGAGAAGAAGAATCAAGCACTTCGATGAAGTGGGCCCGAAAACGGAAGCGAATAGAACACTTCCTGTGGCTGCGAAGCTTGTGGCGTTGGGGAAGTGACCTGCGACAACAATCGGTGACAGAGAGAGGGCTAACGATGCATAGAGGAAATCGTGAGAGAATCACAACTGAACATGAGAATTTCTTCCCTCTACTCGCTGCTTATTCTCTGAGGTTCAAATGCAAAGAGACTATGGTGGTCGGCGATCGGAGATGAGCGGCAGCTACAGGTGGACCGTGGAGTGGAGGTGGGCGAGTATAAGAGGGAATGGTGACCTAGAAGCTGCTGGAAAATGATGACGCGAGAGAGAATTCGCTGAGCTCTGTGTATATGCGTCCTCTCTGTTCTATTCTACGCCGTCGAATGCACACTTGTATGAGATGCGAATATGGGAAGCGAGGCTACAGTGAGATGCGCCCAACTTTTATTTGGTATTTTTATTATGTTCATATACTTCTTGTTTTTACGAAAAATGCGTGTTCGATTTGCCAAATAAATTCAGGTGTCACCAAAAGGACATTTATTAGAGTTTTTATCAAATGGATGAAAAATTCTATGTAAAATTTATGAGGAAAACTCACTATTTTCGTATTGATAGGAAGATAGATTCATTCAATTTAGAGATAGAGAAGTATAGCGAGTGACAAGTAAACGTTACATACTTATTGTTTATTGGCAGTGTAGTGCTCTATTGTAGTAATGTAAACTTCCAAAATGAACTTACAAACATTCTAGTGTAGCTTGAACCTTCTTTGCCATTTTCAAGATAATTTGTGAATATGCTCAGCATCTATATAGTCTCTATCATATACAGATTGGTTGCAACCATTGATTTCGATATGGCCCCTGGCAAGGTCATCCTGACGCACACGCACTTAGGCGCCTCGGTGGTCCTCCTCGTCCTCCAAGGGTCGATCTGTGCTGGATTCATCTCGTTGTCAGTGAACACTATCTACTTGAAGAACCTCAACAAAGGGGATGGCGTGATTTTCCCTCAGGGGCTTCAAATCTTGGACTTTGCTCTGTTCGCTAATAATTTGCCTTATGAGTTGGTGGAGGCCACCACTTTCCTTGATGATGCCTAGGTTAAGAAGCTTAAGGGTGTTCTTGGTGACACTGGCTAAGTGGCTAATTTCATTTTCGTCGAGAATCCATCCATTAATAGTCGCTGCCTTTTCAAGCCTCTTCAAAAAAATGAAAGGAAATAATAATTCAGCTTATCCACTTGTCGTCAATGGTTTTCCATGGCTTTCTCTTGTAAGGTTGTATTTGGTTTGCTAGTGTATTGAAGTGAGTCGTTGGAGTGGAGATTTGATTATTTGTGCTTTCTGACTTGTTGCTCTATTCGGACTATGGAGCAAAACACCTCCCTCTCTCCGTCAAATTTTGAGTATATGAATACAAGTATGTTGCTTTGTCAATTCCTTGAGAGCCAATGTTCATCTAGGAAAAAATTTGCTCGATAAGTCAAGTGATGTAGTAATATCATCTGCCCATTATAGATGAGATTATAGTAGAATATGAATCCTATCTATAGAGGATAAACTAAAATCCAATGAGCATTCATATAATGATGGCTCACACCTGCAGGGTGTTTGACCCAATCAAAGCGTTACTAAGTAATGACGCATCATGCCTCCACATGCAATACGTTTACTTAGTATTTTACAAGGCCAACTAGACCAATTCATTGACGTGAACTTTTCTACGCATGACTTAATCGATGAGGATTAACATGTGAGCTTGTCTGACTCTGTTTTAGAGCCTGGCTTTGGACTTTTTTTTTTTTTTCCTTTTTTCCTAAACACACTAGAATTTTGTTGCGATCACTTGTACAATGAGCCGGTAATGGATGCGTTTGAATCTTGAAAGTTGCTCACCTGGGGGTTTCCCCCGGACCTCTCATTTCCCTGTCCCACGCCCCTGTGTTTCGGGGGAGAAGGCGTCGCGGGGATCCTGGTTGCCCCCATACCCCCGTAAGGGGGTTGTGGACGGAAGAGGCAATGGGGTCAGAATCTTTTTCGAGACCTGAACCCGCCTCTACCCGAACTTTTCCGGTGGTTAGAGCCTTTTAAGGTCCTGCTCAGGACCAACTTGTACAATGAGCTAGTAATGGATGCGTTTGAATCTTGAAAGTTGCTCACATCCACCTTTAGATTAGTGAGTTCCATGTGGGGCTCACTTCATCCAATGGTACATGTGTAATGGGCTTACATGCATAGCGTGCATCTAGGATTCTTTTCTTCTACAAGACTTGATGTGCCTTAAAAGTTTTAAAGGTGCTGCGTATGATTAATTTTTTACCGTAAGCTCATAAGATTTCAAATTCAAGTACTGTTTAAACCCATCTTTGGATTCTTGCGACTCTCATGCCACCGGAAAGCTCGACTCACTATTTTTAGGTATAAGTATTGTTTAGTTTAGATCCTTCGGTTTTAATTTCACCATGTGTTTTCCCCGAAAAGGTGGCTGTATCATTTGAGGCGAGCAAGGTGTCAGATGAATGATGTCTCATTGGAAAGCTTAAAATAAAATTAGGTGCTCACGAAATTTCGGAGTGAGATGACCTTATTCAAAGAAATTATCCCTGCATTTAAACGTAAGTTTGGTATCAATCCATCTTTCAATAAATATACAAGTGCGAAATTCGCATGATGTTGACTCACGTGGCACACTCCTGTGCAGGCTTTATGCACTGATTTGCTTTTGAGGTCAGTTCAGCAAACCTCTAATGCTTGCAGATGTCTTATATTAGCAAATACCTAAATTTTACAGGAATTTTGCTAATAAATTACATAAAAAATAAATGTTTAAAGAAATTATATAGAGAAATTGTCAAATCAGTCCTGAACTTATTATAAAGAGGCCAATTCCATCCTAAATTTTCAAATTTTGATGATTGAGCTCTAAATCTTTGCATGAATTCACTATAGTCATTCTGGCCAATTTTCGCTAGAAATTACTTGGTAGGATAACTGGTGATGATTAAACCGTCACGTCAACGATTTTCCGCAAAAATTAAATGTAAAGACTATATTGGAATTCCGCATAATTGGCAAAATTGGAATGTTTAGAATTGAATTGGCATGCATATAATAGATTTAGGACTAATGGGATAATTTTTCAAATTATTTATGTGTATATAATTCTATGTAGTTGTTTATGTATATATGGATTCTATTTTGAAAACTCTGTATGTTTGATTAAATGAATGATCAAAGATTTATGAGAGGTATAATTCCATGTGGTGGACAAATTATGTGGACGGAATCTTATAGCTGATGTAATTCCAATTTTATAGTTATTAAGAATAAACTCATAAGGTATAAAAGGAAAAATAAATGTCTGAAAAGTTATATTCGGTGATTGTGCATATTTGGTAATAAATGTAGAAAATAATAGCTTCTACACTATAGAGATTGTACTTTAAAATACCTGGAGGCTGAAAATTTAAATTGATGGAAAAATTTCCCGCATCTAAATTACGAACTTTTTTTTTTTTTTTGAAAAGTTATGTTCCATGATTAAGCATACTTTGGTAGAAGATGTTCACGATGATTTTGATGAATATATATAATTTCCTTTGAAATATCTGTAGCTTGACACTTTAAATTGACCAAATTACTCTATAAATAGATCTCTAGTAACAAGGTAGGGAAACATAATTTTACATAGTAATTATTCAAATACTTTGGGGAAATACATTCAGTATCGTATTGGCTCCGCTACAAACAACTGGCTCTAATGAAGACATACACTCTCAAATAACATTTGGTTTGTCACCTGATACCGTCCAATAATTATGCCTCACTTCCGAATGCCCACAGGACGAAAGCTATTAGCCCCATAAGTAGATTTGAGCATTTGGAATAGCAGGGGAAGCTGTAGTAGTATGAATAAAGCCACGGGGAAAGAGGCCTGTAGAGTGATGGGAATGAGAACCCAGTCCAGTCTCTTTTCCAGCACAATTATGAGAGTTGCAGCAAAGGCCAGCATCATGAAAACCAAGGAGATAAAGAGAAAAGAAAGCCCAACTATGATCTTCTTAGGCAGCGATTCAAGAAAATCTTCCCACTCATACCGCGAAGTTAAGATGGCTAGGAATGACATGATGGCAGTCACGGAGGAGAATAAACCAAAAGCATCTGAAATTGCAAAAACCAGAAGAGAGTCCTTTGCTAACAATAATGGAACTCCAGTACTGTTGTCATTGCCTCCAGGCACAGTGAAAGCAGCAGCGAATAATACCGTGGCAATTAGAGTGGAGACCAACATACATGACTCTGCTGTGTCCTTCATCCACTTCTCTCCACTCTCTCGCAACTTGTCATGCTCCTCCGCGAATATTTCCCAATATGTTTTGCCTTTATATTTTTTGTCGGCTCTCGCATCAAGCATAACACACATTTCGATAACCTATGCATAAAAGTCGAAAACGTGAGTTGCAATAAGTGGATAAATTATTGAAAATTATCAAAAAACCGCGGAAGGAACACCCAAGGAGATTAAGACTTATCCAACATTTAAAGAATGATTATGTCATATTACTTCCATCTACATACATTAAATTATATTTGAACTACACTATTATCTTAGACTCTATTTGTTTCACAGAAAATGTTTTTCAAGAAAACATATTCCAGCACTTGGATCACTTAGGATGAGTAAACGGAAATGTTTTTATAGTGAACAGAAATTTCATACTTAAATTGAAGAAAATAATTTCTTCTTTAAAAATTTGAAAATCATTTTCTAAAATATAATTATATATCAGCTCTTGGACCACAAGATTTGTGTTTGAATACAAGAATGCTAATGCTTGTTTTCGAGCCCCTTGACAATTGACTTGGTCTAGAGGCCTTGATCAGGCCTTTGAGGCCAAGCCCGAGTCCAAAGAGGTCGGTTTTGGAACCTTGGTGCCTAGGTCCTAGTCCATAGAGGTAGAACTCATCGTTGGCTAGGCCTAGGACTCCAGTATTGATGCCCTACTCCCAATGCCTCGACTAGGGTCCACAAAGGCTAAGTCTGAGACTCTAGTGATCGTGTCCAAGTCACTAGTGATCAAGTACGACTCCATTGAGGCTAGGCTTAAGTCCATAGCGTCTAGGCTTGAGACCCTGCTCTTGCCACTAAGACCATAAAGGCCCGGCCCATGACCTTAGTGCCAATGCCTAGGTCCTCGGTGCCTAAGCTTATGTCCATCGATGCCACTCTCATGTCCATTGAGGTAAGGTTTGGGACCTTAGCACCCTAGGCTTGGGTCCTTAGTGTCAACGCCCATGTCCTCGCATTAGGGACCGAGTCCATTGAGATTAGACTTGAGACCTTGGTGCTAGTGCCCAAGTCCATCGACGCTAGGCTTGTGTCTATTGAGACTAGGCCCAAGCCCGTTGAGGTCGAGTCTCATACCCTAGTGCCCACGCCCTATTCCATCAAGGTTGGGCTTGTGAACCCAGTGCCCTTGCCCTTATCAATCGATGTTGGGCCTGGGCCTAGGTTCATCAAGGTCAAGCTTGGGACCTCAAAGCTTGCACTTGGGTCTAGCAAGATTGGACTCAAGATCAATGTCAATGCTTGTGTCTAGAACCTAGGTACCTATGCTCGGTTTGAGGTCCATCAAGGCTAAACTTGGGGCCCTAGTGCGCCTACTTGATTTATCGATCGCTCATGCATAAGTCACTAGCATTCCAATAAGGTATCTCTATTTGGGAAAATCAAATAAGATTTTCCTAACCAAACAATGAAAAATATTTTACACTTGATTTTTTATTTTCATCCAAACATTGGAAACTATATTCATTTTCCTAAAAATTGACTATCTAAATATTTTTTCCAGAATTGTCACATTTTCTGCAAAACAAATGAAACCTTAAACACAAACTATTGTACAATGGAACTAGCACAACTATCGTGGACACATAAGCAAAACTGATTTAAATGTTTTTTCTCCAAATTAATATATGTAAATAATACATGGAATGATTTGGACAATAATCCTCAAATTGCATCGTGAGAGAAACCTATAAAAAGACTCGGTCGGATTTGTGAAAAAAGTTGTTTGGATTAGATTAAGTGGTAGATCATAGTTACAAGATCATAGTTACAATTTAATTATGATGACTTTCAATCAGTTTTTAGCGCCCCAATTTCTCTAATCAGCCTCCCTTATTTTCTGTAAATTTTTCTTTGGATAGAGCCTCGTTTCTCAACTTACTTAAATGACTTATGTTTAGCACGTGTCATCTAAAAGTTCCACGTACCAACATGGTGTTGGCTTAAGTGGTAAGAGAATTTATTCTTCTTGGTCTTGGATTCATGCCTCGTTGAGAATCTGTTAGCACTAAAATCCTAAATGCCTCATATTGATGTAAGGCAGTGTGTCCTTAAAATCGATCGGGAATGTTGACCAATGAAGGTGTGCGAAAACTTACCAAAATATTGCCTGCTTATGATGATGATGATGATGATGATGATGATAAAAGTAACTGCATCAGTTCTCAAAACTATCAAATAAAAGATCTAGCCATCACATCTTAATAAATTTTCCAAGTAGATATTATAATTATCATTAAAAGCAATTTTTTAGTATATGAAAAGAAAAGATGCTTACCTTAAACCATTGGAGTTCTCTTTGCATTTCGAAAGCTGCTCCAGAGATTTTAGTTACATCATTCAAATTAGGATTATACCTTGCTACTGCCATCATCATCCTCTTCGATTCTTTTAATGTAGGCGCTGGAACGAGTGACAATCTATTGATTAAGGTTCCTTTCAGAAAGAGTCTGAGGATGCTTTCTCGGCGATTCTCCACAGCAGTCGTTCTCAATGAATTATAATCAGGCGAAAGCCAAATACGCTTTGGGAAAGACAGAATTAATAGCTTCACGAGTTCAGGAATTCCCTCGGATATAGTTCGAGCAAGCTGATTCTTCTCTCCGACATACTCGGTCCTTACAGTATCATTCATACAAGAGATCTCATTGCAAACTTTTTTTGCTAACTCAAGGGCCGCCACATGTCTTAGCTTTACTTTGTAAATCCTCTTGGTTATTGGAACTACAAAAAGTTACATACAAGCAAAAATAAAATGAATAACCAAGAGGCGAAAATTGGATTTTACTTTAAAAAAAGGAAAGGAAGAAAGAAAGAAAAAAGTTCTCCAGCTGCGCGTTCACCATTTGTCATATTTTCCCACAAAACGCCTACAACATTTAGAGCTTGCGTTGGGGGCGGGGCGGGGCCGGGGGTGAATGTGAAAACGATCTCATTTTTTTTTTTTTTAATGTTTCAGAAAAGATATTTTGATTTTTCGTCTTTTCTCTTTTTGTGGGGGTGGATTCTGCCCTACTACTGCAAAGTGTAGGTTCTAGTAATTACACGTGTCTAACTAGAGTAAATCACAGTAATCTTTGCATATATAATTACTTTAAACGGTATTATGCATATGTGCATAGTGTTGGAGTCAACACCTAATATAATAATAAGAAGCCAAAGAGAAGTGTGCTGCAGCGTCACTTCGTAAACCGCCTAAGAAGAAAATTCTTGAAGAAGCCACAAGCTGAAGGAATGAAGGGCACATATTAAAATAATATTATAGTAGTTACTGGAGCCTTCAAGACAGGAAGCGAAGTTCAACTTGCTAGTACTTGGACGTGAAGAAAAGTTGCAGCCCACAATTGTTGACTCTTAGCCAAGAAGAAAAGTTCAACTTCAGCTCTTGCATATGTCGGTAGAATCCAGGCGGAGTCCAGGCGGTGGAAGATGTCTATAAATGGGCTCAGGAGTGCAAAAGGCAGGCAAGGCCACACGAGAGAAGAGATTAACAGAGAGAGAGTTTCTTCAGAGAGAAATCAAGGTGTGAGCCTCAGGAGGCACTGCAGCCTCAGTAGCTCTGTGTGAGCAAGTTATCCCTCCGTGACCGAGAAGGGAAGAAAATAGAATAGTTGTTTATGTGTATATATCAATTAGTTTGAGTGTGTGCTTATATCAGCTAGTTTGATTTGAGTATTTTAACGCTTCCGTATATTTTATAAGTTGCGCACTCTCCAATTAATATTAGAGCAAAGGATCGCAGACCTACACATAACAGCTTAAAATAAATCGCACGGTCCTTTGCGTTGTTGTCTGCGCTTGGTAAAAAGATTTATTTTATCCATTCTCTGACCTTAATAAAATTAAAAACCTTCCTCGTGACCTCCGTAATGGCATGTCATGTTTGACTTTACTTGACGCACCTAAAATGACTTAGCGAATACAACTGAACAAATTATTCAGAAAGTCATAATTTTTTTTTTTTTTGCAATGACCAATTCAATATTGAACTTTTCATATGTGTCAATTCATTACTAAACCTATTAACAATTTTTTTTTTTTGGTCAGAAATCTATTAACAATTTAGCAATTTAGTATAAACCTTTTAATTATATGAATTTGTTTTAAACATTTTGAAGATTTAGCAATTTAGTCTTAAATCTTTTAATGAATTATCAATGTAATTCTTCTGGCTAATATTAATCGGAAATTGCTGACACAACAGTCTAGTCAACGACAGTAAGTCTTACATTGTGCAACCGGCGCTAACATAAACGATTTTTTTTTTTAAATTTTTATGATTTTTATTGTTTTGTTTTTATTTTTTATTTTTTATTTCTTCAAAGGGCCAATAGTCACGGGCCACAAACGAGGGTCATAGCCTTTGCTAAATTTGGTGAGGGCATCGCGAGCCCTCACCCAGTCCCTCACAAACCGTAGCATAGCCCTCACACGAGGGCTAGCAACCTTAGCCAATGGCCGACGGAGGTCACCAGCCCTATCAAGAAAAAAAGAAAAGAAAAATTTGATAAAAAAGTTCTGAATTTTTTTAAAAAAAATTTAAAAACTGTCCACGTTAGTACTGGCCGCACCATGTAGGACTATTGGTGCTGATTAGATCGCATGTTAGCGACTTCTAGTTAAAATTAGTTGGAATGACTATATTGGTAAATCGTTAAAATGTTTAGGACTAAATTGACAAATTTTCAAAAGATTTAGAAATAAATTGGCATAATTGAAAGTTTTAAGACTAAATTGGAAAATTGTCATTAGATTTAGAACAAAATTTGGCATAATTGAAAAGTTTAGAATTGAGTTGGCCGTTCTACAATATATTTAAAAATATTTGGACAACATTTCTAAGAACAACTAACTCAACTTTATTTTATATAAATTCTTATTCGATGAAAATACACACAAGGACTTGTTTCCTATCAGTTCTTTGACAAATAATGATGATGATGATGATGACGACGATGATGAGGATGATGATAAAAGAAGAAGAAGAAGGAGGAGGACAAGATGACAAGGAGAGTGCAACTGCTGGCAAACGTTGTGAATAAATTTTGGGACCTATTGAATTGTTTTATAGTAGTCAGGTGGCGTTTGGTTTAACTTTCGTCCACCTCAAGTTATTTATCTCCTCAGAAAATTTTAAGAGCGCATTTTCCTTTATCGATCTGGTGTACTTAGGATTCACTTCTAGAGTGCTGCCAGCAAAATAAAGGATTATAAGGAAAGGAGCAAAGTCCCTTGCCATTTAGCTAACAGCTTATTAGTAGAGGTTATATAATAGGGAGTAATTGACTGTGGAAAAATATAGTTAGAAAACTAAACTTCTTTCGAACAAAAAAAAAGAAGAAGAAGATTAAACTCCCAACACACGTCACTTATCCGACAGGACTATGTAAAGATTTTTTTACAGAGACACTAGGCCGAAATATTAATTAGAGCTTAGTTTCTACCTATAAAAGAAGTCAAAAACAAACAGGAAATAGATTTTTTGTTTTTTTTTTTTTTGGGGGTAGAGATAAAGACAAGAGATGGTATCTTCATACAATGGAAGCATACCTATAATTTTGGCGGCATTCCAAAGTGACCTTGAAAACCATTGAAACTCTACAATTGGGTTGCAAAGAGAACCAGATCAGTGGACATGAAATCATTGAGTGTAGTTGGAATGAAGATACTTTACTACATAGATTATAATTACTGGTGTTTTGACAATCTCAATGGTTTTTTTTTTTTTTAACAACGACAATCTCAATGGTTGACAGTCATAGAGATTAAAAAAAGAAAATTCACATTCACATGAATTAATCAGTGTATCTCTTCTTCGTTTTCCAGCTCCTCCCATACTAGTTGTGTCGTAATTCGTTCATTTCATTGTCTATTAAATGAGGAGAAAATTGTTCAAAAAATTCTAAACTTCTTGTACTTTTTCCAATTCAGTTCTCAACTCCTCAATTTTATCAATTTAGTCTTAAAATTTTTCAATTTTGTCAATTGAGTCCTCAACATTTTCATTTTTTATCAATTGACTGACAAAATTTATCATTTGCTATAGAATTCTCTAATGTAGACACCAATGCTTTTTGACGTTGACAAAATTTATTATTTTCTGACTATATATATTTTCATTATTTTTGATATTTTTATTTTCTTTTTTCTTTTCTTTTCCTTTCCTTTTTTTTTTTTTTTTTTTTTTTTGCTCTCTTCTTCCTCGACCAATCAGCCAACCTCCAATTACCAACTAGAGGCTACGACTGGCGAGGCCGGGCCTCGCTAGCCTCGGGTGAGGTTGCCCTCGTTGGGATCTGGAGAGGGACAACTTTGCAAACCTTGGGCAAGGCTCGCCTTCGCCGAATCTAGTGAGGGCGAGCCTCGCTTGTGGTTGCCTAGGTCGTCCCTTTTCTACTTCGGGTGAGGGCAAGGGCCTCACCCTCGCTGGCCTTTAGTGAGGGCAACCCTCCCCAACTTTTGGTGACCTCATTGGCCGTGAGCAAGGCTTGCCCTTGCCAAATTCTAGCAGGCAACCTCACTTGAGGCTAGCGAGGCTAACCCTTGCCGATTGTAGCCTCTAGCTAGTCATTGGAGACTAGGCAATCGGCAAAGAAAGAAGAGGAAAAAGAAAAGAAAAGAAAAAAAAAAACTAAAAATTTTAAAAATTTTAAAAATAATAAATTTTGTCTACATCAGCTCCGAGTGTCTTGCGTAGAACGATTGGCGTCCACATCAACAAATTATGGCCAAAATTAGACTCAATTGACAAAAAACTAAAAGATTTAACACTCAATTGCAACATTAAAATATTTAGGACTGAATTGACAAAAGCACAATAGGTTTATGATTTTTTAGACAATTTTCCCATTAAATAAGTTATACAATACTTTTGCACTTGGTTAAATCATATGTTGCGATAGCTAATCCATGAAGTAGTTCGATTCAAGTCAAATTAGGTCAAGGAACCAGAATATATCCTACAAAGAAACAATTATTTTCGGTTTCCTTTGCTAGTGGGGAGGGAACCAATATAAGAAACCTGACTTAAGTAAAAAAAAACCATGGAAGGTCTTGAATTAGATAATGCCCAACTACAAAATTTGTGCCTTACCCGGATCCGAATTATCATTTGTTGGTTCGAAGTTCAAGTCTACCGGAATACCTTCAATTCAGATGCAAAAGAGCAGGTGATGAGCGAGGTGTGATCAACTTGAAGAGAATCAGTAATGAAGAGATGCGAGTGCAGAAAGTACGGACATTTGTATACCAATGCTTCCATAATGCTGAGCCTGGTTCCGCTAAGAAAGTTAGAGTTCACCTTCGCCAACTCGTCTAGTATGGACAAATTTTCCAAGGTCATTAACTGACGGTACTGCCGAACTAGATGAAGGGTGATATCTATCCCAATTCACCAGAAGAGTTGATCACGAAAGTAAGCCGAGACTGGAATGAAGATAAAAACAGGTGGATTCGAGATAAAGAGTGATGGTGATCTTACCATGGTGACCAGCGACAGTGAGACCGTAAATGATGAGATATGCATAGGGACCGCTGAAGGGTTGACTTGGCTCGTCGTCTGTTGTTTTTTTCGCCAGGAACCAGGCAATATCCTTATGCATATAACCTTCCCACGCAGATATTTCCAAAGGAACCCGTGCTTCGTTATCGTCAAGTTGCGTCAACCTATGATTAATGCTAACTAACGCCTTGACCATTGTTATGCTTCCACACAGGACAGCATTGTGGAGGGCTGTGCGGCCATCACAATCCACATCTTCAAGCGCTTCTGGAGGCAAGAGCTTAACCAGGTTCTCAACAAATTGGTCTTGTGCATTTAAAGCGGCTATGTGAAGCACTGTTTCTGATCTCTTTGTTATTTTAGCCGTCTTTGAAGCTGGATCTCGATTGAAAAATAATTCAGCTGATTCCCAATCACCCTTGATTGCAGCTTGCAACAATGGTTCGTAATCGTCTTCAGCCACTTCCTTCTCCGATATTCCTGCTATAGATGGTTCGTAATCGTCTTCAGCCACTTCCTTCTCCGATAGTATGGCCATTTTTTTAGTACATTTTTCTTGCAGACATTCAGAAGCGTCCAGAAAAGAACAATTTTATCAACATCCGCCCCAAATATTAACTTCACAATGGAATGACTTTTGAGGGATGACGCACCTGGAGCACCTATGGATTGAGAAGGATCTGATATAACGCTTAAACGAACATCTTCAATAAATGTAGGAGAAAGGGTGAGCACAAAGTCCTTCTCATACCAATTTTTCTTCTTCTTCTTCTTCTTTTTTTAAGCCAAAGTCGGTTATGTTTTTCGATGATAAAGCAAAGACATAGCAATATGAGAAAATACGTGTTCCAGCATATTTGAGACCATATCACCTATACCTGCTGGTGGTTTTGCATGATTCGACTTTCCTTGTTTCTCACTTGGTTCTGGCAACATTGGATTGCTCTCCCGGTTAAAGTCTTTCAACAACAAAGTAAACAGAGAATGCAAAAATGGACAAGATGTTCAGTTATCAAAAAGTTTTAGTCTCCCTAGGGGGAGTTCATTCCTTCCTTATATAAAAGTACGTCCCCCAAAGTAAAGGTGAGCATCTACAATTACAACAAGCAAGCATATCTTTTTTTTCCACTTTACATCGGTTGGATTAGTTGAGTGTATTTAAAGAAAAAAGAAAAAGTTATCCATGAGAATATAAACTAGACCTGTAGTGGTGGTAAAGTAGCCTCAGGCTCTAGTGCTACATATCATTAGGTTCGTTCCTTAATGATGGAACGACTGCTTTAAGATGACTTTATCCTTTTTTTTTACTAGAGTTCATTCCATCCCTTTATCACGTTAAGTTGGTTCTTTAGCTTGGGAGAGCTACTCAGCCAGCTAATTGGCAAGCCTTTAGTCATAAGCTATCAGCCAAATGAGCACCTCACTTCTGTCAAAGCCCGAAAGCAAAAGCAAAGAACCTCACTTCTGTCGAAGCCCGAAAGCAAAAGCAAAGAACTTCAATTGATTAAAGGTAGAATCTTTCCAAAGAGACAGCTTAGAGACAGCTTTCAGGCCAAGTATAGTTATATAAAGGAAATTCTCCAATTTCTTGTTTTCATCTCCAAAATTGTCCATGAAATATATTTGGTAGAAATTTTGGTTATTGTGTTTTCTAATCTTTAAACGTTAAAACTGAAAATGACCAAAATTGACCTTATTTTGCAGAGGACATGAAAATTGTTTTTATAATTTTTATTCCTGTTGAAAGCATGAAACAGCACGATCAAGGATCACTTAACGATCTATCCACCATGAGGCAAATAGCATTATCAAGCAACGGACTCGTTCATGAAACTATCGGAAAAGCAAGTAGCTTGAATGCTAGCAACGGTTAAGATCTTTAAAACGCAACGGTACAGAGCATTTGAGTTTGGAGAGAAAAAAATTACAGATAAACCAAATTTCCATATAACAGTCACAATTCAATTCACATATCCTTGAGGATTGGAACGAGAATGATTACCTTAAGGGGTCATTTGAAATTGACACAAGGGAAGTAATTAGATAGTACCCATTCCCTGTCACTCCCGAAATGCTTCAGGAGCGTGGACCCACAAATATTGATTTTTTGTCATAAAAAACACCTATGCCAAAAGCCCTCCTGAACTCTAAAGAGTGCAGGTCCTTCCTTGTTCGTGGGAGATACGTTCTCAAGTTTCATAGGCTCCACATCCAATCTCTTCTGCCTATTCTAGTGGGAAAATTGTCAGAAAATTCTTAAACCAATCACATTTTAACCAATTTAGTTTTAAACAATTTAATTTTATCAATTGAATACTGAGTCTTAGAATATTTTGTCGATTAAGTTCATCCAATCAATTATTAGCTAAAATCGGCGCGTGGATGTTATTAGTTTCATGTGGTATGATCAGCGCTAATATAGATAATATTTAATATTTTTTCAATTTTTTATTGATTTTTATTGTTCTTTTCTTTTGCTTTTGCTTTTCTTTATTTTTTCTTTTCTTTCTTATTTTCCTTCCTTTTATTCTTTTTTGTTTCCACTGTAGCTAGTGAGGGTTGTCGGAGCTCTTGGGTCACTGGGCAAGGGCCACGAAAGCCCTTGCATGGGCAAGGCCATGGCCGCCTTCATCGGCAACCGGCAAGGCGGCCTCACCCAAGCTAGGCTGCCTCGCTAGCCTTGGGCGAACGTGGCCATGGCCTCACCAGCTTAAGGTGAGGTGGCCTTTGCCTGTAGCTGGCAAGGCTAGACTTGCCTAGATTTGGGCAAGGAAGCTTTGCCTGAAGCCATGATGGCATTGCCCAAATTTGGATGAGACCGAATGAGGGCTGCGACCCTCGCTAGTGGTCGGCGAGGGCTTCATGGTCCTCGCCCAGGAGCTCATTAGCTCTAGCGACCCTCGTTGACCATAGTGGGAAACAAAAAAAGAAAAAAAGGAAAAAATACTTAAAATTTGAAAAAAAAAATATTATGAAAGTTATTAAAAATTGTGCATGTTAGCCGGTTATACCATGTATAGCGATTGCATCCACTTCAGCAATTTATGCCTAAAATTGATCAAATAGACTCGAAACAAGAAAACACAACATTGGTATTTATCTTCATTAACACCTCAACCACATGGCAAATGTCTTTTTCTGATTTCATTATGCTTGGAAGCATGAGCGAATGAAAATTGAAAAGTGCAAAAAAAAAAAAGGTTCTTACAATTTTAAATTTTCCTCCTCTTTCTACTCACTGAAAAGAAAAAATTTCAAATGATCTTTTCCCCCAAAATCCCTAATTTCCAAACAGAGTCATAGTGTACATAATGCCACGAGAACCAAGCCTTGAACCTTGGGCAATTGGTAGACCTATAAAATAGATGGGTTTGATTAACCCATATCCTGCCCGACTCAATTTAAAAAAAAAAAACTTGTTTCTTATAAATTTTTAAAAATATATATTGCTAAAATACTGCATACAGTTTTTATAGTCTTCTAAAAAAATCTGATTTTTTTCTATATTTTATAATTTGTTCTTTTTCTTTTCCTTTTTTTTTTCTATGTCCAACAACCAACGATGACTAACAACTGGCTTCAGCTAGTGGTGACCTATGACTGATGACGATCGACAACCTACAATAGCCGTCGAGGATTTGCAATCAACGGCATCCGGCGATGACCGATGGCAGTTGGTGACCAGTGACCAATGACGGGCTAGCAATTGGCAACGACCGACAACCTATGTAGCACGGACACGGCGACACGTCCACTCCGAACGCCACTCGTCGGCCGACCTCCCCGCCGCCGGCCAAGAGCCACACCACGGCCAAACACCGAACAAACTAGGGCGACGATGGAAACGTGGCGATCGACTACACGGCCGACGCCCAAGGTCGCCCAACACCACTGGAACATTCCCATAGATCACGGCGTGCACGGCCGACTCGATTTCGGCCAAAAACGGTAGAATGAAAACTAGATCTCGCTTAGCATTTCGTCGAACGGGTGAAGGGGGCTCGCGAATCATGAGGTTTCCGGCTCAACTTCAACCGGGATTCTCGACGGAACTCTCAACAAACAGACAACGATACA
This sequence comes from Eucalyptus dawsonii, assembly GCA_016097615.1. Classification (NCBI taxonomy): domain Eukaryota; kingdom Viridiplantae; phylum Streptophyta; class Magnoliopsida; order Myrtales; family Myrtaceae; genus Eucalyptus; species Eucalyptus dawsonii. The sequence continues at coordinate 77,222,532 of CM027873.1, read as the reverse complement.
CACAGTAGCTGGACAAAGGATGGTCGGGGCTGGAGCTCGTGTGAGCTGGGCGACCGCGAGCTCCGCCCCGGCCCGCCCGAAAACAGGGCCAAAATAGGTCGAGGCTAACCGGAGCTTCGGCGCAAGAAAGGAGGCACAGCGGCGGGTAGTCGGCAGCGATTCAGGCGCGGTGGCCTGCGGTCTCTGCTCCGACTCTCTTCCCTCGCTCTCACTCGCGGCTCTCTCGTCGGAACTCTCCCTCTCTCTCTCTCTCTCTGGATTTTTCAGCCGAAGAACCCTCCCTTTCGATCCAACCTCTCCTCCCTTTTAAGCAGCGTCGCCAGCTGCTGCCAGCTTTGCCCAGGCCGGTCGTACCGCGAGACATTTCCCCGCTGCTCGTCCTCGTCGTCCGCCGTCCTTTTTCGTACGTCGTTTGCCGTCGAGGAAAAAAAGACATACCGACCATGTATCTTAAAAAAAAAAAAAAACATATATCCTCTTCAAAATGCTTTTATTTCGTACATCCGCGAAATAAAAATTTCTTCGCACAAATAGGTTTTAGATAATGATACATAATTAACATTTATTTTTTTGCATGTAACTATATTTTATAAATAGGTTTGTATGCATCATGAGATCATATATCCAAAATTGTTTTTTGATGATGACGTATGTAATATATATATATCCGAAATATTTTTATTTACTACCTTAGATCAGTGCTTTCTAAGCAGCAAGGGAAAATATTTCTCTTCACATCTCTTTTCTTCACTTCTCATAGTCAATTCAATACATCTTCTCGATATAATTTGAATCTAAATTGCATTGGGTGCCCTTCTCGTTCACATTGACATTTTTAATTTTACCTCATTAAATTAGAACATCGATATCTCAATCAATAAGATTTTTATTTATATATAGCTTGATAAGGTATTCTCAAAAGGTAACGTCTAACATTTTTTCTAGGAAAAGATAAGTGACCGAATATGAAATTTATGTTGTCTCTGAAAAGACTAGAAAAATGGGGTGGATAAAAAATTTAGATTGAAAGTTAATGGATGAAATCAGCTCACATTTAAAAAATAGAAATGGAACGTACACTCACGGATATGTGCGAAAATGTGCAATTTTGTATGAAATTATTGAGTAAAGGATGTTCTTTGTAAAACACCGTGTTGGCCTCGCATTGAGCGAGTTAAAGATGTCGTTGCAGGATGCTGCCAAAGTTCCTCCCCACAATGATGTGACACTTTTGCATCTTCTCCAAGGTTCGTATGACGTCATTGCTTACATCCTCAACAGGAAAGTCCGTGTCGTGTCCTGACATGGATTCTGACGGTTGCTAGGCGTCTCGCATGAAAAGATGGAAGAGATAGGGACAAGGCATCTGCACGGACCCACGATGGCACCCCAGTAATTGTCTTAAACCTTTCGACTAGCCCAACAATGGCACACCAGTAATTGTTTTTGGACCTAGAGGGTTGTTTTTCTGTGTGTGAGAGAGAGGGTCGGCTCATTCTCGGTCCACCAAATTCGGACGTCAAAAGTGAGATATGGTGTATGTGGCCTCGGTAACCCCTCGAGAAATTTTTTTGTTTTGTCAAAAATTAAACTGGATGTGCATTGAAAATTTTGGTTTACACTCTTTCGTTTGTTCCTTCAATGTTTACTTGGTATTGAAGGAAGGCTCAAATGCCTCAAGGTCATGTCAATGATGATTTTTTTGATCCATTTGAAATGGGAATAGTATAGTCATTGAACATTCTAAAGCTTGCAGCATCATGAGGGTAGCACTTCAAAGAAGTTGATAAATTAATAGATTACTAAAATGTCGACATATACACTATAGTGATGATTATCTACTTACAATGGAGATATTGTGGTGCCATTTTCACGGCTTATGATGTTATCTCCAGAAGATAAGTGAAGTTTGCATTGCTGCCATAAGAATAGGTACTAAAATTAGGACCTTATTTTCATTATCCTGTTCGAGATTTGACAAAAAATGAGATTTTTTTCTTGAGATGATGCCAACGCCACTCCCAAATTTGAATGGCTCACATTCACCTAAAACTATTAACCGTGGTCCGCAGAACACCCTGGACCCAAAAGGAAAAGGACTCCATTGTCCCAATTTGAGGCGCGGGAGAAAAAGCCATTGTGAGGGAGTGCTAAGGGTTCCAGTCTCTCCTTTGACTATTCCATGCCGATGCCTTGTCTTTGTCTGTTCCATGTCTTTTCATGTTGAGATACCTAGCAAGTGTCACAATCCACGACGGGACGCGACGTAATTTTCCTCTTGAGGATGTAGACAATGATGTCATACGAACTTAGGCAGCATTTCTTGACTTCGATGACATCTTTAAGTCGCCCCACGTCGGGCCAAAAGAGTATTGTACAAAAGACGTCTTTGCGTGACACGAGTACAATCAGAGAAGATAAGGTACTCAATAAGTTCCATACATTATTGCACTTTTTCAGATACGTCCGTGTCTCACGATGTGCATGAAAAACAGTCGATCTCTATTGCTTTTTAATATGACTTAATTTTATTGATGAACTTTCCATCTCAATTCGTATCCTCCCCATATTCCTTGCCTTTTCAAAGAAAGCGTAAATTTTGACCCAAAAAAAAAAAAAAAAAAAAAAAAAAAAAAAAAGCGTAAATTCCATATCTAGTTATTTTTTTCTTAGAAAAAGTTGTGATATTAACCTATTGAGAATACCCACGTTAAGCTAAATGTATGTAAAAAATTTAACAATTGACAATGACGATATTCTCATTCTACTAGATAAAGTTAAAGATGTCATTGTATACTCAAATTATGTTTCCATGATTTTTTGAGTTGGTGCTGAAAATGATAGTAGAGTAAAAAGAGGTGAAGAGGATGATTTTCCCCATATTAAGAAAGTATGGATCTAATTGTAGTGAATAAAAATATTATGGATATATATATATATATAACATACATCGTGGTCGTTGTCTTCAAAGATTTGTTTACACAAATAGTCTTCGAATGGAAATATAAACCTTTTACTGAATAAAGTTACATGTAAAAAATATAATTGATTATGTGTCATTATCTAAGACTTGCTTGTGCAAAGAAAATTTTACATCGCTACTGCACAGAACGAAAGCTTGTTAAAATGAAATCTATACTGCATAAATTGTTAGTATAAAAGTCTTTTTTACACAAACAATCTCAAGATAAAAAAAAAAAATAACCCGTTTATGGAATAAATCTAGATGCTAAAGACAAAAACTATATATGTTCATTCTACTAAACCATGGAAACTTTTTTGCACCACCAGTACACGGAATAAAAATCCAATGAAAAATATACTGTTTGCAAAGTAAGGGATGGTGGAAGAAAACAAAAAAGGATCAGTATGTGAACTTACCATCGTATCTTTTTTAGTAAAATTTTCCAAATTTACACTTTTGTAAATAAAGGAATTTTCTTTAAATTTTTAAGGTCACAAAATTTGGAAGTGAAGTCAACATTCAGGGATTATTGTATTGTAATAAATTATTAAGTCAAGCATTCTATCAATTTGGCTTTATGGGTTAAGTATATTGTCTTAAGATCCGTTTGTTTCACAGAAAAATATTTTCTGGGGAAAACATTTTGCTCATTTTCCGGTGTTTAGTCTGCTTAGAAAAATGAATCAACGGAATATAATTTCATAGTCAATAGAAAAAATTTTCCCACAAAAATGTGAATTCAGGAAAATAATTTTCCCTTTGAAAGAACCAAAAAGCATTTTTCGAAATATGATTAGCTATCGGCACTTAAAATTGAAACAAGCTTGGGCACGAAAACCCCATCAGTCCCAACATTCAAGACTAGGTCTCCAATGGCTGAGCCCAGGTCCAACGAGGCCAGGCCTGGACCTCAATGTCTCAAGCTTGGGCCTAGGCCCCCAGTGCTCATGCCTGAGTCCATTAAGGCTAGCCAAACTCCCGGTGCTCATATTCAATGCTTTGGCATTCGAAATCAGGTTTACATAGATTGTGCTTAGGTCTCTAACGCTCGAGCTCTAGTCTTGAGTTTTAGGCCCAGTCTAAAAAGGCCATGTGTGAGTCCTCAATGCTCAGGCCTAGATCCTTGGTTAATGAAAAGTTTGTTCATACATTATTATTTTTTTTTAAAAGAATTCTTGATCATTTTTTTTATTTTTTTAAAATTGATTTTAATTTTTTTCTTTTATTTTTCTTTTCTTCCTTTTCCTTTTTGCTTTTTCCTTAGACGGTTGCCAACCATGGCGACGGCTAGCGAATTTGAGTCTTACTAGATTTGGCGAGCTTGCTTGAGGCTAGTGAGCTTGGGCCTCACTAGATTGGGCAAGCTCACAACCTCTGTAGCAAGGCTTGAGCTCACAATAGGGCCAACCAACAGCCAAGGAAGATGAAAAAAGAAAAGAAAAGAAAAGAAATATAAACACTTAACTTGATTTTGCTCAATATTTTTTAATGTTCAGGTCATGATTATGATCCTGATGTCAATATTAAGAATTCAGCTGGACATAAATTTATATGATTTAAAGATTATGCCTGATTTTTTATGTTGAAATTGTTAAGATATACATGTGAATTGTATTAAAGAAATCCCAAATCAGAGAGTTGATATAGTGTTGAGAAGTTAATACATTATAGTTGGTAAATAACTCAAATTTTTGAGTGAATGTGAATTTAACTAAATATGTTGATGGGTTCGAACTTAGTCTCCCTCTTGGAGATCTTCCTAGGTGTAGATATTGAATTTTTGTTGTGCATTCCCCATAAATGGTATCAAAGCTAGTGGTTGATTGGTGGCCCACTCCAAATGTTTATTAGTATTTGATGAATATCTCAAAGAAAGAATTTGGTGACCAACCTGATTTTGAGCGAGTATTGTGGTGTAGCAACAAGAGCCCAATAACAGACTTATGGTTCATTTCAGGAAAAAGTGACCAAGATGAATTTGGACATTAGAGATTCAAGTAGAGATAAGTTGATTTAGAAGAATACTTGAATTGAGGGAGAGCAAAACTAAAAGTGAAGCACACACGTAAGGGAAAGATTGTTGGGATACACGTATGAGTTGTGTTAGAAAGATCCCACAATTGAGAATTTATGTGGTGTTAAACAATTAATATATATTCTAGCTGGCCCATAACTCATTAACTTAAATTTTTTTAGTAAAGTTGGGTCTAACTAAATATGTTGACAAATTCAAACTTGGACTCCTTCAAAATTTCCCTAAGTGAAGGCATTGGACTTTTGTTGTGTACTCCCAATGGAAACACCTAGCAAGCATCGTAATCCATGTCAGGATGAAAAGTAATTTTCATTTGGCCGAAATGTCACATCCTTGCGAGAGAGAGAGAGAGAGAGTCAGCTCATTCTCGGTCCACCAAATTCGGATGTCAAAAGTGAGATATGGTGTATGTGGCCTCGGTAACCCCTCGAGAAATTTCTTTTGTTTTGTCAAATTTTAAACTGGATGTGCATTGAAAATTTTGGTTTACACTCTTTCGTTTGTTCCTTCAATGTTTACCTGATATTGAAGGAAGGCTCAAATGCCTCAAGGTCATGTTAATGATGATTTTTTTGATCCATTTGAAATGGGAATGCTATTGTCACTGAACATTCTAAAGCTTGCAGCATCATGAGGGTAGCACTTCAAAGAAGTCGATAAATGAATAGATTACTAAAATGTTGACATATACACTATAGTAATGATTATCTACTTACAATGTTTTAAATTCTAATTATGGAGATATTGTGGTGCCATTTTCACGGCTTATGATGTTATCTCCGGAAGATAAGTAAAGTTTGCATTGCTGCCATAAGAATAGGTACTAAAATTGGGACCTTATTTTCATTATCCTGTTCGAGATTTGACAAAAAATGAAAATTTTTTCTTGAGATGATGCCAACGCCACTCCCAAATTTGAATGGCTCACATTCACCTAAAACTATTAACCGTGGTCCGCAGAACACCCTGGACCGAAAAGGAAAAGGACTCCATTGTCCCAATTTGAGGCGCGGGAGAAAAAGCCATTGTGAGGGAGTGCTAAGGGTTCCGGTCTCTCCTTTGACTATTCGATGCCGATGCCTTGTCTTTGTCTCTTCCATGTCTTTGCATGTTGAGATACCTAGCAAGTGTCACAATCCACGACGGGACGCGACGTAATTTTCCTCTTGAGGATGTAGACAATGATGTCATACGAACTTAGGCAGCATTTCTTGACTTCGATGACATCTTTCGGGCCAAAAGAGTATTGTACAAAAGACGTCTTTGCGTGACACGAGTACAATCAGAGAAGATAAGGTACTCAATAAGTTCCATACATTATTGCACATTTTCAGATACGTCCGTGTCTCACGATGTGCATGAAAAACAGTCGATCTCTATTGCTTTTTAATCTGACTTAATTTTATTGATGAACTTTCCATCTCAATTCGTATCCTCCCCATATTCCTTGCCTTTTCAAAGAAAGCGTAAATTCTGACCCAAAAAAAAAAAAAGCGTAAATTCCATATTTAGTTAATTTTTTTCTTAGAAAAAGTTGTAATATTAACCTATTGAGAATACCCAAGTTAAGCTAAATTTATGTAAAAATTTAACAATTGACAATGACGATATTCTCATTCTACTAGATAAAGTTAAAGATGTCATTGTATACCTTTTACAAGAAAACTATATTAGCGCGATTCAAACTCAAATTATGTTTCCAAGATTTTTTGAGTTGGTGCTGAAAATAATAGTAGAGTAAAAAGAGGTGAAGAGGATGATTTTCCCCATATTAAGAAAGTATGGATCTAATTGCAGTGAATAAAAATATTATGGATATATATATTACATACATCGTGGTCGTTGTCTTCAAAGATTTGTTTACACAAATAGTCTTCGAATGGAAATATAAACCTTTTACTGAATAAAGTTACATGTAAAAAATATAATTGATTATGTGTCATTATCTAAGACTTGCTTGTGCAAAGAAAATTTTACATCGCTACTGTACAGAATGAAAGCTTGTTAAAATGAAATCTATACTGCATAAATTGTTAGTATAAAAGTCTTTTTTACACAAACAATCTCAAGATAAAAAAAATTAACCCGTTTATGGAATAAATCTAGATGCTAAAGACAAAAACTATATATGTTCATTCTACTAAACCATGGAAACTTTTGCACCACCAGTACACGGAATAAAAATCCAATGAAAAATATACTGTTTGCAAAGTAAGGGATGGTGGAAGAAAACAAAAAAGGATCAGTATGTGAACTTACCATCGTATCTTTTTTAGTAAAATTTTCCAAATTTACACTTTTGTAAATAAAGGAATTTTCTTTAAATTTTTAAGGTCACAAAATTTGGAAGTGAAGTCAACATTCAGGGATTATTGTATTGTAATAAATTATTAACAAAAAGTCAAGCATTCTATCAATTTGGCTTTATGGGTTAAGTATATTGTCTTAAGATCCGTTTGTTTCACAAAAAAATATTTTCAGGAAAACATTTTGCTCATTTTCCGGTGTTTAGTCTGCTTTAGAAAAATGAATCAACGGAATATAATTTCATAGTCAATAGAAAAAATTTTCCCACAAAAATGTGAATTCAGGAAAATAATTTTCCCTTTGAAAGAACCAAAAAGCGTTTTTCGAAATATGATTAGCTATTGGCACTTAAAATTGAAACAAGCTTGGGCACGGAAACCCCATCATTCCTAACATTCAAGACTAGGTCTCCAGTGGCTAAGCCCAGGTCCAACGAGGCCGGGCCTGGGACCTCAATGTCTCAAGCTTGGGCCCAGGCCCCCAGTGCTCATGCCTAAGTCCATTAAGGCTAGCCAAACTCTCGGTGCTCATATTCAATTCTTTGGCATCCGAAATCAGGTTTACATAGATTGTGCTTAGGTCTTTAACGCTCGAGCCCTAGTCTTGACTTTTAGGCCTAGTCTACAAAGGCCATGTGTGAGTCCTCAATGCTCAGGCTTAGATCCTTGGTTAATGAAACGTTTGTTCATACATTATTTTAAAAAAAAAAAAAAGAATTCTTAATCAATTTTTTATTTTTTTAGAATCGATTTTAATTTTTTTTCTTTTATTTTTTCTTTTCTTCCTTTTCCTTTTTGCTTTTTCCTTAGACGGTTGCCAACCATGGCGGCCCAGCTAGCGAACTTGAGTCTTACTAGATTTGGCGAGCTTGCTTGAGGCTAGTGAGCTTGGGCCTCACTAGATTGGGCAAGCTCACAACCTCTGTAGCAAGGCTTGAGCTCACAATAGGGCCAACCAACAGCCAAGGAAGATGAAAAAAAAGAAAAGAAAAGAAAAGAAATATAAACACTTAACTTGATTTTGCTCAATATTTTTTAATGTTCGGGTCATGATTATGATCCCGATGTCAATATTAAGAATTCAGCTGGACATAAATTTATATGATCTAAAGATTATGCCTGATTTTTTATGTTGAAATTGTTAAGATATACATGTGAATTGTATTAAAGGAATCCCAAATCGGAGAGTTGATATAGTGTTGAGCAGTTAATATATTATAGTTGGTCAATAGCTCAAATTTTTGAGTGAATGTGAATTTAACTAGATATGTTGATGGGTTCAAACTTAGTCTCCCTCTTGGAGATCTTCCTAGGTGCAGATATTGAATTTTTGTTGTGCATTCCCAATAAATGGTATCAAAGCTAGTGGTTGATTGGTGGCCCACTGCAAATGTTTATTAGTATTCGATGAATATCTCAAAGAAAGAATTTGGTGACCAACCTGATTTTGAGCGAGTATTGTGGTGTAGCAACAAGAGCCCATTAACAGACTTATGGTTCATTTATATATTAAAAAAAAGAGACCAAGATGAATTTGGACATTAGAGATTCAAGTAGATATAAGTTAATGTAGAAGAATACTTGAATTGAGGAAGAGCAAAACTAAAAGTGATGCACACACGTAAGGGAAAGATTGTTGGGATACACGTATGAGTTGTGTTAGAAAAATCCCACAATTGAGAATTTATGTGGTGTTAAACAATTAATATATATTCTAGTTGGCCCATAACTCATTAACTTAATTTTTTTAGTAAAGTTGGGTCTAACTAAATATGTTGACAAATTCAAACTTGGACTCCTTCAAAATTTCCCTAAGTGAAGGCATTGGACTTTTGTTGTGCACTCCCAATGGAAACACCTAGCAAGCATCATAATCCATGTCAGGATGCAAAGTAATTTTCATTTGGCCGAAATGTCACATCCTTGTGAGAAGAGAGTTGGCGAGACTTGTCTAGATTTGGGAGAGGGTCATGACCCTCTCTCGATCCTGGGGAGGGTAGGCTAGGCCTTGTCTCTTGTCAGCGAGGATGTCGGCCATGGCTGACACCTCGCCGGCATTGGGGTGACAGCCATAGACGAGGAGGGCTTGCTGCCAACCTTCTTGCTTGTAATATATATATATATATATTAAGTTTTAGCCTATTTTTCTTTTTTAAGTGTTTCTTTTTTAAGTATGTTAATTTTGAAAAAAAATAGAAAAGGGAAGAATGAAAAGTAAGAAAAAGTAACCACCACTGTAATGCGGCGCGCAGGCAGGGCTCTCTCCCCCTCACAAAGGGGAGGAGTTTAAATCCCAGAGGTGTCATTAAAGATTGTGACTTGGAGTACTATGGTGGTGGGTCACTGATCGGCTCACTCCTCGGGGGATTTCTTTCGTCATATCGAACTACGGGGTTCCTTGAGTCACAAAAAAAAAGAAGTAGGAAAAAGTAAATGAAGGCACTTTAGGTTTTTTTTTTTTTTTTTGAGAAATTGAGGGTATTTCGGGCTCTTCTTCAAAATTTTCACATGTATCTTTTTCATGATAAGGACACATTAACCCAATTCAGTAACAACCCACTGAAATATTGTTCGCAAAGAAGGGGATAGTTAAAGAAAGAAATAATAATAATTATGTGTTACAATTGTATCTTTATCTTAGTAAATTTACCAAATTCACGCATTTTAAATAAAAGGAATTCCCATAAAATTTCTGATGTCATAAAATTTGGAAATGAAGACGTCCTTCGGGAAAAGGGCGTGGTCCATCATCTACAGCTGGAACTTTGGCTCCATCCACCATTCGGTGTATAAAAACAGAAGATCCATGAGAACATGAAGTAACTTCGACTTCAACCCCGTAAAAATACTCTCTCTGCTTTCAGATTATTACCTGCTCGCGAGATAGCCGAGCAAAGGAGTCTCATAAAAAAAGGAGATGGCAACAACTTCGACTGCAAACCCAGAAATTGTGATTGATCCATCGCCAGGTATGTTCTGTCCTTTGCTTTGTTGTTCGATTTGATCCATTCGGCATAAGACTATGGAAAAATCAGAAAATTTTTCACTTTCCGAGTGTTAATTTCGAAGTAATATCAGCAATATCATTAACAACATCATGGATAGATAATGCGATGAAAATTGAAACATTTCCTCATTTATTGCTTAACAAGTGTGCGCACACTTTTTTTTTCAGAGTCTTAAAAAGGAAAAAAAGGAGAGAGTGTGAGTGAAAGAAGAATAAATTTCCATAGAGTTCGAGGTCATGTTTGGTACAATGAAAATTTCCAATTTCACGTTTTCCTTTCAAAATTCCCAACGAATATACATTTGGCAGAAATTTTGGTTGCCGTGCTTTCAAATTCTTACCTTAAAGCTGAAAACGGCCAAAATGGACTTATTATTTACAAGGATTGCTTTACAAAACTACACCAACGGAAAATGACTTCTAAAATATTTGGCAAGCCGAACTAAATCATCACAAAACAATATTATTGCTCTAAAAAAAAATTACCTGAAAATTATTCAAGTAAATAATGCTTTTTGTCCCTGTAATTTTCATAGAGTGAACTAGGTGTCATCAAAGAATAGTATAAGGACTGGAATTATAACCAAACAAAGTACATGATCAAAAGTAAGATCCTACAGGGACCGAAAGAATTTCAACTTCCCCGAACTCAAAATGCAGAAGCAATGGGTGGCCATCAAATACAGTTAATTGGTTCATTTTCTTGGCCCATGGGCATCACTATTTCTTTTAAGTACACAGTAAACATGCAAAATGTCTTACTCAAAGTTTGTTGTGAGCAACCCAGTTTGGGAGTCGATTTGGAATATCTTGAAGATTGCTCATCAAGATTACATAATGGGAAGGTAGTCTCATTATGGTAGGCCTTTGAAAAGGAAGAAATATAAATAAGAATTAGTCTTATTTAAGAAGAATGGATATAATTCCGATGATTGCCTAAATTAAAGGAATTCAATAAATCAAGAAAGTTTCTAATTGAGAGGTGATTACCAATCGAGGCAGGATTCCTAATTTGGGTGGAGGTCTACCACTATAAGTAGAAGGATTGGATAAAGAATTAAATAGTGCCAAAAAATACTCTAGAGAGATCACATGAGTCTTCAACAATGTGAATAAATACGAGAGTTCTTGAGAGTTTTTAAGAGATGATGTATTTTGTGACAATTTTGAGGATTTATTGTGAGAAAAACACCGTTTGAGTGTTAATTGTAATCTTTTTATTATAGTAAAGAGTTCCTAGATTAGTGTCCCATGGTTTTTCCCATCTTGGGTTTTCCATGTAAAATTTCTTTTGGTGTGTCGTTCTTCTTTTCTCTCATCTACTATGTTATTTATGTTCCGTATATTGCGTAATTTTGATAGTTAGAATTCCGTTGTGATCGATTTGATCAGATTTAATTTACAACAAAGTTGAATCTAAGTTTAATATTGAAAATTTTATGCAATGAATCAACTGATACTAGTCATGTATAAATGATCTAAAGTATAGAAAGTATGGTTGATTTTTCTAAAGTTATCTATGATTTATCTCTTCTCGATGACAAAGAGGCTCATGAAGACATGAGGTCAAAAGGCATGCCGATTGATAAAGCTTCGCAGGATGGTCTCAGACCAGCTGAAGGTCTGTCACTTTGAACTTTTAATTTTCCTTTTACGTAAAATCTCATGTTTCACACATCTTTCCCTTTTTCAATCCGAAAAATTTTAAATTTCACAGCATACAATTGCTGACATATAAACATAGATATAATCTTTTGATAATTTTTAAAATCTGAATAATATCTTCAATTATAAATTGAGCGGGCCAAAAAAGAAATACTTTACTACTTGCAAAGAGTAAAAGAAGGCACTCATAATTTATGAATGATATCGCGGATGAGATAAATGGCAACGAGAAATAAAAATTCACACTTAAAAACACATTGTCCAAGATACGAAAGAGAGGCCCACAAAACAAATCTATTATACAATGCCTATCTCGAAAAGATTCATGATCTTGGTTAAATTTGATTTTTTTTTTTCCTTTTTGTTTAAAAGTTTGCTGTCCAAGTTTAATGCAGAAAATTCCATGCAACAATTGAGCCTGATACTTGTCATGTATAGCTGATCTAAAGCGTACAAAGTGTAATTAACTTTTCCTAAGGTTTTTATGTTGATTTCTTTTTTAGGTAACAAAAAGGTTTGCATAAATGTTCGTCCAGAAGGCACGGCAACTGGTATGTTCCGTTCGTTCCTTTGTTGGTCTAAATTGATCCCATAAGTCGATGGAAAAATTGGAAAAGTTTCTCTTTTTGTGTGTTAATCTTGAAGCAATACAATCAATATCATGGACAATTAATGTACTGCAAATTATGGTTTTTTTTTTTTTTGCTTATAACAATCAACGCGCGGCCACCAAATACAGCTGCTCGATTCAATTTATCGGGCACATGGGCATGACCATTCCTTTCAAGTAAACAGTACACACGCAAAATGTATTACTCAAAGTGGAATCTCCTAACTTGGCATGATTTGGCTCCACAGGTTCCCTCATAGTTTGTTGGGATGACCACATGGATGTCTGGTGTGCTTTTTATTTTTAACGCTTGTTCTTTTTCTTGAATATTTAAAGTTTAAAATCTAACTCTAAGTATAACCAAGTCATTCCTACTTTCATTATTAAGAAGCACTCAATGATTAGAAGCACTCAATGACTACTTCATTAAAATTAATTACCAGAAAATTTCCTCTTATCCGAGAGTTCTGTCTAAACAATTACCTTTTGGCTCTTGAGGACTATCTAATTTCAATGTTTGCTAAATGTGCAAATTGAATTTGCAGTTCATTGTCCTAGAAACCAATTTCATCAAGAGCCGAGGGCAAAACAAATGGGTTCTAATAAGTAGATGCTTATCATTGAGTGGCTACATGGGACTAATCTTTTGAAGACATGATCCTCAAACCAGTCAATTCACCATTAGTCATCTTCAAATAAAGAAATCATGTAATGTTATTCTAGCCAAAGATAAATTGTCAAATAGGAATATTGTCACAATTATGACAAATTGTTAAATTAAAATTAAAGAATAAAATTCCCTAACAAAACATCGTCCAATGTACATGAATGGTGGAATCTACTTGTCAGAAAATTAAGAACAAATTATATGGATTTTGTAAGAAAAAATAGATCAGTTATTTTTCCCAACGGTAAGTCTATCAATAAAGTTTAATCGACTTTATTTGGCAAAATATCTATGCAATGCATCGGTATAATAAAATGATGTACTTGGCAGCATTCTTGACTTCAACGACATCCTCTAGTCGGCCAATGTTGGGCCACAAAAGTGCTGTGCAAAAGATGTCCTTGAGCGACACGCGTCCAACTCAAGCTTATGAAAAACGTTCCGTCTTTATTTTTTAAATATGAGCTGAGTTATTGATTAAGTTTCCATCTAAACGTGTGCGCCCCATTTTCTTTACTTTTTCAAAGATAACTTAAATTCCATATTCAGTTAATTATTTTTTCTTAGAAGAGAATTGTGATCTTAAATTAAGCTTTTGAGAATACCCACATTAAGTTGAATGTATAAAGGTATATAAGAATCCTATTAATTGAGGGTGTCGATGTTCTCATTTTATAAGGTAAAGTTAAGATGTCAATGCATCTCTTTTATGAGGACACATTAGTATAATTTAGACTCAAAGTGTGTTTGGAATATTCTTTGAGTTCGCTATGAAATAAAAGTACAAAAACAAAGAAGTGAAAAGAAAGATTTTCCGTTGCTGCTCAAAAAATACAAATCTAACAACTGTTCAAAATACAACTGACAAATATTACATACATTGCAACTATAAAAGTGTTATTTACGTAAATAGTCTCATAATGGAAATACAAACCTGTTCATCTAATAAAGTTACATGCAAAAGATAAAATTTGATTATGTGTCATTATCTAAAACCTGTTCGTGTGAAGAAAATTTTGCATCGCCATTGTACAAAATAAAAGCCCTTTAAAATGGGATATATTGTGCATCATAGTTAGTGTAAAAGTCTTTCTTACGCAAGCAGACTCAGAATGGAAACATAAATCAGTTGATGAAATAATATTAGATTGCAAAAAATAAAAATTGTGCATGCGTTATTATCTAAAACCTGCCTGTGTGAATAAAATTTCACACCGTCCGTGCATCAGATAAAATCCGTTGAAATATGTTGTTTGCAAGGAAGGGGAAGATGATGGAAGAAAGAAAAGGAAGATAATTATGTGAGATAGCACTTAAATCTTTTTTCTTTAGTAAATTTTCAAATTTGTACCTTTGTAAATAAAAGGAAATTTATAAATTTTTGATGTCATAAAATTTGGAAAGGAAGTCGTCATTCAGGAACAGAGAATGATACATCAGCTCCAGCTGGAACTTTGGCTCCATCCCCAAGTCCATGCATAAATAGAGTAGATCGATGAGAACAGAAAATAACTTTGACTTTGACCACGTAAAAATACTTCTCCGCTTTGGATCTTTTACAATGCTCCAGCGACGGCTTGGCAAAGAATCCTCCATGGATACCCAAGACAATTAGGTTTTGGAACCATCGGCGGGCATGTCCCATTCTTTCCTTTGTTGTTCTGATGCGATCCCATAGTGATAAACCAATGGAAAAATTGCAAAAATTTCGGTTTTTGAGTGTCAAATTTGAAGTAATATAAGCAATATCATGAACGATACCTTGGACAGATCATGCATTGAGAGTTGCACACTTCTTTATTTATTGTTCAACACTCCGGATAATTTGGGCAAAATCCTTAAAAAGAAAAGGAGAGAGTACGGAAAAATATAATTTGCACAGAACCTGAGGGCATTTTTGGCACAAGAAATTTTCTAATTTCCAATTTTTCTTTCCAAAATTCTCAATGAAAATACCTTCGGTAGATATTATGGTTGCTGTGTTTTCAAAATTTGAATCTTAAAACTGAAAAAGGCCAAGAATGACATTATTTTGTACAAGGATGCTTTAAAGAACCTGGCTTTACGTTTATTTGGGCAGATGACACTTATTGTCCATATAATCATGACAGCGTGACTTATTTGCCACCACAGAACAGTATGAGAACTGTAATTATAACCAAACATAATATTCAGATTAAAGTTATTTTTCCCAACCTATGTAGGGACGGAAAAAATTCAATTTCCCCGGACAAAAAATGCAAAAGTAATGTGTGGCCACCAAATACAGCTTAAGTGTTCATTGTCTCAGACCCATGGGCATCACTATTCCTTTCAATTAAAAAGTAAACACGTAAAATGTATTACTCAAAGTCAAATCTCTTAATTTGGTATGGCTTGCTCCACAAGTTCTGTTATAGTTGTTGGTGAGACAATTTTTATGGAATAAAGTTACTAATTACTGAAAGCAGGATTGACTTGGTAATACTTTGGCATGACAAATGAGAAAGCTTCCCAAAACAACCGTACACTCACTGAAGGTTTGTCACTTTGAACTTTTAATTTTTGTTATTCATAAACCTTGTGTTTCAATCATATTGGGTTTTTATAGTTCGAAATATTTTAAATTTCATAGCATACAAATA
Organism: Eucalyptus dawsonii; assembly: GCA_016097615.1. Lineage (NCBI taxonomy): Eukaryota > Viridiplantae > Streptophyta > Magnoliopsida > Myrtales > Myrtaceae > Eucalyptus > Eucalyptus dawsonii. Next base: position 77,206,653 of record CM027873.1, on the reverse strand, counting down.
CTGACATATAAATTCAAATATTATCTTTTCATAATTGAGAAATTTAAAAAAAAAAAAGGTCTTCTACTTCCAAAGAGAAAACAAAGGCGCTCAAAGGAAAAGGTAAGTTGAGTAAACGACCTCCCCTTCGCCTGCATCCCCGTTTCATTACTTGACCTAAAAAACAAGAAGTGTGAAAGACCGTTAGATTTTTAGGGTATGTTCGTTTCGCGGAAAATTGGTCATTTCTGGAAAATATTTTCCCAATAGTTATTTTTCAAGAAAATGACAATATTTTCTGGTGTTCGACTAAAACCTGAAAATATTTCGGAAAATATTTCCAGTGTTCAGTAAGGAAAATATTTTCCGCTTCCTAGATTGGCAAGCGCGAGTGTCAGCTTGAGGCTTGCCAGATTGATGAGTGCGAGTTTGAGATCGACGAGCTTGAGGTTCACTTGGCTCAACGACTAGTTAAGAAAGAAGAAGTTGGGAAACAAAGAAAAGAAAACGAAAAAAAAAAAAAAGAGAAGGAAATTAAACATAATTCGAATTAAAAAAAGAAAATTAAAATTAAAAAATAATTCGAATCAAGAAAGAAAAGAAGAAGAAGAATGGGGAGAAAGAAGTGAAGATTTGTAGAAGTGTAAGATAAGAGAGATCAAGTGAGAAAAATGTTTTCCACTTTTCAAAAGTGGAAAACATTTTCCCTACTTTAGAGAAGACTTTTTTTTTGATGGAAAACATTTTTCTCAAGGAATTCATTTTCCGTGAAACGAACATCGGAAAAAATCGGAAAACATTTTCCCGAAAATTATTTTCCACGAAACAAACGGGCGCTTAAAATGCAATTTTTGCAGTTACGCCGGAAGTGGAGGTCGATGAAAAGTATCGACCACTATTTGAAGCCATGGTGAAAGCTGATTGGACAACTGTCAAGACAATCCTCCATAAAGATGACGAAGCAAGGATGGCAAATGTTACGAATGAATCCCTTAACGTGCTCGAATATGCAGTTATGGCTGCACAAGATCAACATCACTTGGTCGAGAACCCGTCTCAAGTGCTTGCCCGGTAAATCTAAAGAATATAAAAATTCCATTTTGAGGAGCGCCCTCTACGATGCTGTTCGGAAAGGAAGAATAATGATGGTAACGGTATTGGTAGAAACCGTTGATTCCAAATCTGATATTTTGCCCCCTGCCCTGTTACATGCTATTAGATATGCTCCTATGTAAAAGAAGATTATCTGGTAGCTGGCCAGGCAAACAACATTTGCCCCAGATATTAATACCATGAGGTGCCGTATTCTAGCCGGACATTTGGGTAGGATTTCGCACTTACTTATCTTATTTCATTTCCTTGATTGTTTGCTTTAATTAACTTTTTTGTTCTTGTGTCCCCAAAGAAATAAGCTTTTTTTTTAGCTCACCAATACTCCGATGTAGCCACATCCAAGGATAAGAAAGAACACAGCCTATTGGGAGACTTGGCAAAGATGAAGTCTTAGAGCAGCTAGAATCAATTTTTGGGAAAATTGTATTTACGAATGTAGTATTTCTTGCACTTCTTTTTTTAGATATGCACAATTCGAGCAACTCTATCCACATGGTATTCACTCTATTTGTTCCTATTTTTAGGTTTCCCCTCATGCTTCTGCAATACATCATTTGACAATTCCAAAGACAGGAAGATGGATCGAGGTATTTTTGTTAATCTGCTTAATATCTAAATTAAGGGACAAGGACTACATCTATGTATACAAATAAATATCTAAACGATGATGTATGCCACAAACTAATATCTAATATAAGTGAAGTTAGCTGAGAAGTCTTACTCAATGTCACATTGCCAAAGAATAATCCGAAATTATTGGATTTCAAGTTATAGAGGTGGATTGATCCCAGTTTTTTTTTTTTTCTAGCATATTCAAGCACTAATAAATTTAATAACATGCGCAATCTTCATTTAATGAGATTCACATGTATCTTTTTGTTCTCGATCAATTCCTAAATTGCCGACATGATTCTTCTTTCCTCTTTGTAGTCGTCCAACCAGCACTTAAATGGTTCATGACATCACTTTGGATTCTCGCCACAAAATCAGGTACATGATATTGCCATGGTATCTGCAGAAAAAGACCTTATTTCATCCATGGGTAGAGATCTCTATAAATTAAAGTGTCAACTGATATTTTCAATATGTTCCTTTGAGATCATACTTTTTATTAATATGACTGGCTACCAATTAAGTATATTATGATATGACTTGATTCGATTCGATTCGATTCATAGTCTAAATAATATGTATTTATTAGGTGAATTTGCATAAATTACCAATAGAGAAAAGACCAATTGATCTGACACTAAATCTACCCATTTTCCATTAAAAAAAAGGAATTCTTTTTTTCCTATGACATTGTTTGTCATCGATAGATCCATCTCTTCTCCAATGCATGCATTTTAATTTTCAAGCCACATGAAGTTTACTTTCTCGATAAATATCTTAAATCTATCATTTTCTTCTTAACTACTATATATACATAAGAACTCGGCACAAATGTAAAGCCTCTTCAACCTTTTGATTCTTTATCGTGGGGAAACTGTTTAATGTTACGCGCAGCACCTTTCATCAAAAGGATTAGAGAAATGAAGTTGAGGCATGAATGCTCGGTTGAGTTTGTAAACCTCGCTCTTAACGAGAAGAAGAAGGCTATGAGAACCTCAGAAATAGTTAATTTTTTAAAGGATTCAGGCATTGTCCATGATTCTGCATATAGCTGAATCCTTGAAATTGTCGAGTTATGTCTTGACCAATTTCCGGAATTGATGTGGGACCCCCGTTCCCCAGAAGAACTAATGAAAGAAATGGTGCTCGGACGACAAGTTGAGTTGTTTAGACTAGTGAATGCATACAACAGAGCCGTAAATTTGAGTAAACATAATATGTACGATGACCTGATGGAGGCAATAGTAGCATGGCAACCAGAATGTGTACCGGCAAATGTTCCTGGAGCAGTTGTTCTTATGCAGAGGGAATTTCGGTGGTTCAAGGTTGGTTTACTTTAGTTGTCTGCTACACTTAAGTGTTCTTCAATTTACTTACATTCACATTCATAAGCGTCCTTTATTTTTCTGAAGGTACTGGAAGAAAGGAGCAATCCTTCTTTGAAAAGTCTGAAATTTAAGGTCGGTTCATCTTATATGTTTGCCACCCTTTTGTGCTCTTTAATTTATGATGACATTGATAGACGTCCTTTATTTTTCTGAAGTTATTGGAAAATAAGAGCGATCATTCTTTTAAAATTCTGAAATTGGTGAAAACAGAAGAAAGGAATGGGAAAACATGTCAGGAAATTTTTGTAGAACAACGCAAAGATTTGCTCAAAGAAGCAGGGCAATGGATGAAGGATATATCATCTTTGTCGTCTCGTCGGAACTCTCATCATTACAATAGCTTTCACTGCGGCTTTGACAATACCTGGAGGCAACGACGGCAGTACGGAAATCCTGATCTTTATGAAGAATGGTTCATTTTTTTATATTCACTGTTTCAGATGCTCTCGTTCTCTTCTCTCTATAACTACCACCTTGATGTTCTTGGCTATCGTAACTCTATGCTACACAATTGAAGATACTCTCCATTCACTACCTAGAAAAATGATAATAGGCGTCACTTTTCTCTTCCTCTCTTTGGCCTTTATGTTGGTGGCATTCGGCTCTGCTCTTACAATCATCCTAAGCGAATGATTGAAGTGGATTTACGTCCTACTTACTTTGCTGGTTGCCATCCCTACCTATTTCTTCTTAAACGTACAGTTTCCCTTGTATGTCGAGATGGTCGAAGACATCTCGCCTCTATCGTCCACTGAAGCTTAGGAAGAAAAGAGGGCGGGACTTTAATTTTAGAATCTTTTGGACCAAAGCGTCATGGGGATTCTACATTCCTCAACTTTGACGCATGTTACTTTGATGCTTCGTTTGATAAATGTAGCTGGATAATAGTAGCTGTCTTCTTTCACAACAAGTATGTTTTTATTTTATTTTATTTTGATGCCTATTGCTTTGATGCTTAGTTTGTGTTGAGTCATGATGGATCAATGAAAGTCCGTGGTGCGTTGTCGACAGGATAGCTGTAGTCTAATATTACAAATCGGCAACTGAGAAAGGCAGTCGTCGTCGGTGAAAGCTAGAAATCGACATACGAGGAAGAGCCGCTCGCTGATTACGAGATCGATGGAAATTCAGAAGTAGAGACGAAGCCGAATCGTAATTGGTTAAAGACGAGAACATACGGTTAGAAATTAATACAGTTGAGGCCTGGAAACTTGGGAGTTATTAGGATTTGGAATTTAAAAAATAACAACTCTCGACAGTTACAGTTGGTGCAAGGCTATAAAAGGCCAAGGAAGACAATTGTAAAGGATCCGACCAAGTAATAACACTTATTAAATTTTCTGGAATTTACTTATCAATTCTTTACTTTGCAATTCTTTATTCTTTACTATTTTAGTTTCCATAGTTCACTTCATACTTATTGTTCTTGTCCAAGTCACCACACAACCCGATTCACTTGAAAAAACCGAAAAATCTATCTTTTGGTAAACGTATTTCAACGAGAAACATTTTCGATGGAACATCTTTTTGACACATTTTATGGGACCATTGAGGTCAATTTGAATAAACGCAAATGGTGAAAACGAGGAACAAGAGCCTCGAAATGTCGCTGGCAAGGAGAGTCAATCCCCGCAACTAGTCAATGAGAGGCTTGCTCGATTAGAGTCATCATCCGCTAATGCGGTGGGAGATGACAAATATGATGAGAATTTAGCGAATATTCTATGAAATCTCACTAATGAAGAGAGGAGAGATTGGAGCCAAAGCTGGTGATAGTAGCGATCGTGAGAAGGATGTTTGAGGAACAAGGAAATGATTGGGCTAATCATGGTTAATCATCTCGCAAGAGTGCTTAAGCCCACGATAGTCAACATGGTGAACGAACTTGCTTCCTGGCCGGGATAGTCAAGGCAGCCGTTTCCGGTAACAGGAAGTCAAGCGGCAACGAGGTATGTACCTTCGATCTCTTCTGTTCTTTAAACAATGTCGGTAATTTTGGCCAAACCGTACCACATTCCATGCTCCAGGTCGTTTCGGAGCTTGCGGATTGAGAGCGAGAGCAATTCGTTCGGTATTCCAAACTCGATTGTGATCTAGTACAAGGAGATGCTGTTCGATATGCAATCTTGGTAATTTTCAATTTTTTTATACTAACATTTTTCAGATATATTTGAGGAAAAAAAAAAAAATTTGCTCAATTTCAGAAAGTTTCGCCTTTTGAGATCTAGGATTTTTTTTTTGTCCAAAGATTTAGGAATTTACTTTTCTAATTTTATGTATAAATATATTCGTTGACTAGAAATTATTTTTGATTGATTAATAATTTTGAAAGAAACCAATTATGTAAAAGTTCGGAAAACTAATTTTTGAAAATTACTTTCGTTCAAATAAACACGCCCTTAGACAAAATCTTATCCAAATTGATCTCTTACAAATGATCTTCTCATCTTTATGTCTTTACTGTCAATCTCGTGTCGCGTGCAAAGACTTACTTGAGAGTAAAATATTTACGGCTAGTTTGGGCAAAATCAGGGTTTCTTAGGCTAACTAGCGCTGTTCTTTCTTGACATTTTTTTATATTTTTCTTTTCCCGTTAGCGAAAGAAGATTGTATGATAGAGCACCCAAGTGGAGTCCATTTTAGGACAATGAGACAAGAAGTTCCTTATCTCCAGAGTCATCTCGTGTGTTTGGTTGGATACCCCATTGACTCACAAAAGTGCTCCGAGATTAAGAGTGGCTCATGCCCTCAATTATTGGTAGTGGATGAATCGACTGAAACCTGACTGGTGACTAAGCATCTACCATTCAAACGTAAACTTGTTTTGGAAAAATCATAACGTATTACATGGAATGCCAATTTGGTGTCACGGACTCAATTAAATATCTCCATCTTCTTAAAGAATCGAGACAATTGAGGATACTCTATTTGATATATGATATTCTATCGATACGTTGCGTGAAGAAGGAGCTAGACTCTTTGGTTTGGCGTGGACGAGACGTCCTAGAAATTGAATCATTAACTTTAACTTCCTAGACATTGATTCCAATGAACGGACTTTGGTGATTTTATGAGAACAACTTATGGACAGGAATCCAACAATTGCGAGGCAATGTCACACCTTTCTCAGTGCAAATCAGAGGAGCAATTCCATGATTTTCTAGCGTGGTAGTGGCCAAAAGTCTTCCAACGCCGAAAGAAAAAAGAGGTGAAGAGAATAATCAGCCCTTGAGCAAATCTAATGGCGGCGAACGAAAATATTATGGATATATATATATATATTAAATACATCGTCACCTTAAGAGCTTTTTTACACAAAAAATGTCTTAGAATGGAAATTTAAATCTGTATATTGAATAAAGTTACGTGAAGAAAACTCATTTACATAATCTGTCAGCATGAAAGTCTTTTCTACATAAGAAGACTCAAAATGGAAAAACTTATTTATGGATGAAACCTACTTGCTAAAAATGAAAACCATATGTGCCATTATATGGGATAATTGTCCAAAAAGTTCTAAACCTATTATAAGGCCACCAATTTGATCATAAACATTTCAATTGTGTTACTTTAGCCTTAAACCTATTGCATGACAACCAATTCAATCCTAAACTTTTCAACTATATCAATTTCATAAACCTTTCAACGATTTTGTAATATAGTCATTCCAGGTAATTTTGGCTAATAATCACCGACGAATTACATTGGCAAATTGTCAAAATGTTTAGGACTAAATTGACATAAATTGAAATGTTTAGGATTGAATTGACCGCCATACAATAGGTTTAAGATTTTTTGGACAATTTTTCCTTTATTCTATTAAACCTGCTTATCATTTCACTCTGTTAGTACATTAAATGATATTACCGTACAATATGTCACGCCCCGACCCTCGGAGGCACAACAACCCTCTTTCTCTTGGGTCATTTATTTATGACGTCTTAGGAGGTGTCGCCAGCCCATTCATTTTATCTTTCAATTATGCGCAAGCGAAAGCAGAATTAAGCCACCCAATCATTCACATCAATAGGGATAGCATAAAAGACATCAACAAACACTTATATATATATATATATATATATATATATATATATATATGTATGTATTAATGTTTACATGTATACACTAGCTTAGCACTTCGAAAGCTTCACATTTACATATCCACGACGCGGATTCCTTCCAGCTTGTCAAAAGGGGGTTGGGGTTAGCTTAGCACCTTTGTCCTATGAGGGCGACCTCAAAAAACGGTATCCCCTATGCATCTAGTACATGTCCACATTATAGTACCAAGACTCGGGTTCAGGGTTTGACTCCTGATCCTAGTCCATCTCCGAGTCAGTAATGGCATCATGGGTGTGTCCACGACCATAGGGTCCTAAATGGCTTGCAAGGATCCCCCACTTGGCGGTCCGTCAAAAACCCTCGAAGAGGGCCGAATAGCTCCCATCCAAACTAGACACACCAAGCCATGAACTTATGAGGCACTAGGTTAGCTAGCCCTCATCCACCTAGATGGTGGACACATGCTTCTTGTAAACTACATACATCCCCTCAATCGAATAGGGGTCACCTAGGTGTCTTGGTTGAAATGCACCCCAAAGCGCATGTGGCGGAACAAGCTAATCATGATAAGAGCCTAAAAAGTTGAATGACAACGAGTGAGATATACTCAGTAAGTAAACTCCTTAAACTTCACATAGGAGAGTGCTTTGTCTCAGAGATGCCCTATACGTGTAGCTTGATTGTCGATAGTAAAGCAAAGCCTTTGTTTTGTATTATCTATCACCATGAAATGCACAACTCACCATATAATGCGCTAACACAACATCTAATAATCACATAAATATATCACCATGTGAGCACACAATTTCAGCAGGCATATGACAATCATGACAATCATGAATAATAACCTAGACATAATATTATCACTTCCATGCACAATGCATTCACATGAGTCCAGATTATTATGACCGCTCACAGCCACGACCGACACTCGCGTCGATGGTCTTCCGACATAACCGGATATCTTTTTGCCCCATTGAGTACAGCAACATCTCAATTTCACTTGGATGGCATTCCATTTAGGGAGTTTCTTTCCGAAATCCATCTACGAACGGCTACCTATTGGCGTGGGGGCATTCAAAATCTACCAGACATCATCCCTCCTAATCATGTGAGTACGGAACCATTAATATGATCACACAAGTACTTCATCACTCAAGTCAATTTTTATCTTTCTTATTAGCCAATGCAAGAGTGTTTAATGCTCATACCTTGTACACTGGAAATTTTTGCACACAAAAATGCCATGAAATAATTCCACATGATCACCCATTGGTTACTCATCCGCCAAAATAATCGCGCATTAACCTCATAGTACATAATATCACATCATGAGCTCATTTATCAACTTAGCATATCACCTTTCAAAATAATATTTCATAAGCACTTATTACTTAAAATTTGAATTCAATAAGTACTTGTCACTTTTAAAATTGAAATTTAATAAGTTTTTATCACTTTTTAAAATTGGAATTTAATAAGTACTTATCACTATTAACGATAGGTTATCACGTGTTCTTATCACTATTCGTGATAACCCATCACTTCTACTTATCACTGTTCATGATAACCTATTACTTGGTTTATCACTTATTAATGATAGGCTATCACTCTAATCCACTTATCACATAATCTAAGTATCATTAATCCTAATCTTAAGCACAACCACCACCCTAAATAAGGATTAGGAAGTAGTTACTCACAGTCTGATCTTCAAGTCTTGACTGTGAGCAGTGGTGGTGAGGCTCACGGCTCAAGGTGGTTTGGCATGGTGGTGGCTCGGTGAAGCAATGATGGTGTGGCCGCCGGTGATGACGAGCGAGACAGCAAATGGCAGTTCGACAATGGCTCAACGACGTTGCCTCATGACAACATTCCTTTCTTGTGTCAAAGAAAACCGAACGGCAATAGCAGCGACAATGACATCATGACGGTGAGGGATCACGGCAAGGGACGGCATGATGGTGGCAGCTCGGTAGTGAGGGCGGCTCGGCCAGGGCGTAAGGTGGCATAGCACTATGAGCGGCGACAGCAAAGGGTGGTGAACGGTGGATGGTGGCACAAACCGAGAGAGAAAGAGAGAGATGAGGGCGAACTGAGAGAGAGAATGACAGGGAGAGGCTTCGGTGGTGAGGGAAATGAGAGAGAGGAAGGGTGTTGAGTGAAAGATCGGGAGAGAAAGAGTAAGAGAAATGAGGGAATGAGAGAGAGATAGGCTTCATCCAAAATCTTCTCTATCCAAGCATTAATGAGCTTGGGTACAATTTTCCTTAATTCACTCATAACCAAGTCTGGCCAAAATTGCTTCATGAAGCCCTCCATATCCAAGTTCATTTAATGCATGATACCAAGCATGTGACAAAATTGAAATTGAACTGGAAAAGGGCTAACTAGATGGACCTCTCTCTTCCCTCTTCTCTTGGGCGCCCTCTCCCTCCATTTGGATGCCCACAATTTGTCTCATTACCCTAACTATCTTCTAGAAGGGGCAAATTCGGAATTAAACCAAATTATAGTCTAATTACCATTCATGCACATGGGTTAATGTGCAAACTTCCAAAATTCAAACATGGGCTTGAATGGTCTAGTGGACCCCCTTAGGCTGACCAAGATGGTCGTGAGACCCATTAGGCCCGTCCATGACTTGGGTCTTTCTGACTCCTCATTTGCGGCCCGTTTTCAGTTTTCCAAAAATTTAGGATCCACTGATGAAAAATTGAGTTTTCATCATACGGTAGCCAGCTCTTGTTTTTTTGGGATCTGTTGATTACCGTTGAAATTATGCTCAGTGAATAAGGGTTGGATTGATGATATCACATAATAAATTTAAGATTTTTCAGATGGATAACCTCATAGAATTGCAGAAGTCCTCCGACATTAAGAGTGGCTCATGCATGCCCTAAATTATTGATGGTGGATGAATCGACTGAAAACCTGACTAGTGACTAGGCATCTACCATTCAAATGTGGATTCGTTTTGGAAAAATCTTAACTTATTGCTTAGAGTGTTGATTTGGTGTCACAGATTTAATTAAATGTCTCTTAAAGAATCGAAACACTTGAGGACACTCGATTTGATGTATACTATTACATCAATAGGTTACGTGAAGAAGCTAGATTCTTTGGTTTGGTGTGGCCAAGATGTCTTTGAGATTGAACCATTAATTTCAATTTGCTAGACAAAGATTCCGATGAACGGACTTGGGGAATTTTAAAAATGAGTACTTCTAGATAGGAATCAAACAATTGTGATGCAATGGCACACCTTTCTCAGTGCTAATCAAAGTAGCAATTTCATGATTTTCTAGTGTGGTAGTGGCCAAAAGTCTCCCAACGGGGGAAAAGAGAGGTGGAGAGAATGATTGGGCCCTTGAGCAATTCTCTAATGGCGGTGAACGAAATTATTATGGATATATATACATACATCGTCATCATAAGAGCCTTTTTACACACAAAAAAAAAGTCTTAGAATGGAAATTTAAATCTGTCTATTACAGAAAATATAGATAGGTTATGTGTCATTATCTAAATTCTGCTTGTATGAACCCGCATTTCACGGAATAAAAGTCCATCAAATAGGATTCATATTACACATACTGTCAGCGTAAAAAATCTTTTTTACATGAGCCTTCTCAAAATGAAAAGACTTATTTATTTATTAAACCTACTTGCCAAAAATGATAACTGCATGTGTCATTCTATAAAACCTGCTTATATAAAGAAATTTTTACGCCGTCGCTACATTGAATGAAAGTCGATTGAAATATGCCGCTTGCAAAGCAGGGGATGGTGGGAGAAAAGAAATGAATATAACTATAAGTTAATTAATAGTTCCTTTAGTCTTTTTGAAATTAAGGAAATTATTAGAGTTCGATATATTTGTTCTTTCGAGATCACCTTGCTCTACTCCCTTTGCCTATTAGCGTGTTGTTTATACTCATCATGAATTATGTCAAGGCAGTGCCTCTGCAACTCTAGAGATTGAGTTCATATTTTATTGATAGTATGAGTTTGGGCTCATGAATAGCTACTGAATATATAAATATTCTATTTAAATATATATATTCACTTTTTTTTATATTTTATTGATAGTTTGAATTCGGACTCATGAATAGCTATATATATATATATGATGTTTCAATAAATATATTCTCTTTTTCTCTTGTAATTTGAGGAATGTAATAAAGGGGTGCGATGTGTTAGTTATAGTAGAATTCTCAGCTGGACGTATCTCTAGTTTAAGGGGAAACGATGATAAAACATTGCGTCTCAAATTCTTTTTCTCAATTTTTACTCTCTACTTTTTATTTTTTATTTTTGTGTGGTTGTATGGCAAAATCTAACATTGCCATGGTTGGTGACGATTTGCTCATGGTGGAAGAAACCCAAGAGACCCCAGCGGATGCAATGAGGCCGAGCGGCGAGGACAGCTGGGTGGATTGCGGTGATAGAACCAGCAGAAAGGAAGGAAGAAAGAGGGGTGAGCAGATTTGGTTTTCTCTGATCCTTTCCTTTATTTTTTTTTTTGTTATATTAGAGTTTTATGTGAGGGTGACGTTCAAGCTGGTAATCGACCGATCGTGAACTGATAGAAGGAAATTTTTCCAACAAAGAATGGAGGAAAACATGTCCCTGGTAAAAATTGAATTGCCAAATGTAGGTGCGGAAACTAGGGAAGTACTGAAGTTGGACTTCTAGGTCGTCAGGTTGATGTAACTTGTTCTTTAGATATTCAAGCATAATTAGCATAGACGGGCAAGAAGACCTTCTCTTAAGTTTCCCATGAAATTTTTCCTCGTTCGAGACCATCAACTGCTCTCTGTTTTGGTAGTGCACCATCTCTGCATTATTAAGTAAATCCAATACTTCTGAACTTCGACCTGCAATTCCCTAACTGAAAACTAAAGAATAACCATGTATTTTAAACAGTGGTTAAAATGGTAATTTTCAAAGATCCACCTAAAAACTGTGTTATTATAAACATCTCTACAATAGACTATAAATTTAAAATGAAGTTTTTCTACCCTTGGGCAATTTAAATTGACTTCTATAATAAACTCTGTCGCTCTTCTTGTTACTTGATTAACCCTTTTCTTTTGTCTATCTTTGCGCACCCTTGCGCGTGCGCCCTTCTTTTCGCTGGTGTTCTCACAATCCATGTATAACTCATTCTTAGCTTGCATATAATTCTAACCAACAAAAATGAGTTACATTGCTCAATTTAATATTTCAAATCTTACCGACACAATTCATTTCTCCTCTTTCGCGGTTGCAGCAAGTCAATGGTTCAATATAACACTTTGGAATGATGCCATAAAATCAGGTTTTCAAATAAAGATTTAAAGTAGACATTATTTCAAATAAGGACACTAAAGTGCCCTCGTTTTTTTTAATAATAATTTGAAGTGGACTTGTTTGAATAATGGGCAAAGTTATCATATCAGTCTTAAAGAAAAGTTTTAACCTAACTGGTCAAAGGGCATTTTTGTCTTTTAAATTCTTTTAAAAATTCCCATTTTTATTTTTATTTTTCTTTTTCATCTTCCCTCCATTGGCCATGGTGGAAGCTGCTAGACTCAAACAAGGGTCGAGGTTGGTGATAGTTGCCTTCACCCGCCCAACCCAATCGAGGCATCCCTCACCCAACATCGGATGTGGCCAACTGACAAGGCACGGCAATGGCTGATGAAGGGAAGAGGAAAAAAGGGAATAAAAAAACAAAAAGACAAAGAAATAGAGAAATTTTAGAAATATACTTAGAATTTTGTTTATTTAGAATTTTTTTATTAAAAATGTCCCTTCTCCAATAGCCATAATAGTTATTGATAGGCCATTTATCCTTATTTAAAACAATTTAATTATTTTAAATTCTTATTTGAAATAGTATTTAGCTTGAGCTGTTATTTAAGAAAATGAAAACATTTTAAGCCCCTCATCAAAACCTGGCAAAGAAATACCCACGCAGTTTATAAAATTTACTAGAGTGCTATTCCGCGGGAGTCGAAATGTTTTCAGACACTATTTGTCGGTACCATGAAGTAAAGCTCAAAGATGGAATCTGTTTCTCTCTTAGGCCTTCCGTGCGAATGCCTTGTCTCTATCTCTTCCACATCTTTGTATGCGAGACACCTAGCAAGTGTCAAAATCCACCTCGGACACTACCCAGACGGATGTAAGCAATGACGTCATATGAACATTTGAGAAGACGCACGAGTGTCGCATCCTTGTGGGGGACGACCTTTAATAATATCCTCGACTTCGATGACATCTTTAAGTCGACCCACGTTGGGCCAAAAAGGGTTGTCCTAAAGTGCTACATGTGTGACACGTGTATAATAAAAAAGATAAGATGCTCAATAATTACATACATAATTGTACCTTTTCAGACATGTCTCTGTCCCACAATTCACGTGAAAAACAGTCCATCTTTATTTTTATTTTTTGTAATTATGAGCTAATTTCATTACTTAACTTTCCCATCTGTTTTTGTACGCTCCTCATTTTCCTTGCTTTCTAAAAGATAACATATATTCCATATTCAGTTAATTATTCTTTTCTTAGAAAAAATTGTGATATTGAGCCTTTAGGAAAATCCACATTAAGCTAAATGTATATGAAAAAATTTATTAATTGATGATGACAATGTTCTCATTTTATAAGGTAAAGTTAAAGATGTTGATTTATCTCTTTTATGAGGAGGACAAATTAGTGCAATTTCGACTCAAACTTACTTGGGCGAACCAGCCTTTCACAGAATAAAAGTCCATTGACATAGGACCCCATTACATATGCTGTAGATAGAGAATTTTCTTTATACATAAGTGATCTCAGAATGCAAAAACCTATTTAGGGATTAAAACTACTTGTTAAAAATAAAACTTGTATGAGTTATTCTATAAAACCTGCTTGTATAAATAAGTTTTTACACCACCAGTGCATGGAATAAAAGTCCATTGAAATCCGTCGTTGGCAATGCTAGGGATGATGGAACAAAAAGGGAAAGAAAAAGATTAGGTAAAATTACACTTGTTGGTGTCAAATATGTGCTTGTCGAATGTGTTTTGGGTCAAAGTTTTAGCACTTTGCATTGCCTCCAAAGCTTGCTTTCACAGGTATCACATATGAGCTTTTTCAATATATTATAATAGTGTTGGGAATACCAAACTTAGGCACATATTGCTGAAAGGCAAAGTTAATATAGAGATCTCGACATGTGTTACTATATGATTCGATGAACAGCCATCGTCACAAATTTATTCTTGAATGACAAGTTTGTGATTGTTCCTATGCTCATGCCTTGATTTCTAGTTGTTGGTTTGTTTTGGTACTCTATGGGCTTGTCTTGTTATTGTGACCTTTGAGATTTTATATCATGTATCATTTTGATAATGAATGGAAATTTTTTTGATAAAAAAATGATAATTGGTAAAATTTCAGCATCTTTGGTTTCTTTATCCCGATTGCAATATCTTAAATTGTCCATTTTAATGATGATGCTCTTAATATGAGAGTTAATTAACTGTTCCTTTAGCCTTTCAAAAATAGAGAAATTAGGTTTAACTAAGATTATATAACGGAATGGCATTATTGATTAACTAGTGTATCCTAGTTTCTTTGACTACGTAGAAGTGAAATATTTCTCCCAATATTTCATTTGGGTTTCTAATCGACCTGCCCTAAATCAATTAATGGAGACTCCTATTTATAATTAATTTATAGGTTAAAAACTTGTATTATAAATCGTGAATTGGTGAGCTTGGGAAAACCCAGACTAAGCCTAATAGACTTAGCAAACCATTAGCCTCCGCAAGCGCCTCCATAATGAGGCACCGAAAAGGAGGTTGCGATAGTGGTGAAAAAGGCTTGAGATAGGGGAATGTTGGTTAAGAATACTTTTCTAGAATTCTTGCTAGATCAGTTGGAGGGGAAAGGTTATCTTCGCATCATTGCGCCCTAAAGTAAAAAGCTCACTAGCGTTGTTCTTACGAATGAAATCCAGATATTCGGTGATAGTAGTGTTTCTACTTCGAATGAGACAATGTCTATCTTTCGACGATCAAAAAGTCGTTAAATTACTGGGGTTCAAAAAGAAAACCTCGTCCCAACCTAGTGGACCAAAAATGATCCGACTCTATCTCTCTCCCTCCAAAAATCACCCTCGACGTTCATAAAAATTACTGGGGTGCCATTACGTGGAAGTCAAAATGTTTGCAGACGCTATGGTCTATATAGCAAAGCTCGAAGATGAAACTTGTCTCTCTCATGTCCCTTCCATGCAGATGCCTTGTCTCTATCTCTTCCATATCTTTTCATGTGTGTCAAAATCCATGTGAGGGTACGACCCAACTTTCCTCTTGATAATGTTTGCCTCTATGCCTATCTCTTCTTTTTATGCGAGACACCTAGCAAGTGTCAAAATCCATGTTAGGATACGACTAAACTTTCCTTTCGATAATATTTGTCCCTCTCTTCCATATCTTTTCATGCGAGGCACCTAGCCAGTGTCTAAATCCATGCCAGGATACCACGCAACTTTCGTCTAGATGATGTAAGCAATGACGCTACATGAACCTCGAAGACGAAGTGAGTGTCACATCCTTGTGGGGAGGAACTTTGGCAGCACCCTTGATTTCAATGACATCTTTGAGTCGCCCAATCCGAGGCCAAAAAGGTGTTGCACAAAACATGTCCTTACATGACACGTGTACAATTAGAGAAGATAAGGTTTCAATAATTTCCATACATAATTGCCCTTATTTAAACCTGTCTTTATCTCACAATGCACGTGAAAAACGTTCCATCTTTTTCTCTTTTTTTTTTTTTTTTTTAATTATGAGCTAATTTCATTACTTAACTTCCCCATCTAAATTTGTATCCTCCTCATTTTTCTTGCTATATGAAAGATAACATAAATTCCATATTCAATCATTGGACTGTGGTCAGTGAGGGCAAACCTCGCCATTGATCGGTGAGGCTACGCTCGCCTAGCCCTCACCTCTAGCCGATGGCAACTGGCCAATGGAAGAAGGAAGAAGGAGGAAAAAAAAAAGAAATTAAAAAATTAATTAAAATTTTTTTAATGTCGATATCAGTCAGACAAATGACATCAGTTGATGCTTAGTCTGTGTCCATTTCAACACCGATTGGCCAAAATTAATTGGATGATCTAAATTAAAGTACAAATGTAAAAGGTTTAAGATTGAATTAGTCAAAAAAATTATAATTGAATTGGTACAATTTTAATAAGTTTAGGGCTTTTTTTTATTTTTGTCCCACGGCCTTTGCTACGGTCGAAAGGCCTTGAGCACTCTAATTTTGCCGTGCTGGTTTGACGCAATGACAAGTTCTTAATCAAATTGCAGACAACACGCATTGATCATATGGCCAGTATTAAAACACTTGAATCGGATGGCATTAAGATTAAACAAAAGAAAAGAGACAAGAGACAATAAAGGAGTGGACCTCTGTCCAAATCTAATAAGAGAAGTAAATAAACAATTTAAAACTAATGATGACCGCATAATTGTGATGATAAGTTATAATCCAAGATATTTCTTGCCTGAAAACGAGTTCAGTGGATCAAATGCATCACAATGGTTTAATTTTGTGAGATCCATTCACATAACGATTATGAATTTTTGTGATTCACCAAATATAAAGGATCTGATTTCAGATGATAAATTTCTTATTACATGATCTATAAATTACATGGATGAAGACTACTTGAACCATTAATTATGTGGGTTCTACTGAAAAACCCATGTAATTAACTGTTTCATGTATTTTTGCAAGGTTATGGTCGCCAGAAATGCAATCGTTTCACTGAATTATTAAAGACCAATTGAGGATGATTGATGGCTAATTAAATCGTTACATGTCTTTGAGTCAAAAGTAAACGAATTCAAGGACTTTGCAAAATTTGAAATACTTAATGACACAAAAATAATATATTGGAGACAACAAGGAATTTGCATGAAATTTTATTGAACTACAGCAGCTGGCTTACAATCTTGCTGAGCATGTTTGCTCGACGATTGAAGGGGAACATAAACTGCTAGTGGAGATGATTGGAGTGCGTAGAGAAAGTAAAAAGCTGACAAAATACAATTGGAAAAGCCATTATATAAAACTTGCTTGTTGACATCACTGATGTACATAATAGAAGCCTGTTGAAATAATATTTGTACCAGATAAATTGTCAGTATAAAACTCTTTTTACAGAGTCTTAAAATAAAAACATTAACCTGTTTATGGGATAAGTCTACATGCTAAAAACAAAAATTATATATGTTCGCACTATTAAACTTATTTTTTAAGGAAAATTTTACACCGCCAGTATACAGAATATAAAAACCATTAGAATATGTTGTTTGCAAAGAAGGAGATGGCGGAAGGAAACAAAAAGGATAATTATGTGAAATTACACTTGTATATTTTTTTTTATTAAATTTTCCAAATTTGCACTATTGTAAATTAAAGGAATTCCCATAAAAAATTTTAGGTCATAAATTTGGATATATTATATATATCTACAGGTCGATGTATAAAAAGAAGAGATCCAAGAGATCAGAAAATAACTTCGAATTGACCCACGTAAAAATACTTCTCTGCTTCAGATTTTTTTTATGCTTGCGAGACGGTGGTCTTCGATCCCTAGGACCATCCCTAGCCTTAGAGGCTCTTAATGGGTTAGGACTCAACTCTTGATTATTGGAGTCATTGGCTTCAGAATCCTAACGAGACATTACTGGTAATACGGTGGGACATCGTATTCTCCTTTCACAGTCACATAAAAAACATATCGTACATAAATTCTTGCTGGGTCTTTTTTTTGGTGAAATAAATTCTTGCTGGGTCTTGATTGCCAAAAACTCAATGAATTTAGGCTGCATTGGTTTCTACGAAAAATGGCTTACTGGAAAACGTTTTTCGAATTTTTTCAAATGTTTGTTTTCACGGAAAATGAACTAGTCGAGGAAAATATTCTTCATTATTACAAAAAACAACCTTTAAAAGTGAGAAAAATATCTTCAACTTTTCAAAAGTGGAAAACATTTTTATAACTTTTTCCACATTACTTCTTTTCACCAAACACATTTTCGTTTTATTTTTATGCTTTCTTTTTTAAAAAATCGAGTTTTTAATTTTTTTCCTTTTCTTTTTTCTCTTTTCTTTCTTTCCTTTTCATCTTCTTCATTGGCTTTGGTTGGTCGCCGGCCATGGCAGCAGCCGGCGACCGGCCATGAGCCAACTCAAGCCTCGCCCCAAGCCGGCGAGGCTCCGCCTAGCCTAATCTGGTGAAGCCAAGCTCGCCCAAGCTCGGCAAGCTTGGCGAGCTCGGGCCTTGCCAGCCTGGGGTGGAGCTTGGGCCTTGCCAACTTAGGGCAAGGCTTGGGTCTCACTAGATTCGGCAAGCTGAGCAGGGCTTGGGCCTCGCCCGAGCTCGCCAGAGGTTCGCCGAGCTTTGGCGAGCTGCGAGCTCACTAAATTTGGCGGCAAAGCTTGGGCTCCCAATCCAAGCGAGCCTAAGCTTCGCCACCAGATCCGGCAAGCTCATGGCTCACCTAGATCGGCCAAGCCTCAAAGCTCATTGGATTTGGCGATCGCGTCTTGGTTGGCCACCAAGCGGCCAGCCATCATCAAGCATGCGGTAGCGGAGGAAGGAGGAAGGAAAAGAAAAAAAAGAAAAAGAAAAAGAAAGAAAAAGAATAAAAAATTTCGATATTTTAAAAATACAAATAATTAAAATTCATTTTTAAAAAAAATATTTAAAAAATAAAACTAATTTTTTGGTCAATTAAAAAATATTAAAATTTATTTTTTTGATAAATTTTCCCAAATAATTAAATTAGCTAACAAAAAATGGAAAATATTTTCCACTTAAAGTTCACGTTTCAGCCAGCCATCGGAAAATATAGTCATTTTCCAAGAAAAAATGGCTTCTTGGAAAATATTTTAAAACATGATATTTTCCGAAAACAAATGGACCCTTAATTAGTAATTAAAGTCCAATGGAGCGATGACCAGTTAAATCATTAAATATGACATGAATAAAAAGTAAATGAATTTAATATGCCTGCAAACATCAAAAACTTCACAAAATTCGAATTACTAATTAATGCACAAATAGTAGATTGGAAAAAATTAAGAATTTGCATGAAATTTTATTGAATTAGAACATATAGCTTACATTCTTGGAGGCCATGTTTGCACTATGACCAAACTTGAATCTAAACTGCTAATGAAGATGAATGAAGCGGTAGAGAAATTAAAAAGCATACAAAACACGACCGGGAAGCTTTTATAAATCAGGATGAGCACACAAATTAGAGCACCTGATACAATTCGAAATTCAAAGTCAAACTTAGGTAAAACCATACCCGATCTTTATATCTTTAGAGTCAATCTCATATCTTGTGCACACTCTTACTTGAGAGAAGCAAAAAATTTGATGCTTTTTATGAACACTTAAGATTATTGTTTACGACTAGTTTGGGCAAAGTTAAGGTTTCTTTTAAACTAGCGCTGCTCTTTCTTGACATGTTGATGTTTTTCTATCCCGTTGGCTAAAGAAATTGATATGACAAGGCATCTAGGTGGAGTGCATTTTAGGACAATGAGACGAGATGTTCGTTCTCATGATTCATGCCGTATCGTAACAGCATCTCGTGTATGTCGGATGGATTCCCCATAGACTTGCAATGAGTCCTCGGAGATTAAGAGTAGATCATGCCCTAAATTATCGGTGGTGAATGAATCGACTTATGAATAGAGATTCGGCATCCACCATTCAAACGTGAATTTGTTTCGGAAAAATACTAACGTATCTACTTGGTGGATCGATTTGGATCAATTAAATATCTCTATTTTCTTAAAGAATTGAAGCAATCAAGGATGCTCAGTTTGCTGTGCGATATCATATCAATAAGTCATGTGAAATATGAGCTAGATTCTTTGATGTGGCCAAAACTTCCTTTGAGATTAAACTATTAATTTCAATTTACTGGACAGAATAGACTCCAATGTATGGACTCGGTGGATATTAAGATGAGAACAATTTATGGATGGGAATCGACCGATTGTGATGCAATGCCACAGTTTTGACGCCGAGCATCCTTGATTAAGAAAATTACTCGACCCTCTCCTACCCACGCTGGGGCACCATGGCATGTCCGGAATAAGGGGGGACATACTAGACTTAACCACTCCCTTGGTTGGGGGTTGTGCCACCCTAACCGCCATTTTATAGAAGAAAAGTCTATTGAAATAAGATTCTCATTACATACGCTATCAAGGTAATTTTTTTTTTTTTTTTTACATAAGGATTCTCAAAATGGAATAACCTATTTATTGATTAAATTTACTAAGTATTTGTTAAAAATGAATCATTCCATAAAACCACTGAATAAAAGTAATTGAAATATGTCGTTTGCAAAGCAGGGGATGGTGGTAGAAAAGAAAGAATATTATTATGTGACACTTGTGGCCCCAAGTAACTAATTGATAAAAAAAAATGTATCTAATCTAGGAATCCAATTAAATCTATATATATATAAAAGATCATGGACGAAAGATAACTGGTAAAAATTCAGCACCTTTGGTTTCTTTGTCTCGATTGCAGTATCTTTTATGTACATTTTAATGATGATGCTTAATATATGAGTTAATTAGTAGTTCCTTTAGTCTTTTGAAAATAGATTGTCAGAGTTCAATATAGTTCTTTCGTGCCCGCCTTTCTCCACTCCTTTTGCCCAATGTAGGTACGAAAACTAGCTAAGTACTGTTATTATCACAATAGCTCAAAGGCTGCTATGCTAGAAAAGTCCAATTAAGAGTGGCTCATGCCCTCAATTATTGGTGGTAGGTGAATCGATTGAAACCTAACTAGTGACTAGGCATCTACCATTCAATCGTGGATTTGTTTGGGAAAAATCATAATGTGTAACTTTTTTTTTTTTGTTCAGCACAACGTATTACTTGGAGTGCCGTTTTTGTGTCATGGACTCAAATAAATATCTATATCGTAATCAAAACAAGTGAGAGTACTCCATTTGATGTACGATATTATGTTGGTACGTTAGGAGCTAGACTCTTTGGTTTGGTATGGTTCAGGCGTCCTTGAGATTGAACCGTTAATTTTAGTTTGATAGACATAGATTTCGATGAATGGACTTGGTGGATTTGAAGGTGTGAACAACTTATGGATAGAAACCCAACAATTGTGATGCAATTCCACGCCTTTCTCAGTGCAAATCAGAGTAGCAATTCCATGATTTTATAGTGTGTAGTGGCCAAATGTCTCCCAGGGGGAAAAATTTAAAGAGGTGAAGAGAATGATTTTCCCCATGTTATGGAGACAATAAAAATCTAATGATGATGAATAAAAATATTATATATATATATATATATATATATTAATACATTGGCATCATAAAAAAAATTATACGAAAATGTCTTAGAATGGTAATGTAAATCTATTTATTGATAATAGTTGCGCAAAAAAAAATAGTGTATCATTATTTAAAACTTGCTTGTGTGAAAAAAAAATATTACAATGCCTTTTACAGAACAAAAGTCCATTGAAATAGGGTTCATGTTACATATGGTGCACAAGTCTTTTTTCCACAAGCAGTCTCAAAATGGAAAACCTGTTTATGGATTAAACCTACTTCCTAAAAAGAAAAATTGTATGTGTCATTTTATAAAACTGGCTTATATACAAATTTTTTTACATTGCCAGTGCACTGAATAAAAGTCCATCGAAATATGCTGTTTGCAAAGTAGGGAAAGATGGAAGAAAAGAAAAAAATTATGCGAAATCACGCTTGTATCTTTTTATTTTTTTAAAGTAAAATTTTCAAATTTACACTTTTGTAAATAAAAGGAATTTCTATAAAATTTCTGGTGTCATAAAACTTGGAAATGAAGTCATCATTCAGTAAAAAGAGACTGGTACCTCATCTGCGTTGGAACTCCGGCTCCATCCACATGTCTATGTATGAAAAGAGAATATCCACGACTAGACAAAATAAATTCGGCTTCAAGTCTTCAACCACGTGGCATTACTTCCCCGGTCAGGAAATTTGGCAGCATTATCGACTTCACTGATATCTTCTGTCGGCCATTTGGCTTGTATTATTGTGCTCTTTTCACTTTTATGGGCCATTACTTTTCGCTAGTTTCATCGTACCTGTCTGTAAAGCATTATATAAATGCTCGCCATTATTGGATCATGTGAAAATTTTGGAAATATCCTCAATCTACACAACGACAGTTAACTTCTGCCCAGAGAAGAAAGAGAGTTGACTAGAGTCAATGGCCATGTCCCGATGATCTTCTATATCTCTTCTCTCTTTCCTCTTGCGTGACATGCATGCAATTTCTGGTGTCATGAAATTCGGAAATGAAGACATCATACAGGAAAAGAGAATGGTACGTCATCTACAGCTGGAACTTTGGCTTCCATCCACAAGTCCATCTATAAAAGGAGATCCAAGAGAACGCAAAATAACTTCGACTTAAACCCCCGTAAACAATACGTTTTCTCTGCTTCAGATTTTTGCAGTGCTCCCGAGAAGTCACGGCAAAGAATCCTCCATGGATACCCCAAGCAGCGGGGTGACGTTGCCACCACCGCCAGGCATGTTCCTTTATTTCCTTTGTTGTTCTAGTTTTTTTTCTTAAATCCCAGGAGGCGATGTCAAAATCACAAAAATTACGCTTTTTGTGTGTTAATTTCAAAGTAATATAACAAACATCAGGGACAGTAAATATATTGAATATCGGAGTATTTCTTTATTTCGTTATTTAATAAGCGTCCGGACAATTTTCCCTTTTATAAAATCCTTGCGAAATAAGGAAGAGCGTGGAAGAAAAATATTCTGTAGGATTCTAGTGGAATATTTGGTACGAGGAAATTTTGCAATTTCTTGTTTTCATTTCCAAAAATTCTCAATGAGAATACGTTTAGCAGAAACTTTGGTTTTCCTGTTTTCAAAATTTGAGTATTTCTTTACTTTGTTATTTAATAAGCGTCCGGACAATTTTTCCTTTAATAAAATCCTTGTGAAAAAAGGAAAGAGCGTGGAAGAAAAATATTATGTAGGATTTAGTGGAATATTTGGTAGGAGGAAATTTTGCAATTTCTTGTTTTCATTTCCAAAAATTCTCAATGAGAATACGTTTAGCAGAAACTTTGGTTTACTTGTTTTCAAAATTTGAACCTTAAAAAAAAAAATTGACATTTTTTCGTACCAAATTTGCTGTGAAAAACTACACCAAAGTGAAATGATTTCTTAAAAACTTGGAAAGTTCAACTATAGAAATTGTAATTATTCTTTTTGAAAAGGACTTACTTTAAAATTATTTGGCAAATAACACATTTTGTCCCTGTAATTTTGACAAAGTGACTTAATTGCGACCATAGAACTGTATAAGGATGGGAATTGTAACAAAATGGAATATAAATACCACAAATGTCCGTAACTTTTGTGCACGCTTTCACTTGAGTGATATAATTTTCTTCTTCAATAATTTAAGTACTATAACTCTTAAAAAATGTTCATTTGAGTGTCATAACTTTTAATTGATCATTTAAGTGCCAATTTTAAATGTTCACTCTAGTATCAAAAATCAGACGTGGCATAGCACTTATTGTGAACTTTTAAAAAAGAGTTATGATACTCAAGTGATTGATAGAAAGATTATATGGCACTTAAGTAATCAGGAAAAAATTCTAACCCTCAAATGAGCGTCATACATAAGTTATGACATTCGAAAAATTAGTTATGGCACTTAAGTGAGTGCCGTAAGAAAGTTATGATACTTGTGGTGTCAATTTCCTATAAACAAAACAAAATATAGAGAGTAAAGTGAGATTTCGCAACCTACAGAGACCAAAAAATTTCAATCTCCCTGAACTAAAATTGCAAAAGCAATGTGTGGCCACCAAGTACAGCTTATCGATTCATTTTAACGGGCCTATGTACATAATTATTCCTTTCAAGTAAACAGCGAACGCGCCAAATGTATTACTTAAAGTCAAATCTCCTAATTTGGTTTGACTTGGCTCCACAAGTTCCCTCATAGTTGTTAATCATGATGCCACTGCTTTTTGTCAGTCCTAGTTTTGTTACTTACAAGCACTCAATAACCAGTTCATTAAAATTAATTACCAGAATATTTCCTCTTATAAGAGAGCATTGTCCCAAAAATCACCTCAATAGGACTAATTATTTCTACGTTTACTTAGTATACAAATTCAATTTGCAGCTGACTGTCCTGCAAAGCAATTTCATCAAGGGCAGAGCATAAAACGAATGGCTTCTGAATAGTTAATTATCTATCATTAAGAGACTACATGAGACTGAACTTTTGAAGTGATGATCCTCGAACTAATCAATTCACTATAGTCATCTCCATAAAGAAATCATGTAATGTAGCTCTAAGCCAAAGGTAAACTGGTCAAAGGAAATGGTTGTCACTGTTACGACAAAGTATAAAGATAACATTAAAGAAGACAATCCATTAATAAACACATTGTCCAAGGGACACGGACGTTGAAATGTTCTTGCCACAGAAGCAAGAAAAAGTAATCTGAATTTTGTAAGAAAAATTAGATCAATTATTTTTCCTAACCATCAAGTATAAAGTTTAAGCTAAACATTTAGCGAAAAACTCCATGCAATTCATTGCTATGATCATACTGATAATCTTATAAACATCTATCCTATATCAATCGTGATGTAAAAATTATTGTGGCCCATATTATGTGATTTATTATATGGTTTAATAATTATTGAAATGCTATAAATAATTATTTGTTACGAGAAGGTTTACTTAATAAAACGAAAGGGTATATTGCTTTGATGGAAGGCACCCTTTCAACGAACGTATATATTGAGTCCGGTCCTCTCTCCACCCATATACGAACAACAAAACAGAAAGAACGTATTCTCTCCTCCATCAATTGAATACATTAAGATTTAGTGGGTTAAGGGAGAGAAATCGGATTTCTTCATTGATCAAGTTCAAGCGCGTTATGGATAAAGGTATGTCTTCATCTATTTGTGAGAATCATGAAGATCAAAGATCCTTGATTTGTTATGAATTTCCGCATCGTGTTTTATATGAATTATATCTTACAAATGGTATCGAAAGATTTGGTTTATGATCTCATGATTTATCCGTTTAAATAAATATTATGATTTATGCATGATGATTTGTTGAATGATCCTATTCGTAGCATTTGTTGTTGTTGAAATATTCTGGAAGATTCTGTTAAAGAAAATCCGAATGATTGAGCGTTTTTCATGGACTAAAATGGTGAAGAAAAGTTACTGTGTGTGCACGTGTGAAAATGAACAAAAATGGAGGAATTCGGAATTTTGAGGGCAAAGGAGAAACTCTTCGATTCCGGCAAAATCCGGCGACCCACCACTTGATTTCGACCCACACCGTCGCAAGACCATGAGGAACATTAGCCATGATTTTTTCCGGCATATAGGTGTTCGCCGGAGGCTAATCGAGCGGCGGAAGCGCGGTGGTGGAGGTTTTGCGTTCGAGAAACTTTGGTTTGATTTGGGGCCAATTTTTGGTCATTTTCTCCGAAACTTGGACCCATATGGTCGTCCGGCATGCTCTTCAAAACCCATTAATTATTTGTGTCTCGAAATGGGCTGTCGGAGAAAAAACGGACGGCGAAACGGCGAAAAACCGACGAAGAATCGCGTCTGTGCGCGAGGAAGAAGGCGCGTGGGCTCCGCGCGCTGCGGTTGCAGGCGCGTGGAACCCACGCGCCACGCGCGGGGCTTCCGCGCAGCTTGCGGGCGCGTGCCCCGCACGCGCCCGCGGCGGATGAGGGCGCGTGCTCGGCACGCGCCCGCTGCGCAACGCGCGCGCGTGCGGGGCACGCGCCCGCCGAGGACGAAGGCACGTGCCTGACGTCCCCGCGCGTAATTTTACGTTTTTGCCCCTCCCGAGGCTCCTAATTACCGTTTTGCCCTCATTTTGATGGTTATTTACTGTTCTACCCTGTTTAATTTATAATTACAATTCTGCCATTGCTGATTATTTACCATTTTGCCCCTGGATTATAATTTTATGGTTCTACCCTTATGGAATTATGATTTTACGATTTTGCCCTTATGCTTGATTGCATTTTATGTCCTTGTGTGCAAACTTGATAAATATTTGTATTTTACAATATTAAAAAAAAAAATTCATATTATGAAAGGTTTGTTAGTCACCAAAGTGGCCGAACCTTAAAGTCTTATGAATTTTGATATTGTAAATTATTTTATTCAATTACCCATGATTAATTGATGCTATACATGAAATTGATATGTTTTATATCATTATTGGAGTTATGGGTATATTAAAGTTCATTTATTATAAGAACTTAGGGATTAACCCAAAGGTTAATTATTTTCTTATAATTCATGAACATGATGGTTGATAATTAATATGACTTGTTAAATTTGTTTGTATATCCAAAGATAACAAATAAATTTTAATAAGATATATTTACAATTATCAAATAAAAGTTATTAGCATCATTATAGTTTATATATTTTTGTATATCATAGGATCGCCCAAAGGAGAACTATGATGTGCATGTGTAGTTTAGTTTGAATCTGATTAGTTGATATTCTCAAAGCATTAATGTATGAGTATTTTCTTGCACATTTGCAGATTCTCGTACTGCTTTCACTCCATTCGCACGCCTCATCTGTTCCCCTATTCAATGGATAAATTTTCCGATTGAGTGAGCAAGTCGATTCACTTAGGTGTCCGGATCTTGATTTATCGCTTCAAGCTGAGAAACCAGCTGCTATTACTGATGAAAGTAGCAATGATGAAAAATCTTTTCATAAAGCTTGGGAAAGATCGAACAGACTGAGCTTAATGTTCATGCGGATGACAGTTGCAAACAACTTAAAGACTTCTCTTCCCAAGACTAACAATGCTAAGGAATTTATGAAATTTGTGGAAGAACGTTCTCAAACTGCTGATAAGTCACTTGCTGGTACACTGATGAGCACACTGACCACCATGAAATATGATGGTTCGCGTACTATGCATGAGCATATACTTGAGATGACCAATTTAGCAGCAAAGTTAAGGACTTTGGGAATGAATGTGGATGAGTACTTTTTAGTACAATTTATACTTAATTCCTTACCTCATGAGCAATATGGGCCATTTCAAATGAATTACAACACTATAAAGGATAAGTGGAATGTAAACGAATTGGCTAGTATGCTAGTTCAAGAGGAAACAAGGATAAAGAATCAAAAGGCTCATTCTGTTCATCTCTCAAGTTATCAAGGAGTTCGAAAGAATTTTAAGAGGAAAGGTGGAAGGAGCAAGAAGAAAGGACTACACGTCCTGAATGACTCTTCAAAGGCTTCTCAAATCCACAAGAAGGAACATAATCTTATTAAGTGTCATTTTTGCAACAAAATTGGACACTTGAAGAAAGATTGTTTGAAATGTAAGGCTTGGTTCGAAAAGAAAGGTAAGCCTTATGCTTTAGTATGTTTTGAATCAAACTTTACTGAAGTTCCTTATAATACTTGGTGGATTGATTCTGGTGCCACTACTCATGTATCAAATACGATGCAGGGATTTCTTACGATCCAAACTATAAAGCCAAATGAAAGTTATGTGATTACGGGAACAGAGACAAAGCTCCATTGAAGGCATTGGCACTTATCGTTTGATCTTAGATACTGGGCATTATTTGGATTTGTTTCAACCCTTTATGTACCTACATTTTCTCGCAATTTAGTTTCTTTGCCAAGACTTGATGTGGCAGGATTTTATTGTAAGTTTGGATCTGAATCTTTTCAATCTTGCTTTAAGAGTGATACTCTTATTGAACTGGAACTTTATGTGATGGTCTCTACAAATTTAGACTTGATAATACTTTTGTTGAGACATTAATGACCTTGCATCATAATGTTGGCACTAAACGAAGTTTGGTTAATGAAAATTTTGCTTACTTGTGGCATAAACGGTTGGGTCATATATCCAAAGAAAGAATGCAAAGATTAGTGAAGAATGAAATTCTTCCAAATTTGGATTTTACTGACCTTGGAGTGTGTATTGATTGTATTAAAGGTAAACAAACAAAGCACACTAAGAAAGGTGCCACAAGAAGCACAGAGCTTCTTGAAATTATACATACTGACATATGTGGTCCTTTTGATGTTCCATCTTTTGGTAAGGAAAGCTATTTCATAACCTTTATTGATGATTTTTCACGTTATGGTTATATTTATCTATTGCATGATAAGTCTCAATCAGTGAATGTACTTGAAGTGTATATTAAAGAGGTTGAGAGGCAATTAGATAGAAAAGTGAAAATAGTAAGATCTGATAGAGGCGGTGAATATTATGGAAAGTATGATGAATCGGGACAATGTCCAGGTCCATTTGCTAAATTCCTTGAAAGACATGGCATTTGTGCTCAATACACAATGCCAGGTACACCACAACAAAATGGTGTGGCAGAAAGGCGTAACCGTACTTTAATAGAAATGGTTAGGAGTATGATGAGTCATTCATCTTTACCCTTATCTTTGTGGATGTATGCTTTGAAGACTTCTATGTACTTATTAAATAGGGTTCCTAGTAAGGCAGTTCCAAAAACTCCTTTTGAACTGTGGACGGGAAGGAAACCTAGTTTACGACACCTGCATGTTTGGGGTTGTCAAGCAGAAGTAAGAATTTATAATCCACATGAAAGGAAACTGGATTCAAGAACGACCAGTGGTTATTTCATTGGTTATGCAGAGAAATCCAAAGGGTATAAATTTTATTGTCCTAATCATAGTACAAGAATTGTTGAATCTGGAAATGCTAGGTTCATTGAGAATGGTGACATCAGTGGGAGTGAAAGAATGCGTGATGCTTGCATTCAAGAAGTAAGGGTAGAAGTTCCTATACCCAAAGCTTCTAAAGATGTCAATAATGAACCTCCAATAGCCGAGTCACAAGAAATAGCATTAAGGAGATCTCAAAGAGAAAAGAGATCGGCTATTTCTGATGACTATATGGTTTATTTACAAAAGTCAGAAATTGACTTAGGAATTGGAAATGATCCAGATTCATTTTCCCAAGCCATGGAATGTGAAGATTCTAATGAATGGTTTAATGCCATGGAAGAAGAGTTAAAATCCATGCATCAAAATCAAGTTTGGGATATTGTTGAATTGCCTAAAGGATGTAAGAAGGTCGGGTGTAAATGGGTCTTTAAGACCAAGCGCGACTCAAAAGGCAATATTGAACGACATAAAGCCAGACTTGTTGCAAAGGGTTTTACTCAGAAAGAAGGCATTGACTATAAAGAGACATTTTCACCCGTCTCTAAGAAGGACTCACTTAGAATCATTATGGCTTTGGTGGCTCATTATGACTTGGAGTTACACCAAATGGATGTTAAAACCGCTTTTCTTAATGGGAATTTAGAGGAAGAAGTTTATATGGACCAACCCGAAGGCTTTTCAGTTAAAGGAAAGGAACACATGGTATGTAAATTAAAGAAGTCAATATATGGACTTAAACAAGCTTCCCGACAATGGTATCTTAAGTTTAACGATACCATAACTTCATTTGGATTTAAGGAAAACACCGTTGATCGGTGTATATATATGAAGATTAGTGGGAGCAAGTTTATTTTTCTAGTTCGTATGTTGATGATATTTTGCTTGTTGCTAATGATCTTGGTTTGTTACATGAAACCAAGAAGTTTCTCTCTAAGAATTTTGAAATGAAGGATATGGGAGAGGCAACATATGTGATAGGAATAGAAATATTCCGTGATAGATCACAAGGATTATTAGGATTGTCTCGAAAGCCTACATTGAGAAAATTTTAGAGAGATTTAATATGAGTAAATGTTCAGCAGAATAGTTCCAATTCAGAAAGGTGATAAATTTAGCCTTATGCAATGTCCGAAAAGTGAATTGGAACGAGAACGAATGAAAAATATTCCTTATGCATCTGTTGTGGGGAGCTTAATGTATGCACAAACTTGCACCAAACCAGACATCAGTTTTGATGTCGGAATGCTGGGCAGATATCAAAGTAATCCTGGAATGGATCATTGGAAAGCTGCAAAGAAGGTTCTTAGATACCTGCAAGGAACGAAGAATCATATGCTCACTTATAAAAGATCTGATCATCTTGAGGTGATTGGATATTCAGATTCAGACTTAGTCGGATGTGTCGATACAAGAAAATCAACATTTGGTTACTTGTTTCTTCTAGCTGGAGGGGCAATTTCATGGAAGAGTGCGAAGCGATCGTTATTGCTGCATCCACTATGGAAGCTGAATTTGTGGCATGCTTTGAGGCCACAATTCATGGATTATGGCTGCGAATTTTATTTCAGAACTTGTGATCGTCGATGTGATTGCCAAGCCGCTGAAAATTTATTGTGATAACTCTGCAGCAGTTTTCTTCTCTAAGAACGACAAGTATTCTAAGGGTGCTAAGCATATGGAGATCAAATACTTGTCTGTCAAAGAAGAAGTTCAGAAACAAAGAGTGTCAATTGAGCACATTAGCACCAATCTTATGATAGCAGATCCCTTAACAAAAGGACTGCCGCCCAAAACATTTAATGAGCATGTTGAAAGGATGGGCGTTATTGGACGTCATTAGTGTTTGTATTATGTTTGTATTAAGTTTATGTATTTGACACTTTGAGCTCACTTACATGTTTCTGATATTTTCTGTTTTCTATCTAGTATACATTATGGAAATAGATGAATGTTAAACATGATAGTTTCTAAAGAAACATTATAGTTGGACTATTACTGTACTTCTCATTTATGGATCATGTTAAGTAAAGTGCTATAGTTGTAGTACATAGAAGGGATTATGTCGATTAATGACATACAACCGCTATGACTCACATTAGTTTTCTTTACTTAATAGTGATTATTATGTAATCGTCAATTTAATGAAATTTTATAGCATAATCTTATTGTGCACATTATAGTCTTTATTAAACCATGAAAGGAGAATCATATGGGCCAAGTGGGAGAATGTAAAAATTATTGTGGCCCATATTATGTGATTTATTATATGGTTTAATAATTATTGAAATGCTATAAATAATTATTTGTTACGAAAGGTACGACTCTAATAAAACGAAAGGGTATATTGCTTTGATGGAAGGCACCCTTTTAACGAACGTATATATTGAGTCCGGTCCTCTCTCCACCCATATACGAACAACAAAACAGAAAGAACGTATTCTCTCCTCCATCAATTGAATACATTAAGATTTAGTGGGTTAAGGGAGAGAAATCGGATTTCTTCGGTTGGATCAAGTTCAAGCGCAGCGTTATGGATAAAGGTATGTCTTCATCTATTTGTGAGAATCATGAAGATCAAAGATCCTTGATTTGTTATGAATTTCCGCATCAGGTTTTATATGAATTATATCTTACACGTGACTCATAAATTTGTTGTATCAATTGATGGAATCGATGTGATTTAAGTTAATTCATTTAGGTTTATTTATGTATATCTCTTTCATGATTATTATGTGAATTTTGAAGTTAGATACAATTCCATCTACTTAATTTATGAATGATATCACGGATAAAATCAATAGTAACCATAAATAAAAACTCACTAAAAAGCACGTTGCACAAGATAAGAAGGTAAAGGTCCTATAAAACTAATTTATGATACAATACTATCTCGAAAAAAAACTCATGATCTATGTTAAGTTAATCTTTAAAAAAAAATTGTTTAAAAATTTAATGTCTATATAGAAAATTCTATGCAACGACTAAGCCTAATATGCTCATGTCGATGATTTAAAGCATACACGGTATAACATTTTCTAAGGTTATTTATGTTCATCTCTCTTTTTGTTATCAAAGTGGCTAAGGAAGAAGGGAATTCAGAAGGCGCGACGACAACTTATAAAGGTTTGTCATTTTGTACTTTTTATTTTCATTTTTTCTATAAATTTGTGTTTCACGCATTTTGACATTTTTTGCTTAATTTTTTTTTTAAATTTTAAGCATACAAATGCTGACATATAACTTCAAATATAATCTTCATACTTTTTGAAATCTGAAAATATATATATATATATTACTTTCAAGGAGTAAATAAACACGCTTATAGAAAAATGTGCGTTGAGTAAACGACTGCCCCTTGGCTTGCATTTGCATTTCATGGGAACTTTGAGCAAGTGCAATAATTACACTTGACCTAAAAACCAAGAAGTGCATAAGCCTGAGGACTTTTAATGTGTAATTTTTGCAGTCATGCCAACAGCGGTGGTCCATGACAACCATCGACCATTGTTTAGAGCTGCACTCGAAGGAGATTGGACATATGTCCAGAAAGAGGTTTCTCAAAATAAAGAAGCAATGATGGCCGAAGTTATGACTGTAGAACATGAATTCGTTACTGTGCTTGATGTTGCGGTTATTGCCACACAAGATCAATTGGTCGAGAACCTAGTTGAGCTGTTGCCTTCAAGAGATGAAAATTTAATTTTAAGTAGGGCTCTCTGCAATGCTGCTCGGGGTGGAAGAATAAGGATGGTAAAGGCATTAGTAGGCAAAATTGATTTTGGACGTGAAAGTGTAGCCCGCGCCTTATCGACTGCTATTTCATGGGCTCCTATTCAAAAGGACGTTATTTGGTACCTGGCCAAACATATATCCACCCCAGATGATGATATCATCAGCAGCCTTACTATGGCCGGTCATATGGGTAGGATTTAATACTTACTCGTATTATTGCATTTCCTTCGCTGTTTACTTGAACTAACTTTTTTGTTCTTGTGTTCCAAAAGACATAGTCTTCTTTTTACAAATCCAAAACTCCAGGCAAGCAGCAATTGAAGATACTAAAGACGATAGAACGTTGGCAAACTTGGTGCATATGATGTCTTACTTCCGTAGTAGAGATAGACTCAACTTTTGGGAAAAAATTATTTACAATTGTAGGTGCTTCTTGCACTTTCTTTGTTAAATTTGTACAATTCAAACAACTTTATCCGCATGGTATTCACTTTATCTGTTATGATTTTTAGATATCCCACCATGCTTGGTCAATGCATCATTTGGCAACTATGAAGAAATGAAGTTGCCTAAAGGTATTTCTGTGAATCTACTTAATTGATGGACTACCATGACAAAAACATTACATTCATAGATCCTATCGATAAAAAATTGAAGGGGGCAATGACTACATCTATGTATACAATATATCCAAATCATGAGGTAGGTCACAAATTAAAGTCATATATAACTGTTGTAAAGTAAGGCAAGACGTCTTACTCAATGTCAAATTTCCAGGTAGAATTATTGAGAACTGTAGACTTGGATTTCATCTAGAGGTTGATCAGTCCAAGTTGTTTTCTAACATATTCAAGCATTATTAAATTTCATTGCATGTGCAATTATCGATTCATAAGTGTGATATGTATCCTTTTGTTAATCATCAATTCCTAACTTGCTGACATGATTGTTCTCTCCTCTTCGTGGCTATAGCAAAGCAATTCATGATATCACTCTTGAATCTTACCACAAAACTAGGTACATGAAATTACCATGGTATTTATAGGAAAAATGACCTCATTTCATCATAGGTAGAGATCCCTAAATTTAAAGTGCAAATTGATATTTCAGTATCCCTTGAGATCATAGGTATTGAGATGGACCGGACCTCAATTAGTATATGAAGAATAATTCAGTTTAATTTAATTCCAAGTCGAAATGATATATATCCTTTACGTGAATCTGTAAAAATACTCTATCCAAGATAGAGCTATTTATCCATTATTGAATCTTCCCATTTTTCATAAACAAATTAAAAAAAAAAAACCTTTTTTCCATAAATTTGTGTGTGTTCATCAATACATTCGCCTAGTCTCTCATGCATGCATTTTTATTTTCAAGCTATATGAAATTTGTTTTCTTGATTAATATCTTACATCCATCATTTTCTTCTAAACTACTATGTAGATGTAACAAAACAGCCCAAATTCATCATTAATATCTTTGGCCTTTGATTCTTCCTTGTTATATATAATTGCTTATCTAATAATACGTGCAGATTCTTTCATCAAAAGGATTGTAGAATCGAAGTTGAGGCAAAAATTTGGAAATCTAGCTCTTCTCAACAAGATATATACTATGGATATTCCCAAAATACGGGAGTTTTTATTGACTTCAAACATTGTCATTGACGCTGCATCTCGTGGAATCTCTGACTTTGTCCAATCATGTTTGATATATTTCCCGGAGTTGATGTGGGAAAAAAATTTCACAAAAGAACTGATCAAAGAAGTTGTGAAGGGACGGCATGTCGAGTTGTTTAGACGACTGAGTGCACACAACACAACTCCATATTTGACTGATGATGAGTTGACGAGACGTAGCCTGATGGAGGCAGTAGTAGAATGGTCACCAAGATGTGTATCGGCAGATGTTTCTGGAGCAGCTTTTCTTATACAGAGGGAACTTCAGTGGTTTAAGGTTGGTTGACCTTATTCGCCTACCACAATTTCGTGCTTTTTAATTTACATCTATAATAATAGGTGTCCTTAATTTTTGTGAAGGTGGTGGAAGATATGAGCGATCCTTCTTTAAAACGTCTGAAGTTTAAGGTCAGTTCACCTTATTTGTTTGCCACCCTTTTGTGAGCTTTAATGTACACTTACATTAATAGGCGCCCTTTATTTTTGTGAAGGTATCAAAAGAGGAAGATGGGAGCGATCCTTCTTTTAAAAGTCTAAAATTGGAAGAAACAGAAGAAAGAAGAGGGAAAACATATTGGGAAGTTTTTGTAGAACAACGCCAAGATTTGCTCAGAGAGGCTGGACAGTGGATGAAGAATACATCATCATCTTGTAGTCTTGTCTCGACTCTCATCATTACGGTAGCTTTTGCTGCTGCTTTTACAGCACCTGGAGGCAACGATGAGAAGACAGGGATCCCGATCTTTCTGGAGAAGAGCTCGTTTATTGTATTTGCGATTGCAAACGCTTTCGCTCTCTTCTCCTCTGTCACCGCCACCTTGATGTTCTTGGCTATCCTAACTTCACGCTATGCCATTGAAGATTTCGTCCACTCACTGCCGAGAAAAATGATACTAGGCCTCACTTTTCTCTTCCTCTCTTTGGCCTTTATGATGGTAGCATTTGGTTCGGCTCTTACGATCGTCTTAAGGACACGATTACAGTGGATCTACATCCCAATTACTTTGTTCGCCGCCATCCCTATCATATTGTTTGCAGTCCTACAGCTTCCCTTGTACGTTGAAATGGTCGAATCCACCGGCTGGCCTCCCCTCTACCGTCCCATTAAAATTTGGAAGTAATCTCTACTATTATTAGAAAAAGACATGGGTAATGTCATCTTTGTTAGCGCTTCTTACTGTGTGATGTGAATGTCATGCTACACTCATTTTAAAGACTCGAAGTGTAACATCTACAATACTTGTACTAAAGGTTAGCGTTTGCTGTCAAGTGCACACCTTGCCACAACTTGTTATGGGATTGTTTCCCCCCAAACCGTGAGCAATTACTTCATTGCTCATTCTTGTACAAGGTGAACCCAATTTTCAGAGAATCAGCAACATGATCGTCAAATATTCAATGGGTTTCATCCAGTCAAATAAAAGCAAAGATCCAGACAAATTCTCTACAATGGCCACCCAACTAGCGGCCCAACACAAGTAACTTCCGATGCAGCAAGCGGAGCAAACAATAATTTCAGTTCAATGGTAGCTCAGCCTTCAAAGCCAGTCGTCCCACTGCCCATACTTGAACCTCATCCTCTCATCCAAGTCTTTGGATTTGACCTCCATGAACCTAGCCGCGTTGGCCATCGGTTCCTCTGGCACTTTCGCTCTCCTTATGCTCCGGTTCGTCTCCATCGCGTTCTTTTGTGCACCCAACCCTTCGTACTCCCTCACCCAGCAACGGTGCACGGTGCATGTCCGCACCAACACCACCAACTCCAGCAGCACATAACCATCAAAATCCAGCACTCCAGTCTCACCAGGACTTTACCCTCTTTCAGGTCTCTCTGTGATCTCATAAGCGAAAGGCTTGACGTTTACGCCAGGACGCTAAGCACCTGGCTGGACATCGAAGGAAGGAGGATCAAGACGAGGGTCCTGAAGCAGAAAAGAGTGAGCTAGGAATATGAGACGGGTGGACGGTATTCTGGGGAACACAAGGCCGAGCGAAGTTGGGTTACTTGCTAGACCTAGGCGAGGGGCCACGTGCCCTTGCTTTGGCTGGTGAGGGCGTGGTGGCCCTTGCCAGAGCCGGGGAGGGGCGTGGTGGCCCTCGCCCAGTGCCAGCAGCCCTTGCCAGCCCTTAGAGGCCAAAAAAAAAAAAAAAAAAAAAAATCAAAAAATTAAAAAAAAAAGTTAAAAAAATCATTAAAATATTATTAAAACTACTTACGTAAATGCGATCATGCCATATAAGACAATTGACATCCACGTAAATGATTTTTAATCAAAATTGACGGGATTGACTCAATAAGTACTAATACAAAAAAAATTATGACAAAATTGATCCAATTAAAACGTGCCAATCCAATGCGATAGATTTGATATTTTTTGTTACTTTTTTCCACCGTGGAGCACTATAAGATAGACCCAAAGTGTCGAGAAACACAAATCATGAAGAGTCATAAATTCGTACATAAAAATTTACGCAAATATATTCTTAATTGTTCCGCTTAAGCTCAAGTACGGTGAACCAGGAAACAGAAATTTAAATGACAGATGAATTAAAATCACAGTCAGAGCCTAGAAAAAAAAAAAAAACAATTTCAGTTTAATGGAAGCTCGGGTGGCGAAATCAGTGTTAAACCTCTGCCCATGCCTCATCCTCTCATCCAACTCTTTGGCTTTGACCTCCACGATCTTAGCTGTGTTCGCCATATATTCCTCCTGCACTTTCGCGATCCTCATGCTCCGCTTCTTCTCCACTGACATAATAAAGTGAAAGAATGAATTTCTGTATATTTCAGTGTGTGTAATACTGATGATACAAGAGCCTATTTATAGGCTAGTCTAGTCAACTATCTAAAGCAATAGAATATTACAATATCATAATCAAATCAATTATAATCGATATGAAATCAATTATAAATCAACTAGGAAAATAAATATCTCTAACATCCTAAGATATCTCTAACATCCCCCCTCAAACTCAAGGTGAGATAGAAGAGGTCAACTGGAGTTTGGATAAAAGATCTTTAAAACGCCCGGGTGGATGCACCTTCGTGAAAACATCAACCGTCTGATCAATTGAAGAGATGGGAACAAGACGAACATCGCCACGAAGCACATGAGAGCGTATGAAATGACAATCTATTTCAATGTGTTTGGTACGCTCATGAAAGACATCATTATGAGCTATTTGGATGGCACTTCGGTTATCACAATGAATGATCGTTCCACCGTTATGACGAACTCCCATGTCTTCTAGCAACCACCGTAACCATAATAATTCCGAAGTTGTATCGGCAAGGGCACGGTATTCCGCTTCCGTACTCGATCGAGCAATAGTAGTCTGTTTCTTACTCCGCCAGGAAATAAGGGACTTCCCTAAGAAAAAGCAATAGCCTGTAGTAGAGCGACGATCAAGAGGATCACCAGCCCAATCAGCATCAGAATAAGCTGTTAACTCCAAGGATGAGTCAGCAGAAAAGTGAAGACCATGAAATAAGGTACCCTTAATATAGCGAAGAATTCGAAGAACAGTAGCAAAATGAGTGGTCCGTGGCGCAGTCATGAATTGACTCACAATGTGAACAGCATAAGCGATGTCAGGGCGGGTAACAGTGAGATAAACCAGACTGCCAACTAACTGTCGATAAAGTGTAGGGTTTGGAAGAGGAGTCCCATCTTTTTCATCAAATTTGGCATTATTTTCAATGGGAGCGGTAGTAGTCTTGTTATCAGTAAGTCCAGCTCGAGAAAGAAGATCAGTGGCATATTTTGCTTGAGAAAGATAATAGCCAGAGGAATCAGAAGCAACCTCCAACCCTAAAAAATAACTGAGCCGTCCAAGATCTTTCATTTCAAACTGTTGACTCAAATACAACTGTAGTTTTGTAATGCCTTCGTGATCATCGCCAGTAATAATCATGTCATCCACATATAATAGTAGCAGAATACTCCCACGAGATGTGCGTTGAACAAATAAAGCGTTATCATAGGGACTGTATACAAATCCAAGGCGTTCCATAGTAGAACTAAACTTAGAATACCACGCACGAGGAGCCTGTTTTAGTCCATATAATGCTCGACGTAGAAGACACACTTTACCAAGAGTATGAGTATATCCAGGAGGTGGCTCCATATATACTTCTTCAGTGAGATCTCCATTAAGAAATGCATTTTTGACATCCATTTGAAATAGAGGCCATCGCTTAATAGCAATGGACAAAGAAGGCTACGAACAGAAGTAAGACGTGCAACCGGAGCAAACGTCTCATCATAATCAATGCCATACTCCTGGGTAAAGCCTTTTGCTACTAGTCGAGCTTTATAACGTTCCACTGTACCATCTTCCTTAGTTTTGATTTTGTACACCCATTTACAGCCTATAGTCGACTTGTTAGGAGGCAAATCAACCAAATCCCAAGTATGAGAGTGTTCTAATGCTTGCAACTCATCCGCCATTGCTTGTTGCCAAAGAGGATTAGTACGAGCTTCTCTATATGTGCGAGGCTCGTGAAAAGAGGCAATTGTGGAATAACAATGAAAATCACGAAGCCGAACAGAAGGTTGACTTACACGGGTGGAGCGACGAACAGAAGAAGGAACTTCCAAGGTTGGATCCATGGATGGCACAAACATATCGGGAGCTGCTGAAGTGGGATTTCCAGAGATACCTACATCAAGATTTGGAGAGGACAATTCGACAGAGGAAGATGTAGGAGTGGCATCTTCAGGGAACAGTTCAACAGAAGGATTTGTGAAGAAACGAACATTTGGAATAGTGGGAGAAGATGCAAAAGAATGTAAAGATGAGAACATTTTATGTTCCCAAAAGGTAACATGGCGAGACACACGA
This sequence comes from Eucalyptus dawsonii, assembly GCA_016097615.1. Taxonomy (NCBI): domain Eukaryota; kingdom Viridiplantae; phylum Streptophyta; class Magnoliopsida; order Myrtales; family Myrtaceae; genus Eucalyptus; species Eucalyptus dawsonii. Next base: position 77,167,410 of record CM027873.1, on the reverse strand, counting down.
AGTCGATTGGATATAGGGTCCCAACATCTATACCCTTTATGCTCAATGCCATAGCCAAGGAAACAACATAGATGAGCACGAGGTTCTAACTTCGTGCGTTCATTTGGAAGAAGATGCACAAAACATGCACTACCAAAAACTCGAAGTAGACTATAATTAGGGATACTGTCATACAAGCGCTCATATGGAGAAGTGTTACCTATAATAGGTGATGGAATACGATTAATAGTGTAGACAGCAAAGATGACAGCCTCCCCCAAAATTGTTCTCGGACAAGATGCTGAGATTAAAAGAGTGCGTACATATCTAAGATATGCCCGTGTTTACGCTCTCGCTCGACCATTTTGTTGGGAAGTTCCTGGACAAGAACGATGAATAATAGTACCGTTCGAGAAAGAATTTTAAGAAACTCTCTATCCTTATATTCCATGGCATTATCGCATTTAAAAACCTTGATATCTCGAGAAAATTGTGTTTTGATCATGGCAACAAAATTGTCATAGATATGGGTAAGTTCAGATCGATTTTTCATGAGATAAAGCCATGTATAACGCGAATAGTCATCAACAAAAATCACAAAATAACGAGAGCCTCCCATAGTGGGAGTAGGAGATGGTCCCCAAATATCCGAATGAATTAGATCAAAAGGAGCATAAGACACAGATTCACTAATATTGAACGGTAAAGCATGATGTTTTCCTAACTTACAAGATAGACAATCAAAGGTTTTATTGTCAACAAAACCTAGATGACCACTTGAAAGCAAATGACTTAGATGAGAAAAAGAAAGATGACCTAAACGAGAATGCCAAGTTTCAGATGAAACTGTGGCAGCACAACCAGTGAAGGAGTTGGGAAACTTTAAGGAAACAAGCTCAAACAACCGTCCCACTTTATGGCCTGTCCCAATTGTCTGTCTCGTCCGTGGATCCTGCACACGACAACCATTCGAAGAGAAATGAATATCAAAACCAAGCTCACATAGCTGACCCACAGATATCAAGTTTAAAGAGAGATTGGGAACCATAAAAGTATCAGGTAAGGACAATGTGGGTGTTGAAACATTTCCTGTATGACTGACTATCATCTGAGAGTTATCAGCAGTGTGAATAATAGGTGCTTGTGAGTTATATGATTTTGACTTGAATAAATTGGAATGAGAAGTCATGTGATTACAACACACAGAATCAAAGAATCATGAATCATGAGTACCTGGAGTGACTGATAGAGTATAAGAACTAGAGGTACCGGTTTCTTGAAGAATGGAACGAACTGTGGATCGAAGATCATCTAAAGACAGCGTGACAGACGAGCTAGTAGAAGAATCCTCTATGACAGAAGCAGCAGTGGATGGGCGGCGTGCAGCTGCACCTCGAAAACGGGATCGGTTGGTTGTTCCCGTAGGTTGCTTGGATTGCAATTGATAGCAGTTTGATGCACGATGACCAGGTCGACGACAGTGCGTACAATAAGGTTTGCGCCATGAGGATGAGCCAGAAGTAGCAAACACTGCATCTATAGGAGTGGAAACCAAGGAGTAGCACGTTGTGCCTTTAAAGTCGCAAGGCGAGTTTCCTCCGTTAGTAACTCAAACAACTACCTCAAGATGAGGTAAAGGATCCCTATGCAAAAGTGAGGCTCGTACAGGTTCATACTCATCATTTAGAGCCATCAGAAATTGCATAACCCGCATACGATCACGATATTCAGCAAACTTATGAGCATCAATAGTTGAATCCCATGTTGGTTCAGATAAAGCTAGCTGGTCCTAGATAGCATGCATTGAAGAAAGAAAGTCATTAATAGACTGACTTGTCTCTTGACGCATGCGATGTAAGTTCCTTAACAGTTGATATTGATGAGCAATGTCTGATGTGGAATAACGACCGGCAAGAAGATCCCAGGCTTCCTTTGCTATATTTAGACGACCAAACTGAAGTTTGATGGATGGAATCAAAGTATTTCGAAACCACGTAAGTATCTGGTGATTCTTGTCTCCCACTCTTCCAATCGTCCAGCAAATGTATCGTCATCTTCTTCGACGGCCTGAGAAGGCTCGCGAAGATTTCCAGTGACATAACGCCAAAGCTTACGTCCCCTTAAAAAACTAGACATTTCTTGAGCCCATAAAATATAATTTGATCCATTTAGGATGGTCTGAATTGGCATTGAGACTTCTAACTTGTCCATGATAGGCGATATACTAGTAAACTCAATCGATTCTTTGATGAATTTGAGAAAAACTGATATCTGTAGAGCTGATATGAAGAAAATAAGGCCGAAAATAGACTTAGAACGATGAAATACCTCAAGAACCAGTCTAGAAATGCCAAGGACCGGTCAGAAATTGGCTGAACCGGTCGGAAAACGCTGCGAACCGGTCGGAATCTGACTGAACCGGTCGGAATCTAGTTGAACCGGTCGAAAACACCTTAAAATCGCTCGAAAACTGCACGAACCGGACAGATAAAGGAGCTAACTAGTCGGGAAATGACCAAACCGGTCGAAAAACTCCGAGAACTGGTTGGAAAATAGCTAAACCGGTCGGAAAACGCTGCGAACTGGTCGGGTCAATGCCGGTCAATGACAATCGGCGACGAGATGACGTGGGCTGACGTCACTGATACGCGCGCAGAGGGTTGACCGGCGCGTGAGGGCACGTGGCTGACTTTCCGGCGAAGTTCGTTGCTGTTCTGGACTCGTATGGGAATGTAGAACCTGTATATGTGGTTTTCGATTAAAAAATTCTAAGAATTGTTTTCGAAATTTCCACTTGCAGTCGACGGCGTCGGTGGTCGTCAGTAGTCCTGTAGCACGACTGACGTGTGGCTTCTCTCCGTGGTAGATCAAGATGGTGCGACAATGGCGACCACTCTCTCAGACAAAACCTCGCTCTGATACCATGACAGAATAAAGTGAAAGAATGAATTTCTATATATTTCAGTGTGTGTAATACTGATGATACAAGAGCCTCTTTATAGGCTAGTCTAGGCAACTATCTAAAGCAATAGAATATTACAATATCATAATCAAATCAATTATAATCGATATGAAATCAATTATAAATCAACTAGGAAAATATCTCTAACATCCTAAGATATCTCTAACATCCACCACGTCCCTTTTTGCGCCCAACCCTTCGCGCTCCCTCACCCAGCAATTGTGCCCGACGCACGTCAGCACCAACACCACTAACTCCAGCAGCACATAGCCATCAAAACCCCGCACTCCAGCCTCACCGGGACTTTAGCCTCTTTCGAGTCTCAGCGATCTCAGCAGCGAAAGTCTTGACGTTTCTTTGGTGAAGAGCACGCGGATGCTGAGCACGTGTGTGGACAGCAAAGCGAGGAGGATCAAGAAGTGGGTCATGAAGCAAAAGCGGGTGAGCTGGGAATAGAAGCCCACGAAATAGGAGACGAATAAAATGGACGACATTATGGGGAAAGCGAAACCGAGCAAAGTTGGGGGAATTTTGAGGAGGACCGAGGGAGCGAAAGACGCTGCAGAAGCATGAAAAGAATGAATCGTAAGCAAGAGAGCAGTAGACTCGGGAATGAATAAGAACTTCTCAACTTTACGGCGGGCATTTTCTTTTTGATTTTGGGGAGTCTATCTGGGTGTTTGTCTTTATATGCATCAAGAGGGGAGAATTTGAAAGTGAAAGAAGGCAAAGTTTCCAGTTCAACGGCTAGGACACAGGTTGGAGGGGGCACCGCCTTTAGAGAGAGAGAGAGAGAGAGAGAGAGAGAGAGAGAGAACAAAATACTGCCAACTACTTACAAGTATATGTCAAAAATACTATTCATAAAAATGCATACTGTCAAGAAAATGTTTTGAGCTCCATTTTCTGGTTCACTTGGATATGTAGTTGTAACTTCTGAGAACGCATTGTAAAGTAGATTAATTAATCAGGGCCAAAGCATCAGGCGCTCTATGATTCACCTCTGGTAGTACATCCCTAGGGATTTTTGCTAGCATGTCTAGGGCATCTCCCTACTCTAGCAAATGCCACACCGATAAACAAAAACCAAAAGGGAAAAAGTTCCTTAGAGAGCATATACCGTTGGGCAGCAATTTTGAAAACAGAGTAGGGATTGCTCAATTACATGATCAAAGTCGTGTATGAAATGCACATGGATATTGCTTGATAGGATGTCATGAGAAATGCCTTGTCATCGTTCCAAATCATCTGCCTTGACACAAAATTAATCCCATTGATGATGACGGGACCTTCGTTTCTATAAATATCTGGTAGATGACTGAAATTTCAGTAAATGCAAAGAAAGGGAATGGAAGTGAAAAATAGAGAGTAAAAACAACTGATGAAACAGATTGCATGTATTTTACCACTCCACTACTTCCCTTACGTACAACAACATTGTCCGACAAAATTGATGATATTCAAAGGCTTCAATGCTTATTCTTCACTGCACCACTGAACCTCGTCATCCCTTCCCATATTCCCGCTTCTCCAGCTGAATATGAAATTCAGGCAAACAATTGATGCTGCAATTAAATATGAACATGTGCTGAGAAACAATGATAAACAAGCAACTTCTGAGGCCAACATGAACACTCAAAAGCAAAACGATTTTTTGCTCAGCCATGTTCAAAATTTTCTTGTCAAAGCATCATCCTGTGCACATTAGATGCCAGTAGTTGTCATCTCAACGCAGTTCAAAGGAGCCAACCAATTAACATAACATCTCTTCACCAATATCCTCTAAACAGTATCTGGATAGCTTAAAATGGCTTCCACTCTATCTAGGGATGCTTGCAATTGCCCAGAGTTCATGTTGAATAGTGGCTCATCAGTACCAAGACCCCTGTTACATGAAACACACAACTTGAACCCCAGAAAAAATTAATAAAACAGAGTGACATAAATCACGGAAGCACATGACCCACACCTGTAAGTTCACTGTATGTTATAAACATCATGCTTTGTAATAGCAAAATTTTAATTCGTGACGCCGAATAGTTGATACAATTAGAACTGTTTTGATATATGGCCCATCTAGTTTCTTCCAAGAGCAAAATATATTGCAGTTGAGAAGGAAGAAACTTACCCTGTGATTTCGGGAAGAACGTAATCAGCCCTCCCCCAAACCGAAAATCTACACCTGGACAAAGTCCAAGAGTGGTCTTATTTCTAATTCGAGATACAACGTCTTCACCCAAACATGTGGTGAGCTTCCATTTCCAACTAATTGCATTTAACTGAAAATTGTGGCCTACGCCAACCTGTAATTTTCAAAGCACACCAAGCTGACTCCCCAAAAGCTTTACCAATTACCGCTCAATACCCACAGAAGTTAACAGACTTATTGATGATTGAGAATATTTGGCCACGCCATCACAAAACAGAGGTGAAATCAAAGAAGCCTCAAACCTGGAGATTTAAGAATTTTGTGACAGGAATCTTTTTCGAGAGAATGTGCATATCTTGACGTATAGGTTCATAGACAAACTTCCACAGACGGTCTGGGGAGAAAGGCTTGAACACAAGCTTCGCTTGAAAATCATTCCTTGGAGCATTGTAAAACTGAATCAAAATATCAAATCAAGATGTCATAATGAAGCTATATTCCATAACTGCATTAACTGAAAAAGCAGAATTACACCAGGCCTTAAAGGCTCCAACAAAAATTTTGCTCAATGGCCAATCGTTGGAGCACTATAAGACAGACCCAAAGTTTTGAGGACCATAAATATACAAACATTAAACACAAATATATTCTTAATTGTTCCACTTAAGCTGAAGTATGGTGAATGAGGACACAAAAATCAAAATATCTGATGAATTAAAATCGCAGTCAGAGCTTATAGAAGAACAAAAGAGACAATAAGAAAAAGAAAGTCTATGTTCATCTACTTCATTATGCGACTATTACTGACAGAAGCTGTATTAGGTCAATAAAGACGAAACAGTGAACACAAAGCCAAGCCAGGCAATGAATTTATGGAAATTATATTGATTAGCATATGTCAATGGAATCTATGCGAATGACTATAAGGCTGTAACATCCTGCATGCCAGATCTTATAAAAGTCTGATCAACATGCTCAGCCAAGTGAGGTTCAACCTTATGGAGATCACTGAAAGAAAAAAAACATAAAAATGCTCCCGTTAATCTACTCAACTTCTAACATCTTCACTAATCAAACATCAGTGAAAACTGTAACAAAACCTCTTTTATCTCCCATGAGAGCATGGATTGATATCTGAATAGTTCAACACTCTCCGGATTCTTCCTGACATGTGAACTGACATATTGACTTAACACAGAGCCCTAAAATGGACTTCAATGCACGGAAGCAAACGAGAGGGCCTCGAGTATGTATAACTCATGAAGTTGCCAATGGCAAGTTGCCAAGTCAATTTTTCATGTCAATCTATGTGCAAACTTAAACTAGACAGAAGCATCACTAAAATTCCTTTAACATTTCAAATTCTCTCCCACATGCATGTTAGAAGAGTGGTCAGTAATATAGGAACCAGTGCCGCAATCTCTGACGTTAATTAAACAGCGAAGTTGTGCCATCCGCACACTGAAATATCCGGCACTTATCTTCAGGACCAAAGAACAGAGTATACCATATCAAATTAGACAGGAACCACATCCAATATGCATACCTAATCCAGGTCAGCAACATGAAAATTAAAATAAGAACGAACAAGTTATTAACATTAAGATTGACCCAAGCTTCAGATACCCTATGCAGATGACCTCAAAACGAAACATTTCATTCATTCCTTTTAAGCCTTTGCCGAAAATGGTTTGGCTCATCTTTCCACAGCTCTCTCAACAAAATTAAGCCACCAGATCATCCTTTTTCATTCACCCAGGCCAATCATATCTGCTAGAGACCAAACTTCAAATACGTGGCAACACAAAAGGCAAGCAAAATTTAGGCACATCAGAAGAAACACCTCCAGATTAACACCGACTCGGATTCCGTTAATTTGTTTCCGAAACTTGAGGAACAACTCGGAGGGCATCAAATTGATGTTGTACCGTTCGTCCCACGAGGTGGGTTCTTCGCCGGCTGGACTCGTCTCCATGTTCAAGCTCCCAACACTGCAAAAAAAAACAATAAAGAACAGTTCTTTTCCACCATACAAAAATCGCCAACGCGTTTCACTCAAAACCCAACTCTCAAAATCGAGAATTCGACACTCATCACTAATCCGACACATCTTCGGAGATAACACAGTCCATGTGGAGCCCGTTTCTGGGTGCCTTGACATGAACTGAGCTGCTCTGCATCTGTCAAATTAACCTCACAATTCGCATCAAAACAAGCGATAAGAGTGTAAAGCATACCTTCGAAACTAGAAGAGGACTCTGTTGGCGCCTATACAACTGTGGTTGAATGGCGAAGTAAAAAATGGGGATGAAGTTCGCAGCAACGACAGTAAAAGATGATGGCGGTACCCGGGCAATTTGGGGTTCGCATCGTTTGGATTATATACTACGAGACAACGAGTACGAACGAGTTTTTCCGAAGGAGGGAAAATTGTTTACTCGGCGAAAAAAAATGTTGATTTTACTGTCTATGCACTGAGTAATTATAGTTTCTCAGTTGGGCCAAATTAATTATGAATATGTCAATGGAAGCTATTAGCATTTCAAGAAAGGATTTATATCACTGAAAACTTCAAACTGATAATTTATGACATATTTACTCCAAATTAGATTTCTATCCAAACTAATATCCGTCTTATGAAAAATCTAAAACTAGTACTTTTGATATAATTTTACCCTCCACATTATATTCCAAATTGCTAACCAAGATTGATTTGGGGTAAATGTGTTATGGGTTATCAATTTTGGATCTTTTCTGTCAAATGAAAATTAGTTTTAATAAATGGGTCATAAGAGACCAATTTGGATTAAATTTTGGGGACAAATATATGAGACAGATATCACACCACACCTCTAGAGTTCTTTTTAACAATTCTTATGATTGAGTTTGCTGCAATGAGTGAACGGACATTACAATGTAGCCTAACGCATGTACAAATATTGCTGAATAATGTCTTCGGAATGAACTACGAGTTTGTTTTTGTGCATTGCTTGATCAAATTATACGTAACTGTGGACGTCAACTGCTTTGGAATAGAAAGCATTGCAGTGTTTTTATGTGCTTTTTGGAAGCATGACAAGTAAAAGGCCTCTCTGGAGTTGTTCCATTCTTTATACTGGAATCATCATAGATCAAACGCTCCCTCAGTATCAGACCATTCTTGTTGGACCACCAGATGGTGACAGTAATCAATAGACCAGCCGTTGATGAGGGAAGATAATCTATTAAATCGCACGAACATGAGGATTCCTTTGTGTAATTATAAAGATTATGCGGGTCGGCTTCAACTTCATTCAGGTCTTTCTTTATTATTATCTCTTTACCAGATTTGACCATCTTAAATAAAGCAAGACTCGACTTTATGAGAGGACAAAAGAAAGCACCCAAAAAGAGGCAAAGGGTGGGTCTTTCTTTAGTATTATCTATAGTCCAGATTCATGCAGCCTTTGTGGGATACCCTCTCTTTGAAGTTCTGAGGATAGAGTTCTTTTCACAAGAAATTCTTCTGGTCAGTTTACGCAGGTGATGCTTATGTTGGAAATAGGTACGAGAAAAGAAGCAAAAGATAGTTTGGCATAAGATTAACCGGTTTACACCAAACCTCCGGAAATTTGAATTCATTATGTGGCTTGTTATATTAAATAGGCTGCAAACATTTGATAGAATGAGAAAGCGGACTTTCTATTGATGATAAGTGCATCCTGTGTTCCTCTTTTCCCAAGTCTTAGGGCATGCATGTTTGTGTTCTTTTTTTTTTTTTTTTTTATGAACACAATTCCTGTTTTTTTGTTCTTGAAAAAAAAAAACGTTTGTTTTAGTTTTTATTCTAAATCTATTTTCTTTTCCCGAGAACACATTTGAAACAGAAACAAGAAAAAAAAATTGTTTCTTGTTTCTAGAACAATTTTTAAGAACAAATTTTATCTCTCCTATTTTTTTCTTTTCTTTTTTTTTCTTCTTTTTTCTTTAGCCGGTCGCTAGCCTTGGTCATGACTAGCGACCAGCCATCTAGGGCCGACGACGCCATTGAGGGCCAGTAACCTCGCCGGAGCGTTGCCGGCCCTCAGCAAGGCCGAGCTCGCCTAACCACCGACGAGGCTCGGCCTCGCCGAGCCACCACCAGGTCATCGGTGGTTGGGCAAGCTCGGCCTCACCGGGCCACCACCAGGCGATCGGTGGCTAGGCAAGCTTGGCCTCGCCGGATCTAGGTGAGCCCGAGCTCACCCAACCAAGGCGAGGCTGCCAGCCCTCTTCGGCAAGGCCAAAGCAATCGGCCAAAAGAAGAAAAAAAAAAAAAAAAAAATATATTAAAAAATTAAAAGAAACAAAAAAAAAAAAGAACATAAATTTACCAAACGTGTTTCAGTTCTTTTTTTTTTATTTCTGGAACAAGTTTACCAAACGCGTTTTTCTGTAAAAAATTGTTCTTCGGAACAAAAATATTTTTTTCTATTTCATGCCCAAAAAAAAAAAGAAAAGAAAGAGAGAGAATTTGAGTTCTTGAAAATTTCTATATTACATGCCATTTTTTTCTTCAATTCATGATCTTGTACTTCGCCTGTTTACCGTGCATTCAATTATAATCTATTTCATGATGCCATATTTAAGCTTATGTTTCAAACACCCTATTTTCATAAGAAACTGAAGAAGTATATCAGTAAAAGGTACGTTGTTTATACATTTGATACACTCAACATTTTCATCTTGCACATAAAAATATTATCTATCATATGTAGTTAAAAGCCGGAGCTGAAATAATGCTCGTTTTCGTTTATGCAACCCCTAATATTTGGTGACTCAAGAAAAAATTGGCTGAACTATTTTCATCCTAATTATCATCAGATTTGGCATCAAGATTTACAACAAATGGAGCATTTTGCAAGCACTTCGTTTCGAGTCATCGATATACAATAAGAAATGGCGCTCCAAGAAAGCTTGAACAAGCAGTGAGGCAACGGTTTTCCTTGAAAGAAAGACATAGCCCGGATGACTCCCCAACTAATTTCTAGGCGCATGTCTAATCTGATGGAGGTAGTGCTCTTATTTGTTTTATTTCATCTCCATCGCCGTTGAGTCTCAGTCATATCCATTTACACCCATTTTTACTCTGTCTTTGTTTCTTACTACTAATTATAATCCATTCATAAAATTGAATTGACTCACTTTAAACTCAAGCCAGCAAATATGAGTGGAAAAAAGGTAACCAAACAAGGTGCAAATCCAGCAAATTCCCCTGGTCAGCTGATACGGCCCCTCAGCTTGTATACACAAACCAAACTGGCTCGTTTGTAAGTCTCCATTCGAAAATTCTAGATTCTTGAGTGACTAATTATTTATTTTTGCCCCCCTTAATTGAACAAATACGATAATTCTTGTTGGCCCCCTGTGGCTTTACGGAACATCTCATCTCTTTCAAGCCAAACATAGTAAACTTACCTTATTCACTGTAACTATGAATATTATTGTAATTTTTGCACAGCAACTCAATAATCACTATAACAATGGCTATTATTATTTTTTTCTTAGAGCAATATAATCTTAGAAGTCAGAAGTATGCTTGCATATATATAGACCTCAGAGAAGAGTGAGTCTAGATAGCTCTCATCACCATTTTGCTCATCATTAGGATTCCACTCGTTTATAATCTTTCAGCACAGCCCATGCGTTTGCATTATCATAAGTAAATTGTGAACAAAAACTATTAAACCTAAGTGACTTGATAATTCTAGTTCCAATTTAATTAAGGCTTGAAGGGTACATATATATTTATGTTTATATGGATGTGGATGTATATAATACTGTATCATGTCTATATGATAGACCAATTGTTCATCGTCGGTTTATAAACGAATTAATAAAGAGTCTTTTTCTTGAGCCACCATAAAAAGGCTAGAATGACTAAAAAAACAAGAAGAAGAAAGAGAAGCCTCAAATTAATCGGTTGTTATGATTTTAAGTAGCCATCTTTTGCTTTTAGCAAAATAAAATTAGCTGGGTAGCATGCACATGTTTTATTATTCTTCTCTCTTTTTGTTGACTATTATTTGGTCATCTGAAAGTCTGCATTATTACGGACCAACTTTCTCCCATCTCCACATGGATTGAAAAGTGACTTGGGTTGAAGAGTGGGGCTTTGGTGACATCAAATTGAAGTGTGAAAAAATGCATGAAGGTTTTTTTCGGTCGGTGTATGAAGGTTTTTTTTTTTTTTTGGTCAGTAATATAGGTATTTCATTACTTAAAGGTAGCATTACATAGGAATCGAGCATTACATCCAGAAGCTATAGCTTCTGCAGCTACCGAACTTTGCAACATAGAGGGAGGAAATATGTTCCAGTTTTGGGCCAAATCAGTTCTTCCATGGGCCCTAACGGCCCAATCAGCGACCCCATTTGCCTCTCTTTTGCAGTGTTGTAGACGCAAATTAGGGCACAGAGAAAGTAAGGAGTCGATCTCTGCGAAAAGGACACGATCTTCCCACGGCGGCGTTCGTTTCGCTTGAAGGATGTCGATCAAGACCAAGCAATCACTTTCCATGATGATGTTCTCCATGTAAATGCCCTGTTGCAATAGACGTTTAATAGCCAGGGCAAGTGCCTGAACCTCTGCCTGAAATGCTGAAGCTGCTGTGAACTCTTGCGTGTAAACGTCGGTAAGAATCCCTTGGTGATTTCTGCTTATACAGGCCATAGTGCCATGATAACTGTCCGGAAAGTGAGATGCATCTATATTGCATTTGAGGAATCCACGTTGCGGAGGTGTCCAGACGGATGGTGATGGGCGATCAGTGGAGTCCCCTGTTCTGGAGTCTCCGATTCGCTAAACGTGTTGGGAGGAAAGGCGCTGGACTCGTGTTTGTGCGAGAGCATCAACGACAATGCGCTCTGGATCTGGACAAATTCGGCGGAAGATATAGTTGTTACGGAAGCACCAAATCTTCCACAGAACATGGGCGATCGTCTGCAGTCCAAGTACGGATTTCGGCTCTATTGCTCTTACTGTGATCCACGCATCTAGATGATTAAGAGTTAGAGGAGATACTGTGATGCTGAGCTGCGAGTGATTCCAAATCCCGGTTGTCCATGAACAAAAGAAAAATAAGTGCTCAATCGTTTCTGGAGAGTTCTGTTTGCAAATTTCACAGATCGGATCAGGGGTGATATGCCGAGAAAAAAGTTGAGCCTTTGTAGGAAGAGCGTTTTGACATGCTGCCCATAGGAATAGACGGATCTTTGGTGCTGTGTTAAGTGTCCATATTTTACGCCAAAGTATGATGGGTGGTTGATATGATGTTGATGCTTGGTGGCCTCTTTGCTCGGATGTTCTGCTGGCTAGAGTCTGATAATTGCTTTTAACTGTGTACTTTCCATCCTTAGTGGCTGTCCACACCAACTTATCAATGGCATGTAATGGTCTGATTGGGATTTTAAGAATTTCAGTCATAATACTGCTGTCAAATAATTCTGATATAAGGGAAACATTCCAGGTATGTTGGATAGGGTCAATAACACTTGCCACCATCTCTAGTTCCTCTCGTCTAGCTGGGCCGCCAATGGTGCCGATTGGTAACCAGCTATGATCGCAAATTTTGATATTTCTCCCATCCCCCACCAACCATCTTACCTTAGTTAAGATGGCATCTCTGCCACAAAAGATACTCCGCCAGCCCCAAGAGGGCCTCGTTCCATGCTCAGCAAACAAAAATTCTTTAGTTTGGAAATAAAGACCCTTGAACAGCCGACTCCATAACAAGTTGGGTTGTTGAAGTAGGCGCCAAGCCTACTTACCAAGTAGAGTCTTATTGAAAGCTAGCAAATCACGAAAACCTAACCCACCATTGACCTTGCTGGTTTTTAATAACTCCCACTTCTGCCAATGGACACCAGCCTTTCTTTTATCATTCTTCCACCAAAAATTGGAGATTTTCTGTTCAATTAGAAGGCATACCTAAGTATTTCCCATATTTTTGTAATACTGGCACCTTGAATTATGCCGCTAGATTGTGCTGAAGACTCAAATGACAGAATTTTGGAAAAAACATTCCCGACTTATTCCTATTAATGACTTGGCCAGTTGCTAGACAATACTGATTCAATAGGTTAGCCAAATTCTTACATTCCGTAAGTGTACCTCTGAGGAAAAACATTGAATCATCAGCAAAGAAAATGTGGGAAAGTGTAGGGCAAAACCTATTGAGTTGAATACCACGGAGCTAGCCCATGCTGATGGCTTGTCGAATAAGGGTGGATAGTAGATTCTCCACTAAAATGAAGATGTAAGGTGGTAGCGGGTCCCCTTGACATAACCCTCTTGAGGGCCGAAAGTATCTCAGTTGTTCCCCATTAAAACGCACACTTAAGGATGTAGTAGTAATACATTGCATCACCAATCTAACCCATGAGGGATGAAAACCCAAAGTAAGGAGATAATCCAGTAAGAAATCCCATTCAACTTTGTCGTAGGCCTTCTGCATATCCATCTTGAGCATTGCATTAAAGTTACGCTTTCTTATCCTTGTCTTGAAGTGATGAATAACCTCCTGGACAATTAACACATTATCTTGAATTTGACGCTCACTCACGAAGGCAGCTTATTCTACTGAAATGAGGTCCCCAAGCCAAGGTTTCAGACGATTTGCCAATACCTTAGAGATAATCTTATAAGCATAATTGCAGAGGCTAATCGGTCTAAACTGATCTAAGCTTTCGGGGTGGTTGATCTTAGGGATTAGCATAGGTACTGTTTTATTAAGCTCAATAGTCATAACCCCTGAAGTAAAGAACTCTTGAACTAACCTGAAGATGTCTTGTTAAATTATATCCCAATGTGTTTGATAAAAAAGTCCATTCAGACCATCGGGACTTGGAGCCTTCGTCGCACCCAACTGAAACGTTGTAATTTTGACCTCCTCCATTGTGACCACGGCAATTAACTGTGCATTCATCTCTTCAGTCACTAGGGGTTGACATTAAGCAAGTATCGGTCTATATTCATGGGAACCCACAGAAGTATATAATTGGCAGAAAAAATCAAATGTCATCTCCTTTAGAATCGGTATTTCTCTAACCCAGTTGAGGCTTTCATCCCTTAACATCCCGATTCTATTACACTGCCTCCGTTGTACCGTAGTTGTGTGAAAAAACTTGCTATTTTTATCACCCCACTATAGCCAGTTAACTCCGGAGCGCATAGCCCAAAATTGTTCTTCCTGCTACCAAAGGTTTCTGATTTTCCCATGGAGGTAGGTAGCTTCTTCGGTGTCATTATTGGAGTTGTAAGGCCTGTTAACCAGTGACTGGAGTTGCTGTTGTAGTGCTGGCACCATCAACTGAACATTGTCGAACTTTAATCTACTCCATTTTTGCAGCTGATAAGAGACAATTCTGAGTTTGCGTAGGAAACTGGTATTGCGCACTTGGACTAAATTCCATGTATTAGCGATGACCTCGCGGCACTCCGGGTCTTGGTTCCAATAAGCCTTAAAAACAAAATTGCGTTGGCCTCTCGGATATGATGGTGATGTCGATATGATAAGGGGGCTAAGATAAGAACCTAGGGCAGGTAACGCGAAGACTTGGGCTTCAGGGTATAGGATACGCCACTCCGTTGTGCACAACACATGATCCAACCTTTCCTTAACCTGATCCGGACCATCCCTATTATTGGACCACATAAACTTGCATCCCTTACTTTCAACCTCCATAAAGGCACAGTCATTTATGACATCTCGAAAGGATTGGAGTTTATACCTTTCCGGGGATCGCTTGCCTACTTTCTCCCAAGCATATAGGATTTTATTGAAGTCTCCGGCACATATCCAAGGGAGAGTGTTGAGTGTGCTAATCGAGCGAAGTTGATCTCATAGCAGCTGCCGATGATGGTAGGAGGATGGGGCATGGAGACAGGTGAAACGCATTAGCTTATCTTCCTCAACATCCCGACATATAATATCAAAAAAGTCCGCCGAAGAGCTGTGTATGTCTACTGACACAGTGTCAGTCCAAAAAACTGACAGGCCTCCTGCCAACCCCTGAGGATTACTAACAAAAGAGTTACTGAAATGTAAGCGTCATTGCAAACGCTGAAGAACTATCTCAGGATTCTTAGTCTCCATTAGGAACAAAAAGTCGGGCTTTTCTTTGGCCATCAAGGCCTTTAAAGCTTGAACTGTCAGAGGATTGCCCAAACCCTAACAGTTCCAGCAAACCATCTTCATTTGTAAGACGGTGGCTGTTTGGGGCCAGCCACCAAAGCCCACTGATGCTTTTCAGAGGCTTCTACTACAGGTGTTTCCATTAATTGAGTATCATCAAAGTTATCGAGTAGGACATTTTTCATTTCATATGGGGCGTATCTTTTCTGTTTCTTTGCTAGTGCCAACCTAGGACTAATTCGGGTAGCTTGCATTTTTTTAAGTTGTGGGATATCCATGAGATTGCTGATCTGACCTTTCTGTTTTTCTTGTGCAGGGATTAGAGCCGTGGTAATGGTGTGGCCTTTATTTTGAAATGGTTGCTGTGGTGGCTATTGTGGCATGCTTGAGATAGGATGAGGCTGCACAGATGGGGCCATTGTAACTGCAGTTCCAGTTGATGTAGTGGGCAATAAAGGAATAGCTGGCAATAGAGCTGGAGTTGTCTCAGGTACAGTCTCCTCATTCTGTTCCTGATTAGTGGGGGGGGGGGGTTGTAGAATGCATCCCAATAAGGGCTAGATTGGCGAACCTCCTCTCTTAACCAAGGACCAAAAGCCATCTTCTCTTTTCCATCCATTTTGACTTCATCAAAAGGATACTCTTCACAATATGTAGCATAATTGCCAATTTTGCCACATGAGTAGCAATAGTGAGACAACCGTTCATACCTGAAATCCAGCCACAACATCCTCCCTTCAATCCTCACTAGTTTGCCAGTTTTTGAAGGTTCATTCAACTGGATCTCCACTTTAACCCGCCCTGCCCTTAAGGCCGAGCCTTCTTTAAAATCTACTCCTACCTCTAAGACCTTGCCAAGCTGATTAGCTGCCTTTCATAGCATCATTTCCGTAGTCCTTCTAATGGTAGACCAATGACTTGTACCCAAAATGCACAGCAGGTAAAGTCATAACAGAGTAACGGCGTGTGAGGGATCCAAGGCTTGAACCAAACTAAGTTACTAGAAAAGAGCCACGGACCACCGTCCAAGACTCGTTGTTTTTCACTTTATCGAAACTTCGCCAAATATAAGGCTCCTTCACGTTGAGCAAAATCTACATTGTCTATCCTCCATACTCGTTTTGAAGTACTTTGTAAGGCCTCGAAATTAACAGAGGTTTGTGTGAGAACTTTGCCAACTAAAGTTAGTCTACATTCTGCCAAAATTGTTGGTGTTGGTTCCTCCTCCCATACTTCTATTTCATGTGCAGAGCATAAACGGCCTAATCGTTGACACAAAGCAGCCAAGCGCACAGATTCTTCCTGATTTTCCGAAGCCATAATTCGAGGATGATGGAGGGTAGAGCTAATTCTAGAGATCAGATTCTATGCCAGAAGCGAAAGAAAACCCCATATCGTCGGACCAAGGTCAGCAAGCGAATTATAAACAGAGAGAAACCCAGTGGGGAGGATGGATGAAATTGACCTCAGGCAATGCATGCAGCCAATTCTTGAAGACACGGGGGACGCCTAGCCTCGGCCATAGAAGAAAAGAGTTGACATCGAACTTCAATCGGCGATGGCGGTGATTGCAGTGACGAGCATCAGGGAATTCCTTCGCAGAGAGAAGGGATAGGCTTGGAATATGCTGGAGACAGGGTTCGGGTTGGGTTATGGTGCAAGATAGAGTAGCAGTGAAAGTAGAACGAAGCGCTGCATTTAGCGCAAATTAGGGCAATGCAAACTGGTTCTTGACTGTAGTACAGGGGTTTGACACAAACAAACGGAAATACCCAAATTCAGATAAGCACTCTGCATGTCGAGAGAGAAAGCTCTTCATGTCGAGAGAGAAAGCTCCACAAAAATGTCGTAAGCCCTTTCTCGATGCATGAAGGTTGAAACGATTGATTTGTGCAGGAATCTAGAAATGTGAAATTTTGGAGGCTCAGTAGATAACAGATGACCAAGAGTCAAAGGCCATATCCACACTCTCTAGAAATCTGTCTCTTTCCTCTCTTTCGTGACGCGCACAACTTGAGAAGAGCCCTCATCCCACGGGCACACGAAAAACGTTTCATCTTTATTTCATGTTATTTGCAAATATGAGCTAATTTCAGCGATTGACTTTCAATCTAAATCTATATCCTCCCCATTTTCGTTACTTTCTCAACGACTAAATAATTTCCCTATTCAGTTAATTATTTTTTTAAGAAAAAAATTCTGATATTGAGCTTTTGAAAATACTCACATTAAGCTAAATACATATAAAAAATTTAATAACTGAGGATGATGATGTTCTCAATTTATGAGATAAGTTTAAAGATGTTCATGTATCTCTTTTACGCAAAGGTTACATTAGCGCAAGCCACACTTTTTGGATGGTTTTTTTAGTTGTCGGTGAAAAGACAAGAAAAAAGAGGTAAAAAGAATGATTTTTGCCATGGTGCTCAGAAAGTACTTGTCTAAGGTGGTGGATAAAAATATTACGACTATGTACACATTGGAAATTACCAACATCTTCATAGACCTAACTCAGAAATGTTTCAGATTTAAGGCCCACTATCCAAATTGTTGGACTTATGAGTTCAGCCACTTCATGATGGTCTGACCATATTCAGTTAAACCCAAGGGGGTTAAGTTTTTCTTTTTCTTTTGGTGAAACGACGACCATCGCTCAGAAATTAAACCAATCAAGTTACATCACTCGTAGTCGAAATACTGTCAAGTGCATCCTTACACAAAGTATCTTCGATAACGTTTGGAATACTTGTGAAAATAGTAAACTGCATATGCTACTCGTTTCCCAAACTAGCCAGAGCATGCGGTGCATCCGTTTGCTTCTCTGTATATATAACGCTCAATTCACGGTATGCCTGCATTCTTTCCTTGCAAGTTCCTGCACTCACAAGGAGAGGTTCTATGAGAAGATAGTGAGACTGTTTGTCCTCAAGAGCATGAATAACGGCTAAAGCATCTAATTCGTTATGCAAATGAATAGCACTATTCGAAACACTAGGTCTAATTTTGCCTCCTAACGTCCAAATCTCAGCAATAAAAGCATTCGTTCTTCCTGTGTTTCGAGGAAAACTGGCTATCCGGCTCCCCTGATGGTTTCTCGAAAGAACTCTCGTTCCTGCTTCTCTGTTCTCCACAGACATTAATTGCTCTGTCGGAGTTAAGCTTAATTTCCCATTATTCAGGTTCCCTCCATTCCATTCCCTGCCTTGATGAAAAGAAGAGTTATTTTCCTCTTCCTAAAGGCATGGGCAAATATAGAATGAAGAAGCAGACGCATGCAGACAAGTCATATAAAGACGGAAAGGAAGTTGCCTTCGTGTTATGTGAGTACGCTAGAATAGAACATAAACAGAGTGCTCGTGTGAATGTGTCTGGGGTTGATGGAGAGGAATGCAAAGGAAGTTATCTTCGAAGAACACTGCAAGCATTCGTTTGAGCGCGATTAAACTCCTGGCTAGCACAGATAACACAAGCATCGCATGGAGAAACTGTTGTTGGGCAAACACTTATTAAGCAGGTTCCTACTGGCCAAAACATATCTAATTATGATCTGCAATTATTCTTGTGCAAACATGGTCAGTTAGCCCAATTGAACTTGATAAACAACTGTTGGGATTGTGTAACAGAATGCTAATACCTTCATCTGAGGAGAAGCCAACTAGCATATATTAATTGTTCCACACCACACCAATTATCCAAGGAGAAAGTACCAAAAAACTCTTAAATCTATTATATTTGTCCAATTTAGTTGTCAATCTTTAAATTATACAAATTGAGTCATAAAACCTTTTAATGATTTGTCAATATAGTCCAAAAAATCACTCACACCGATGTTATGCCCCACGTGATACTACCAGTGTTAACATGGAATTTTTTCTAAATTTTCTAATAATTTTGTGGACCTTTAAAATATTTTCATTTTTTTATTTTTGTAAGAGAAATAAGTGATTATTTTTGCTTTGTGGAAATTGAATGATTTGTAAATCATTTTATATAAAATGATCGTATACGCTTACAAAATGAATAATAGTTATGAAAATATTTAGATATAAATTATCATCGATATTGAAATTATTTTTTATTAACTAATTGTTTCAGTCGATACAAACGATTATTTTTTGGAAAATATTATTCAAACTATTTATTTTTTGCAAAAAAAAAAAAATATATAGCCTAAAAGAATTTGAATAATCGTCTCATCATACTGGGCGTTATAACTCTGAATCCTTCAGTCAGAAGCACGACACTAGAGGTTCCAATAATGTAGTCAACCTCAGTAATGAATGAAACACACTAAACTAAAACAGAAAAAAATGAAAGAGAAGATCTGGACAGCTAGTACTTAGCATCAACGAACAGCACATCAATGATACAATTACATGATTACGCATACCAGAACATACCGACAGCCAGCACGCACTAAAAAATAGACATATTCCGTAACTCACCACATTGGTACGAACACAACACAGTAACCACATCAGCAACTCAACATATTCGAAATGGATATACAGCTGATGAACCAATCAGTAACACAGCGCACCCAAATGAATGCGCATACGATGAATAGAGCAGCAACTCAATGCTCTCGCAGCATGCACTCAGTTATTCGAGATGGTAGCATTCGCTCAATACACTTACGATTTCAACATGTGCAGCGAGCTAACCAGCAACATTTTTTCATAATATGTTTGCAATTGGGCACAATAAACACAAAACGACATATAGTGAAGTATAAGAAGTAAAGGTGCATGGATCAATTCATTTTCGTTTAAGGGGCCCTCGCCAAGTTCTGGAGTAGTCAGTATCAGATTCATCTTGCGTACACATTGGATATGTGTCTAGTCCGAGAATTCCAAGAACAAATCCCAAAACATAGCTACTAAATTCTGAAATGAGAGGAAACAAAAAAAAACAAAATTAAATTTTATACGACAAAAATAATCAATTGATTAAGCAATGGAAAGCCCTACGTCAGAATCTGAATCAAAACACGCACTGATCTAGTCCAGGAATTTTATCAAACAGGTGGTAGACATTTTGGCCAAAGGATCTAGATGCAGAAATAAGAGAGAGGTCATATCCAGACTTATCACAGTGGCTCGAACGCAACTGGATTTCATGCAAGTGTAATCAAGTACTCGGCCCTTACCTTCAGCAGAAACAGAGAATGCGAATTAGGGGCGAACAGAGCACTTACTGTGGCTGTGAAGCTGGTGGCACTGG
The DNA here is from genome assembly GCA_016097615.1 of Eucalyptus dawsonii. NCBI lineage: Eukaryota > Viridiplantae > Streptophyta > Magnoliopsida > Myrtales > Myrtaceae > Eucalyptus > Eucalyptus dawsonii. The sequence continues at coordinate 77,146,944 of CM027873.1, read as the reverse complement.
GGAAGTGGCCTGCGAAGGCAATCAGTGACAGAGAGAGAGGTGAGGATTCATGGAGGAAATCAAGAGAGAATCACAACTAAACATGAGAATTCCTTCCCTATACTCTCTTCTCTACGGTGGTCGGCGATCGAAGACGAGCGGCGGCTACTGGTGGACTAGAGGTGGCCGAGTATGAAGAAGGAATCGCGACCCAGAAGCTCCTGAAATTGATGATGAGAGACAGAATTTGTTGAGCTCCGTGTTTGTGCGTTCTCTCTGCTTTATTCTACCCCGCCGATTGCGTATATTATAGAAATACGTATATGTAGACGCGAGGCTGTAGTGAGATGCGCCGAAATTTTGTTTTAGTATTTTTTGTTATTTTCATATATTTCTTATTTTTACAAAAATGCACGCTCGATTTGCTAGCGAAAAATTCGATTTCAACGAGAGAGATAAGTTTTATTTGTGTTTTTATCAAAATGGATGAAATTTTTGAGTAAAATTATGAGAAAAAACCCACTACATATGTATTCAGTTAGAGATAGAGAAACATCATGAGTGACAAGTAAAGTATCCTACGTTCTTATTGGTTTATTGGTGATGTAGTGCTCAATTATAGTTCAGTAAACTTCTAAAATAAAAATCATAAACATTCTTTGCCACCTTTAAGATAAGCTGTGAATTTTCCCGGTAGCTATATAATCCCTATCATATAGATTGGCTGTAGCCGTTAATTTCAATAGGGTCCCCGGCAAAGTCACCCCGATGCACACGCACCCGGGCAGCTCAGAGGTCCTCCTCATCCTCCAAGGGTCGATCTGTGTTGGGTCCATCTCGTCGTCAATGAACATCGTCTACTTGAAGAACCTCAACAAAGGGGACAGCATGATTTTCCATCAGGGCTATTGCACTTCCAATTAAATGCTGGTAAAGGTCCAGCTCTTGCCATGATCTGCTTCAGCAATCCGGAGCCCTGGGCTTCAAATCTTGGACTTTGCTCCGTTCGCTAATGATTTGCCTTCTGAGTTGTATTGAGGCCACCACTTTCCTTCGATGATGCCCAGGTGAAGAAGCTAAAGGTGTTCTTGGCGGCACTAGCTAAGTGGCTAATTTCATTTTCATCGAGAATCCATCCATTAACAATCACCACCATTTGAAGCCTCTTCAAAATGAAAGCAAATTAATTCAGCTTATCTGCTTGTCTTCAATGGCTTTCCGTGGATTTTTCTTCTAAGGTTGTATTTGGTTTGCTTGTGTGTTGAAGTGAGTCGTAGGAGTAGAGATTTGATTATTAGTGCTTTCTAACTTGTCCTGTTTAGGCTATGGAGCAAAACGCCTCCCTCTTTTCGTCAAATTTTGAGTAGATGAATAAAAGTATGTTGCTTCATCAATTCCTTGAGTGCTAATTTTCATCTAGAAAAAAAGTGCTCGAAAAGTCAAGTGATGTAATAATATCATCCACCCATTATAGATGAGATTACAGTAGAATTTGAATCCTATCTACAAAGGATAAACTAACATTTGGTAATGCATTCATATAATGGTGGCTCATGCCGTGCCGGGTGTTTGACCCAACCATAGCATTATTTAGTAATACAAGATCATGTCAACACATTTAATACGTTCATTTAGTATTGTACAAGGCCAATTGGACCAATTCATTGACGTGAACTTTTCTACGCATGACTTCATTGACGAGGATTAGCATGAGCTGGGTAGATACTTTTTTTTTTTTTTTTTTTTTTTGAAGGTAGATTCTATTTAAAAGCCTGGCTTTGGACTTGTTTCTTTTTTTCTAAATACACTAGAATCTTGTCGCGATCACTTGTAATGAGCTAGTAATGGATGCATCCGGATCATGAAAGTAGCTCACATCCATTGTTAGATTAGTGGGTTCCACGTGGGTTGAATTTCATCCAACGATACATGTGAGATGCTACATGCACCGGGTGCATCTAAGATTTTTTCTTCTACAGGACGATGTGCCTTAAAAGTGTTGAGATGCTGCGTATGATTAATTTTTTTTGCCATAAGCTCATAAAATTTCAAATTCAAGTACTGTTAAACCCATTTTTGGGAATCTTTGCGACCCTCATGCCACCGGAAAGCTCTACTCACTATTGTCAGGTATAGGAATTGTTTAGTTTAGATCCTTAGGTTTTAATTTCACCATATGTTTTTCACCGAAAAGGTGGTAATATCATTTGAGACAAACAAGGGTGTCGGGTGAATGATATTTTATTGGAAAGGTTACAATAAAATTAGGTGCTCTCAAAATTTCGGAGTGAGATGAGGTAATTCAAAGAGATGATCCTAACATTTCAACGTGAGTTCAGTATCAAAATCTATCTTTCAAAAATATAAAAGTGGGTAAAATTCGCATGATGTTGACTCACGTGGCACACTCTCGTGCAAGCTTTATGCACTGATTTGCTTTTGAGGTCAGTTTAGCAAACCTCTAATGCTAGCAGATGTGTAATATTAGCAAATACCTAAATTTTACATATTTAATTCTTATAGGAATTTTGATAATAAATTACTTAAAAGGAATAAATGTTTAAAGAAATTATTTAGGAACTGTCAAGTCAATCCCAAACTTATTATATAGAGGCTTCATTCAATTCTAAACTTTCAATTTTGCCAATTGAATTCTAAACTTTTACACGTTAATATAGTCATTCTCGCCAATTTTCACAAAGATTACTAATGCGGCAATGTCTGCGTAGGACTGACAAGCGATGACTAAACTATCACATCAACGATTTTCAGTTTAGTCCTCTTCACGGCATAATATTGAGAATACTCATTGAATCGGAATAAGTTTGGTAGCAAACCGGTGATCTTCTCTATCTAATGAATGGTAAGTCCGCTTTAAAATCGTCCACCTTGCACCCACCCAAAACCGACATAGGTGGGTAGGTAGAGAATACCTAGGGGCACGAGACAACTCTCTCTAAGGAACTCGGCAAAATAACCTCGTAACTCGAGAAGGGGTGCCTCCTCGCAAAGGGGTCGCTCCTTCATGCATGCTCCACTTGCCCTGGGGATATGACTCAATTGATTTGTCAAGACTATTCGTGTAGTTCTTTGGCTAAAATTAACTGTAAAGACTACATTGAAATTCCGCACAAAGGTTTAGAAATTAATTAACAAAATTAGATTGCTTAAAATTGAATTGGGATCCATAAAATATGACCAATGGGATAATTTTTCCAAATTTTTTATTTGTATCTAAATTCTATGTAGTTGTTTATGTATATTTGGATTCTATTTTGAAAACTCTATATGTGATTGAATGAATTATCAAAGATCTATGACAGTATAATTCCATGTGGTTCACAATTTATGTGACGAGAATCTTATATCCGATGTAATTCCAATTTTATAGTTATTAAGAGTAAGTCATAAGGTATAAAGGGAAAAATATATGTCTGAAAAGTGATTCCGTGATTATGCATATTTTGTAAAAAATGTAGAAAATAATAGCTTCTACACTTTAGAGATTGTATTTTGAAATACCTAGAGGATGAATATTTAAGTTGATGGAGAAAGTTCCTGAATCTAAAATATGAAAAGAAAAAAAAAAACTATTTTTTTTAAAGTTATGTTCCATGATTAAGCATACTTTGGTGGAAGATGTTCACGATAATTTTCATACATTTATAGAATTCACTTTGAAATATCTGTAGCTTTGACACTTTAAATTGATCAACTTATTCTATAAATATATATATCTGGTAACAAGGAAGGGAAACATAATTTTGCACAGTAATTGTTCAAATACTTTAGAAATACATCAAGTAAGGCATTCCCCCACTACAATCAGCTGTAACGTGATATTGTCCGATAATTATGCCTCACTTTCGAATGCCCACAGGACGAAGGATGCTGGGCCCGTAAGTGGATTTAACCATTCGGAATAGTAGGGAAGCCGTGAGCCGTAAGAATGAAAACACGGTCAGAGAGGCCAGCAAAGTGATGGGAATAAAACCCACTGCAGTCTCTTGTCCAGCACAATCGTGAGAGTTGCAGCAAAGGCCACTAGCGTGAAAACCAAGGAGAGGAAGAGAAAAGAAAGCCCCATTATGATCTTCTCGCAACGAATCGAAGAAAATCTTCCCCGATCACACTTGCAACTTAAGATAGCTAGGAATAACATGATGGCCGTCACAGAGGAGAACAAACCTAATGTATCCGAAATTGCGAAACCAAAAGTGAGTCCTTTCCCCAACAACAATGGGATTCCGGTATTGTTGTCATTGCCTCCGGGCACAGTGAAAGCAGCAGTGAACAACACTGAGGCATTTAGAGCTGAGACGAGCATACATGAATTTGCCATCTTCTTCACCCACTTCTCTCCATTGTCAAGCAACTCTTTGTGATTCTCCATGAATATTTCCCAAAATGTTTTCCCTTTGTCAATGGCAATTCTCAAGTCAGGGCTGATACACATATCCATAGCCTATGCATAATAGTCAAAAATATGAATTACGGTAAGTGGATAAATTATTGAAAATTTTCCCAAACCCCGCTGAAGCAACGTCTGAAGGAGATAAGAGACTTATTTAACGTTTAAGAATGATTCATGTCATATTACTTCAAGAAAATCACTATCCATTTACATACATTTAATTATATTTGAACTACACTATAATCTTAAATACAAAATATGATACACTGGAACTAGCACAACTATCAAGGAAACATAAGCAAACCTGATTAAAATGCTTATTTTTCTCCAAATTTAATATATGGATAATACATGAATTGATTTGCACAATAATCCCCAAATTGCATCACGACAGAAACCTATAGAAAGAGTCGGTCGGATTTGAGAAAGAGTTCTTGCAATTAGATTAAGTGGCAGATCACAGTTGCAATCTTATTATGATGACTTTCAATCAGTTTTCAGTGCCCCAATTTCTCTAATCAGTCTCCCTTATTTTCTGTAAATTGTTCTAAAAATTAAGCGTCGTTTCTCAACTTACTTAAATGATTCATGTTTGTGTCATTTAAAAGTTCTATGTAGGCTTAAATGGTAAGAGAATTTACTCTTCTGCTTGTGAACGACTCAAGCCTTGTCGAGAGTATGTCAGGACTAAAATCCCGAATGCACCCGAACCCCAAACACCGCATCACACCCCGCCCCGACCAACCCCCCCCCCCGGGGGCCAATGTAAGGTAAGCGTTCTAAAATCGATCGGGGAGACGGACCAACTGAGGTGTATGAGAACTTACCAAAATATCGCCTAACTGCTATTAAAGAAAGTAACTACATATGCTCCCAAACTATCAAATAAAGATCTAGCCATCATAGTTTAAGAAATTTGGCTAGAAGATATGATAATTATCGTTAGAAGCGGTTATTGAGTATATGAAAAGAAAGATACTTACCTAAACCATTGAAGTTCTCTTTGCATTTTAAAAGCTGCCCCGGAGACTTCATATACACCAGGTAAATTAGGGCTGTACTTTGCTACTGCGAGCATAATTTGCTTCCATTCTTTCGGATTGGGCGGTAGACTGAATGACAAGTCATTGGTTGAGTTTCCTTCAGAAAGAGTCTGAGGATGCTTTCTTGGCGATGCACCACAGCAAATGTCCTCAACGACGCACGATAATCCGGAAGCCAAATACGCTCTGGGAAAATCTTAATCCATAGGTTCACTAGTTCAGGGATTCCCTGGATACAGCTCCGGCAAGCAGCTCCTGCTCTTGAAAAACTCGGTCTCTTTGAAAAACTCGGTAATCTCAGTAGTTTTCATACGAGAGACCTCAGTGCAAACTTTTTCAGCTAATGCAACGGCCCGCCACATGTCTCAGCTTCACCTCGTGAATCCTCTTGATTGTAGGAACTACAAAATGTTAAATGAAAATGAAAAACGAAGAGGCGGAAGTTGAATTGCGCTAAAAAAATTCTCCAAGTTTTTTATCAGACACCAAATTGCTTCTAGCAACATTTTGCTAATTGTCGTATTTTCCCACAAAAACCTACCACACTGAGAGCTTGGGTTGGGTACTTGGGTGGTACATTGGGAAAACGATGTCATTTTTTTTTTTTTTAATATCTTTCTGGAATATATTTTGATCTTCTTTTTCTTTCGGGATTCTGTCCTCAGATGCAAAGTGTGGGTTTTAGAAGTTGCTGATGCAAAGTATAAATATAAAAAAAGGTATACTCATTTTTGAAACTTTTTTTTCCAAAAAAGGTTATATAATGTCTTAACAGAGAAAAAATAATAGGATGTGAAAAAGCAGAACAGATGAGAGGGTAAGTGAAGAAAGTGATCTTTCTTGAAGTTGTTCTGCAAGGGTAGAAAGAAGGGATGAAGGAAATGACTAGATCTTCATTTATTAAGAAAGAGAAGGAAATTCAGACGAGGCTTTATAATGCAAATCGTGATTAAGACTCTGAAGTAACCATGCTAATTACACGTTTCTAGCTAGAGTAAATCACAGCAATCTTTGCATATATAATTACTTTAAACAATATTATTCATATGAGCACAGCAGCTCATAAGAAGTCGTACGATCCTTTGTATTGTTAGTTGCGCTCAGTGCAATAGCAAAAATATTTGCTTTCTCCATTCTATCGAATAAATCAAGACTACCACATGAGGTTGCACCCTGGTATGTCAAGTTCAAGTTTATTTGTTGTCCCTCCATGATATGGCGAGTATAGCTAACTCGGCTTTATTCTAAAGCGATTTTTTATATGATAAAAATACGCAATGGCATTTTTCCTTCTTGTTCTTCGATAAAAATAGAATAATTAAGGACAAGATGACAAGGTGAGTCTAACTTTGGGCAAAAGTTGAGAATAAGTTTTGAAAGCTATAGGATTGTTTCATAGTGGTCAGACAATATTTGGGTTAGCTTTCGCACACCTCAAATGGTTTACCTTCTAGATAATTTTAAGAGCGTACTCCTCCATGTTGATCTGGTGTACTTAGGATCTATTTCTAGAATCTTCCAACAAAATACAAGATTATAATAGAAGAGCAAAGTTCCTTACCATCTAGCTAACAGCTTATTATTGGTACAGGATATAACGAGTGGATTTCTGGGATGCTCGGTTTTGTCCAGGCCCAATAAAATTGCTTCCCCTACATATTCTTCTATTCGAAGCCCTTCCAAACAAATCATTTTGATTTTTCCTATGCGTTTTCTTTCCCCATTTCCTATTCTTCACGCCTATTTAAAGTTGCCAAATTAAAGTGTAAATATACTGTATTAAATGCGTGTAAAGGATACACCCGTGCCTTCATCTATTGCAAGCTAATTTTGTAGTCAATGATGCTATGGGCTTGCCCCTGGTCCCACGCTTGATTCCTGCACCCTCTGAACATATCATATCGTGTTGAATTGAGATGAAGTAGCACTTAAAGAAAATAATATTTAGGATTAAGCACTTCACCCATAAGGAGGAAACAATTACATTTGGATTTACTGTTCTTATTTTTTTCAAAAAAGATTTAGACGCTTTGTAGAGATTGATGAAGCGAACATTTATCAAGATTGAAGGGGAAGTCCCAGGTTTATGTAACTCTCATTCAATTAGCCATAAGCAAGATAAATTCCTAAGTTAACATAAAATCTCGACCCATTTTGCAATTTTAAAGATTTTGTTTTTTAATTTTTATTTTAGAAAACGCTACTCTTGCAATGGTGGATACCTGAGATCTTTAAAAATATACAAGCATTGACATAGGGAATCATAGAACCACATATATAAAAGATTTTTATTAGAATCCAATGTCGTGTAAAAGAATAAGTTATACATCCATTGCTGGATGGTTGATATATGAAAAAATGTAACTAGAAAACCAAACTTCAAATACACATGTCACTTATTCGACGGGACTGTGTAAAGACTTTTCTACATAGACAATTGACCTAATTAAAATCCCTTTCAAATTAGGGCCATAATATTAATCATAACGTTTTTCTACTTATAGAAGAAGTTAAAAAACAAACAGGAAATAGACTTTTAGTCGCGGGGGGGGGAGAGAGAGAGAGAGAGAGAGAGAGAGAGATAGAGACAAGAGACAGTATCTTCATAGAATGAAAGCATACCTACAAATTTGGTGGCAATCCAAAGTGACCTTGTAAGACGTTGAAATGCTACAATTAGGTTGTAGAGAGAACCGGGTAAGTGGATATGAAATCACTGAGTGTAGGTGGAATGAAGATACTTTACTACATAGATTATAATTACTGGTGTCTTGACAATCTCAATGGTTGATAGCCACGGAGATCAAAACAAACAGCATTCACATTCACATGGATTAATCAGTTTAGCTCTGCTTCGTTTTGCAGCTCCTTCTATACTAGTTGCGTCCTAATTCGCTCATTTTGTTGTCTATTAAATAAGTTATACAATACTTATGCACCTGGTTAGATCATATGTGATTCACACCAGATAGCTGATCCATGAAGTAGTTTCTATTCGAGTCAAACTTGGTCAAGGAACCAGAATATATCCTTCAAAGAAACAGTCATTTTTGGTTTCCTTTGCTAATATAAGAAAACTGCTTAAGTAAAAATTCTTAGAATGTCTTAAATTAGATGCCCCCCAACTACAAAATTTGTGGCTTACCTGGATCTGAATTTTCATCTGTTGTTTTGTAGCTCAAGTCCACCGAAAGACCTTCAGTTCAGAGAAACAAAAGAACAGGTGATGAGGTGGGTATGATCATCTCGAAGGGAATCAGTGATGAAGGGATGCGAGTGCAGAAAGTACGAACATTCGTATATCAATGCTTCCATAATATTGAGCCTGGTTCCGCTGCGAAAGTTAGACTTCACTATCGCCAATTGGTCCAGTATACGCGAGTATTTCAAGGTAATTAGGCGAGGGTACCGCCCTACTAGATAAAGGGTTATATCTATCCAAATTCACCAGAAGAGTCAATCACGAAAAGAAGCCAAGTCTAGAATGAAGGAAAAAAACAGATGGAATTGAGATAAAGGGTGATGGTGATCTTACCATGGTGACCAGCGACGGTGAGACCATAAATGAGGAAAAATGCATAGGACCGCTGAAGGGCTGACTTTCATGGTCTGTTGTATTTTTCGCCAGAACCAGGCAATATCCTTATGCATATAAGCTTCCCAAGCAGATATTTCCAAAGGACACGTCCTTCCATATCATCAAGTTGCGTCAACCTAGGATTACTTCTTAATGCCTTGACCATCCTTATCCTTCCACACAGGACAGCAATGTGGAGGGCTGTGCGGCCGTCACAATCAACCATTTCAAGCTCTTCGGATGTGGAGAAAAGAGCTCAATCAGGTTCTCCAAAATTGGTCTCGTGCACTCCAAACGGCTATGTGAAGCACTGTTTTCTGATCTGCTTGTTATTTTTGGCTGTCCTTGAAACAGTATCTCGTACGAAAAATCTTTTAGCAAATTCCCAATCGCCCCTGAATGCAGCTTCGATCAATGGTTGGTAATAGTGTGCATCCACTCCGTTTTCCAGTATTTCTGCAATGGATGAGAACTTTTCAGGCCAAGTTAATACTTTTTTCTTGCTCACAGTGAGAACTGAGAAGTGTCCCAGAAAGGAACAATTTCCTTGAAGATCCGTCAAATATTAATTTCAAAATGGAATAATCCTTCCGAGGGATAATGCACCTAGAGCACCTCTTAATTGAGAAGGGATTTGATGGAACGCTTAGAACATCTTCAATAAATGTAGGAGAAAAGTGAGCACAAAATCCTTCTCAAATTGATTTTCTTAGCCGATGTCAGGGTTATATTTGTTCGATGACAAAGCATAAATAGAATTATGAAGAAAATACAAGTTCTGGAATATTTTAAGACCATATCGCCTATACCTAATTTTTTTGTCGCTTGGAACTTGAACATATACCTACTATTGGTTCTGCATGATTCAAATTTAGATTGTTGTTCACTTGGTAGCGTCGCCATTGGGTTGCTTTCCTGGTTAGATTCTTTCAACGAAGTAAACAAAGCATGCAAAAATGGGTAAGATCTTCAGTTATCAAAGAGTTTTATAAAGGAACATCCCTTAAAGTAAAGGTGAGCCCCTACAATTACACCAAGCAAGCACATCTTCTTTTTTCCACTTTATAGAGTTGGATTAGATGAGTGTATTAAAAAAAAAAAAAGATTATCCATAGGAGTCTAAGGTAGACCTATACTATTGGGCCAATAGCCTTAGACTCTAGTATTATAGATCATTAGGTTCATTCCTTAATGATGGGACCATTACTTTAAGATGACTTGATTCCTCTTTTTAACTAAAAAGTTCATCCATCCCTTTTACAACATGATGAGGTTGAGTCTTTACCAAGTTGAGTTTGGTTTTTGGCTTGGGAAGCTATTCAGGTAGCCTAATTCACAAGCTTTTAGTTGTACGAAGCTATTAGCAAAATGAGCACCTCACTTCTGTCAAAGACCAAAGGCAAAAGCAAAGAACTACAATTTGATTAAAGGTAGAATCTTTATGAAGAGACAGCTTTCATGCATAATATAGTTATATAATGGAAATTCTCCAATTTTCTTGTTTTCATCTCCAAAATTCAGTGAAATAAGTGTGTAGAAATTTTGGTGGCTGCATTTTCTAAACTTTAAAATTAAACCGGAAATAGCCAAAATTGACCTTATTTTGTACAGGGCACCAAATGTTTTTATAATGTCCTTAGTAAAGTTGAGCCCCCTACAATTACAACAACAAGCACATCTTTTTTTTTTTTTCCACTTTATAGAGTTGGATTAGCTGAGTGTATAAAAAAAAATTATCCATAGGAGTCTAAGGTAGACCTATACTAGTGGGTAAGTAGTCTTAGACTCAATGCTACAGATTATTAGGTTCATTTCTTAATGATGGGACCATTACTTTAAGATGACTTGGTTCCTCTTTTTTACTAAAGAGTTCATTCCATCCCTTTACAACATGATGTGGTTGAGTCTTTACCAAGTTAAGTTGGTTCTTTGGCTTGGGAAAGCTATTCAGACAGCCTAATTGGCAAGCTTTTAGTCGCATTTGCGAAGCTATTAGCAAAATGAGCACCTCACTTTTGTCAAAGACCAAAGGCAAAGCAAAAGAACTTCAATTGATAAAAGGTAGAATCTTTATGAAGAGACAGCTTTCATGCAAAATATAGTTATATAAGGAGATTCTCCAATTTCTTGTTTTCATCTCCAAAATTCAGTGAAATAAGTGTGGTAGAAATTTTGGTGGCTGGGTTTACTAAACTTTTAACATTAAAACTGAAAAACAGCCAAAATTGACCTTATTTTGTACTGGGCACGAAATGTTTTTATAATTTTTCATTCCCGTCGAAAGCATGAAACAGCTGATCAAGGATCACTTCGTGTTCCATCCACGATGAAGCAAATAGCATTATCAACGGACTCTTTCATGAAACTACCTGAAAGCAAGTAGCTTGAATGCTAGCGAAAGTTAAGGTCTTGAAAACACATCAGTAATGGGCACTTGAGTTTGGAGAGAAAATTTTACAAATGAACCAAATTTCCATATATCGGTCACAATTCAATTCATATCTCATGAGGATTAGAACAAGAACGATTACCTTTCGGGGTCATCGGAAATTAGCATATGGGAGCGATTAGATAGTACCCATTCTCTGTCACTTTCGAAATGCTTCGGGAGCGTGGATCCATTTTGTCATCAAAAACTCCTTTGCCGAACCCTCCTAAACTCCCAAGAGTGCAGGTTCTTCCTTGTTGGTGGGAGATACATCTCAAGTTTCATAGGTTCCGTATCAATCTCTTCTATTTCTATTTCATGAGGAAAATTCTAGATCTATTACACTTTGGTTAATTCAGTTTTTAACCTTTCAATTTTACCAATTGAAACATAAATTTTTATGTTTACCAATTAAGTCAATTTAGCCAATTTTAGCTTGAAATTGCTTATATGAATGCTAAGCGCTTGTCCTATGTGGTATAGCTGATGCTAACATGGATGTTTTTTTTTTTTCAAAATTTTATTATTTTTTATTAATCTTTTGTTTTGTTTTCTTTTCTTTGTTCTTTTCCTTCCTTCTTTTCCTTTTTATTTCCCATTATGACAGGTGAGGGCATGACTTTGCCCACCACTGGTGAGGCCATGGCCACCTTCGCCGTGACCAACAAGGATGACCTTTTCTAGACCATCGCAAGGCAACCGCCCAAACCATCGTGAGATATGGGCTAAGCTAGCTGCCTTGCTGGCCATAGATGAAGGTGACCATGGCCTCGCTAGCCACAAGTGAGGTGGCATTTACTTGTGGTTGACAAAGCTAAACTTGCCTACATTGGGCGAAAGAGCTGCCTGCAGTTGTAATGGCCTAGCCTAAGTTGAGGCTGGTGAGGGTGCGGCAATCAGCGGTGGTTGACAAGGTCTTCATGGCCCTTGCCAAGGGCTCGTGAGCTCCGGTGATCGCTGGCCACAATGGGAAACATAAAAGAAAAAAGAAAAGAAAAAGAAAAAATTAGTTAATATTTTCAAAATATATTATAAATTATTAAAAAAAATGTCCACGTCGGCTTTATATCATGTGGCGATCAAGCATCCATGTCAACAATTTTTAGCTAAAATTGATCAAATGGACTCAATTGTAAAATTGAAATGTTTATAATTAAATTACCAAAATGCAATAGAATTTAAAACTTTTGGACAATTTTCCCATATTCCAACATGTTAATATGTAAAAGTTAAAAACAAAAGATAGTCGTGGATAAACAACATTGGTATTTATCTCCATTAACCACTCAACCATGGCAAATATCTTGCTCCTGATTTCATTAACACATCCCCTTGCAGCGAGTGCCTTACACTATGCTTGGAAGCATGAGCGAATGAAAAATGCCAAAAGGTTCTCACAGTTCCAAATTTTCCACTCCAATTACCTTTTGCCCCCAAAATCCCAATTTCCAAACAGAGTCATAGTGTTCAGAATGCTACGAGAGCCAAGCCTTCACCCTTGGGACATTGATAAATCTGTCAAATGGGCAAGTCAAATCAACTCAAATGCACCGACTCGGCTTCAATTTAGAAAAACTTGTTTTTTGTAAATTAATATATATATATATATATATATATATATATATATATATATATATATATATATTGTAGACAATTTTTATAATTTTAAAAAATTCCTAAATTTTCAATGTTTTTTATTTTTTTCTTTGGTTTTTCTTTTACGTCCATGATCGATAACAACTAACAATTGGCGTGGCAGCATTCGGTGATGATTGACAATAGTTGGTGACCAATGATTAATGACTAGCCGGCAATTGGCAACCGGCAATCAACAACAACTGACGACTAGTGACTAGTGATGATCGGTGGTGACCGGCGACCCTTAAGGAAAAGAAATAGAATAAAATAAAAAATCATGAAAAACCTGAAAATTTTAAAAAAAAATTAAAAATGACTTGTCTATCCATAACTCACTCAAACTTAATAAATAACTAACCTATTTATGGCCCATTCAAAACCCATTTAAGACCCATTAATTTGTTAACTAATTTATTTATGACCACTTAAGCTTATTTTTAAAATTTAAGGCAACCATTTATGACAAACACCATTATATATAGGTTAAAATATGATTCTAGACTCTCTTTTTTTTTTTAGTCAGAAGATACTGGACCCATTTTGCGAGTGCAGAAACTATTGCCATTTGTATATCATTGCTTCCACAACAGTAAGCCTGGTTCCGGTGGGAATGAAAGACTCCATCCTCCAGCAAAGCGTACGGTGTAGAATAGCATCCATCAAAGTTTCTTTTTTCATGGTAATTAAGTGAGGGGACCACCCGACAAGATAAAGGGTGATATCTGTCCGAATTCACCAGTAAAATTGATCGGGAAATGCTAAGTGAAGAATGAACGAAAAAACAGATGGAATTGCGACTAAGAGTGATAGTGATCTTACTATGATGACCAACGATGATGCGAGCAGTAATGGGGAAAATTGCAGATGCACAAGTGAAGGGATGACTTGGCCCATCATCTGTTGTACTTTTCACCAGGAACTGGGCGATCTCCTTATAACTTAGAAGCTTCCTGAGCGGATATTTCAAAGGAGCACGTCTCTATTATCTATAAGTCGCGTCACCCTAGCATTGCTTGTAACTAGTGATGCCTTGACCATCCTTATCCTTCTATACAGGACAACAATGTGGAGACGAGCTCAACCAGGTTCTCAACAAATTGGTCTTGTGCACTCAAAGTGGCTGTCTGAAGCCTGTTTCTCTGATCTGCTTGTTATTTTGGTCGTATTTAAGTAGAAAATTGTTCGAAAAATCTTTGGCAGATTTCCAATTGCCCCTTTAATGCAGCTTGTAAGAATGGCTGGTGATAGCGTCCATTTAATTCCTCTTTCCGATATTTCGGCAATATATGCAAACTTTTCAGGCCATTTTGTTAGTAAGTTCTCCTTGTAGACACTGAGAAGTGTCCCAGAAAGAACAATTTGATGAAGATCCGCCGCAGGTAATTAATTTCTCAATGAAATAACTCTTTTGAGGGACAACGCACCTGGAACACCTCTGGATTGAGAAGGAGCTGATACAATGCTTAAACGAACGTCTTCAATATATGTAAGAGAAAGAGTGAGCACAAAATCCTTCCCATACTAACTAATTTTTTTCTTTTCGTAGCCAAGGTCAGGGTTACGTTTGTTCAATGATAAACCAAAGAAAAGAACCACGAGAAAATACAAGTTTTGGCATATTTTAAGACCGCATCGCCTATATCTAATTTTTTTCTCAGTCAGAACATGAACATGTGCCTACAGGTTGTTCTTAATTACACCGAAATCCCTTGTTTTTCACTTGGTTATCGTCTTGGCTTGCTCTCTGCGGTAGAGTCTTTCAACAACGATGTAAAGGGAGAATGCAAAAATGGGTCGATATTTAGGGCATGTTAATAACTATTATGTTAGAAATAATTTATGGAACAGAAATAAATTTTTTATTTCTATTT